>OX596264.1:3537434-3981769 GCA_951394255.1 Polyploca ridens | reverse complement strand
GCGTGCCTCGGCCGCGCCAAGCCCGATCGCCGCACGCTGGATCGTATTCAACGCCGCTTGGGCCGCGGCGCGCGCGAAGAGCGGCCCTCGCGCCACCAGCGCCTGGTGGCCCTCACCGAGCGCCTCTTGCCGCGCGCCCACCAAACCCCGCCGCCGCCTCCGCCACCGCCACCTCCGCCACCACACTCGGCCCCCGTGCTGCCACCCGTGCCACCGCCGCGCTCCCGTCATCGTCACAGCCCACCTCGCGGCGTCTCCGTCGACCGCTACGATGACTTTGACGCCGATAATATAACCCTCGTTCGTGTTGAACCCCGCTCTATCATAGGCTCCTACGCGCAAAAGACGATTCCATACCGCAGTGCGTCATTCTCCCAGGGTGACTTCGCGCAGGATAAAAACTATCGTGGGGCGAATCGACAACCCTCAATTTTTGATTTCGGAAAACGGGTTGCACGGTCGGAGGTAGATCGCGCTGGATATTCAGTTCCACGTCGTGATGCTGAGTCCGTTAGTCTTGGTACTGATGAGAATGTGACGGAAGGAGGTTCAGTAGCATCGGTTGATTCCGCGGTAGGGTCTGACGAAGGTTTGTTGGCACATGCATCGCCAGCTCCTCGATCGCCGCCACCGGATGCGCCACAAAGGCAGCTCGGTGCTCGTTCGTTGACGCATCCGTTGCCGCGTCGTATACCTCCAGTGCGGGAGGAGGGACCGGCAGAAGCCGGTGGTAGTCTGCCTGCATTGATGGCACCGCGTGTTTTACATGAACTACGTGAAGAGAGTGACGGTTCGCAAGCCGATAGTGCTCAAGCACACAGTGAAGGGACATCACCTCTAGAACCGGTTCAACCTTTTGCGTTCCCACCACTCCCTGCCCCTCCTCCGTGTGCTAATGTAGACTGTGTGTGTTCTAACTTTAAAGTAGTGAGTACAGACAATTCTATAAATCCAATCGTGGATGAAATTCCTGTGCCCGTTTACGAGTGTATAGTGAAACAGTGGTCGAAAGATTTGCAACAAGACGAACCGCAACGGTCTGATGCCGCATCTGATGGGTCACTGGATCGAGATAAAGAGGATGAGACGATAACGAGTGAGCAGGTAGCACATTTATTAGCGGCTGTACAGAATCCTTGTACACCAGCACCTATAGGCGCGAGAGAGCGTAGAAGGCCACTTGACAAAACTAAACGAAGAAAAGGAATATACATAACGACAGCTAGTGACGATGGAGGCGAGGATGAACCTTCACCGTCATTAAACGGTTGTAAGCGTGAAAACAGTGAAGCATCCCTTCAAGAAATGCGTCTGTCGGCAGAAACACGAACGTCCTCGCTTCTGGGCGACAAATCAGATGATTCATGTGCAAATGGACCACCGAGTCCTTTAGAAGCACAGCCTCCTTCTTGGCCTAGGTCCGAAGAGCTGAAAGCTAGACGGGCAAGATTCTATCAGCAAAGTTCTGATGAGAGAGAAGACGACTCATATAGAACGAGGAGAAAATACGGAGTTACTTCTCGAGGTGATTCTCCTTCTGAAGCGGAGAGTGATACATGTTCCCGTGATAGAACAGCATCGCCGTCTCCTTTCAGCCCCTCCGACACATCTGATGTTGAAGCGAGACGTCACCAGTTTTCGAGAGGACCTTTCGGAAAAAATTTGGAAGCTCCTTCATGTCGATCAGTGGAAGTCGGGAGAAGAAGTTTTTCGGATGCAACTGTGCCAAGTCGTAAAACAAGTGTGGGTGCGGCGCCTAGTGGGAATAGAGCTCGTGGACCCACGCATGTCAGAGCCACATCGTCGCCTTCGAAACTGGCTGGAGTGAAGCCAGGCGCCGATTTACTAGCGGAACTACTCCGAGGAAGTTCCGAGGCCCTGTCCAACTCTTCAAACTTCGACAGCGTCGTGCTAACTCTACAGCAACATAATGTGAGTATTATTGTTCTAATTTTCAATGTAGTACCTAACTATTGACCCCGATTACATCCGCAGAGAGCAACAAAGTAAAACAAATTCTGTTATGATGTTTATCTTTGCAGAAAATAACCTCTAGAACAAACGGTCTTGTGTTATTGCTAAAGTTTATTTGGGTTTATGTACTATATTTTTTTATTAGTAATTTTAATTCTCTGTTGTAACGTAAACGATTTTGGTTTACCAATCTTTCTTAATCCGCGATCAGATTCATGGTCGTATGTAGTTTTTAAATACATTACTTGTGTTCGCCGGCATCTCGAGCCAATGTCGCGTGATTCATACAACAGCTGTTCCAGAAATATTAAAAGAGTCTTAAGGGCAATCAGGTTTATTTAAATCTTTGTCACTAAAGTCGGATTAATTGCTGAGCATGAACAAAAGACGCAAAGCACTTTGGTGTTCTCTCGAAATCACATATTGATTAGCATTTTAAACCTTAAATAGTAATTATTCTTTCTACATCTCGTGTGTAATTAATAGTATTAAAGTTACATTAATGGATTTCATGACAATGCTCTACGTTCCGCGCTCGTAGATTTTTTAACATCATTTGATGCGCGAGAGGTAACAGGATTTCATACACAGTGCTTTTACAGTTAAAATAAATGCATAAATAAAAAGTTGTGCTTCCTTACAAAATAAATTATATTCACACCAAAGTTACCAAAAGGTCGAAAACGATGTGTAATTCTTGTTTCTGTTACGTTTATTTTTGCGAAGCTTTATTTAGCTTCATGTCAATTCGTTTCATAATAAATATTTTGATTGTAGCTTATTACGTATATTCTGAGTCATTTTTAGTAGATATAGTTTTTAGCATTCGAATGAACACCTAGATTACGAATAAAGATATTATTTCTAATTCTCTTTTTTGTATTCTATCATTTGTATCGGACGCAGTTTTGCTTATCTTCATAATATACCAAATTAGGGACATCAATAATAACATATTAGGTTCATTCTTCAAGCAGTCTATTGCTAGAATGTATCCGTAGTTCTTCAAAAAAGCATTTCGTACAATAGTTTCTTAATTTTGTTATAGACATTTAAGATTGTCTATCTTCAAAATATCCACTCAGACAAAGCGGCCTTTTGTAATACTATTCATATTTCTCGCCAGTATTTTTAAGATCAAAAAGTTTCATTTCCAATTTCCAATCACATTCTACTTTCAAAAAATGCAAATAAAAATATTAACTCCTCAATACGTAATGCGGTAGTCACCAAAATCAAGTGTAACAGAATTAAATCGCTTGTCTTTGACTCAATAAACAGGGCTATTTAAAACCATACATGTGTTTTACCTTACAGTATTACATACCATAATGCGCTCCAAATAATGACTTTATCTGCTTGTACTTGAAAGTGTGCTTTCGTTTTCTTATGATATTTATTACTATTACGTAATAATGTAAAATACGGATTGAATTAAGTGCATTTTTCGAACCGGACTCATTTGTAGCATTTTAGGTTACGTCTGTAGATTGAAAGAAGTGTTATTATTATTAATAATTCAGGCTTGGATTTAAAAATATTTGAAAAAGCTTCCGTCCTTCAATTTTACCTACGGTCCTTTTTTTTCAGGGATGAAAGCATTGTATTGTTTTAATCAAGTCTATGTGACAAATTATGCCCAAAACCTTACGGCGTGATTAAGTAACAAATGTCAACATAATTATACAAACTTTCGCATTTACAATACTGGTAGTATTATTTACTTTTATTCGAAGCGTTATCTCAGCTTTTGTCTTAGTAACACTTTTGCATTAATTAGTTTTTGATCCCTCATCACGATTTGCTTTAATCGATTCAATTCAATCTGTATCATCATCAGTTAATAGTGTAACATCCTGTTTTCAAAATTCTTCGTTTTTGGCTTCCTACTCAATTGTACTTTTAGGAGTAGGTAGTGAAATTGATTTACGTAGAGACGTCACAGGTTAGGTATCTCTTTGAATGTGCGTCAAAATTGTTTAGTACCACAGGAATTTAGATCTTAAAAATAAGTTTTATGAGTCATAAGTCCATTTTTTGCAATGTGTTACAAAGAATCTTGTGTTGATCTTCTAATGTTAGTTTTCGGATTTTACAACGCTTCCTGACGTCACATAGTCTGGAGTGGTTTTCTTACGGATAAGAACTTAATGCCATTCCTTCCTCGACAAAAACGGATACAGTAAGATCATCATAACTATGTCGTGTGTTTGATTCCGATCCAAAACAAACAATTGTGTGCACGAATATATCTGTTAGTTCGAGCCGTATAATGTAGATTTTCAGTTATCTGGTTTTCATGGTTATAAGCCATACTACTTAGTTTGAAGTCAGATAGCCGTGTGTGAAGGATGAATGTATTTTATATATTATTAATAACTATCTGCCCGGCGCGACTTCGTTCGCGTGGCGCTACCCTATTCTCAGACCTACTGTTTTTTACACCTTAGGTTACATTATTGGAGTTTTAGTAAGGATCCCTAATTTTTCTGAAAATATAATATAGCCTTTGTCACCCGGGGAAAGTGTAGCCTTCCAACAGTGAAAGAATTTTTCAAATCGGTTCAGTAGTTTCGGAGTCTATTCAATGCAAAGTAATAAGCAAACAAACACCCAAATCTTTTCTCTTTATAATGTTGGAATATATTTATAATTAGCTGGGTAGACTTACCCACTGCTATTTTGTAGCTAAAAGCCTTATCAAAATTCTACTCTGTGATGATGTTTGCACAACTACGTATCAAGTCTTTACTGCAATTTTCTCGAGACCCATATTATTGTTAAAGGTTTTATATACAATTGAACTACTGGCAAGTTATCTATGTAAAGTATTACGAGTACAATGTATGATAGATACCTAATTTAAATATGATAAAGAATCTGTCTATATTAATTGTACCGCATGACGTATTAACAAAATATTATTTATTATATTATATACCTGATTTACTGCGTTTACTTTGTATAGGGGAGAAATCCCCTTCCAAGAATTATGACTCTCCTAAATTCACACTCCTCGGCCACTATTATTTTACAGTTAATCTTTCATAATTGATTTTCAAAATTTCCTGCCCATGTTTACGTTTATATTTGAATAAACCCCATTAAATAATATATACAAATGATTTTTACCATGCCGCTTCGTACTAGACTCTTGACTACTGTCTTTGTCCTGCATTTATAATGCATTTTTGAGAAAATTAAGGTATCATTGGTGTGCACTAGGAAATTGACAGAATCTCTACCTAGGTTCAATGACGCCTTTAGTTTTAATTTCAAAATCACAAGACAATGTCCCATGTTCATCAATTATATTACATTTAATATAAATAGTAAGTTCTTTCCTTGATCCTTCAGAAGTTTCGAATATTAATAGTTTTCTTAAAAATTTACTCATAAATACAGTACAAAGAGATTCTCAAAATCGAGTCACACCCGCTAGTGTTTTTATATCAACTCGAGTTCACAATGAATCCGTCCGTACGTTATTAATCGATGATTCATTAGGTCAAGAAACTATGTAGTGCTTCTTTATATAGATCCTAACGGTCTGTACTTTGCTTTATGTTGGTGTCTTACTATTTTGTTAGGCTGTTTTATTTTGCTGGTACTACGTCTTTAGCTTCTTCAACCAACGGTGTTGTACTTTTATTAAATTGGAAATAATAATCTCTGATATAATTGAATTGAGTAGATTTCTACGTTAAAAAGTAACTTGTATGCAAAAAATCGAGGTAAGTTTGAGGTGATTGATAGATGATGGCATCAGCCCATCATTTTCTTCTTTATTTCTAGATCTAGCTAATTTGGCTAAAGAATTACATTCACTATCTTTTTCATACAAATTATATACGAGTATGCATTTGCACCATGAACTAGTAAAGCGATTTAAAACTAATGTAGCATGGGTGCACATATTTAAGAATCGTGAGTACTAAATATACCTTACCATCTAAATCTAGGACGGATTATAGAGAGTGATTCATCTGTTATAAATCCACGTAGACAATAAATTGTAAGAGCAATTTGCTTTCAACATAACGTGGACCAATTTGCCTGTCAGTAATGTTATTTTTATATGATAGACTTGCGTGCTGGGAAGTCCCAGGGGTTGTTGTTTACGTTCAATATTTGGTAACACTGAATTTGGCGTATCTTGGTTCATTTGTTTAGATTGTGGATTTGGTTACTAAATTTACTACAAAATTTTCCATGAGCTAAAAAGAGATAGATGCGAAACTACTATAGTAACAGCTACCTTATGAGATGATTCTAATGATGATTCTTATGATGATGATGACAATAGGTGGAGCAGCCATAATAGTCCACTGGTTACCAAGTAGCTGTAAAGCCTGCCAGAATACCAGCGTTGTACTGCTTAATGCTGAGGTAGGGACCTTTTGACTCCACGCAACAAATGAATGTAAGTTTTTTATGTGTGTGTGTACGCATATCATGTACTACTTAGAATATGTCATTTGCATTAGTTTTTTAAATATGTGTACATTATTTTTGTGGATTCATAAATCGTTTTCCTTCTCTTTCTTTCTTTAAAGGACTCTGAAGGGAATTAGCCACCTCTATCAACCAGTGCAATTTCCAGTGATTTCTATTGTTGCGAGCTTTGCATGTTAGCCAATTTTGGCAATGTTACTTTCTTTGGTGAGATTTTATATAAGAAATGGAGGATTGCATTGCATTTTGTCGCAGCTGTCCACACAAGATGTTTTATTTCGCCATCTTCCTTTAAGTAATAGCACAAATACATTTCTATCGTCGATGAGAAATTTTCCGGCTCTTTATTATGTCACAGACCTATTTATTGCTGAATTTGAATAGATGTTTATTATTCACCAGTGGAAATACAAATTGCAGGGATGTTTATTATGCTTTAAACCTATTTTAGAGATTTCTTTATACCAATTATCGTTTTATGCGTTTACGTTACGTGTAAAATATTTTAAAAAAAATGTTGCTTGGTAAATTGCTGTGCATGCTAGAAACATTAATGGTGTCATATAAGTAGTTTAAGCAGAACTTAGTACAACTGATTAATCAAAATCAAGAGCTTTATTGACAGACCGGTTGGCATGAACACTGACTGCTGCGCGGGTCATGGACTCAATTCCCACCAGTACAAACATTTATGCGTATGAACATGCTATTTCTAAGTCTGAGGCGCCGATCCCACAGAGAAGAGTTCTAGAGTTCTGCGTTCCGAGTTCTGCATTCCGCGTTGACTGTAAGCTATGTAAAAAAAGTGTATGATGTGCGATCAGTAGCGAATATTGCAGAACTCTAGACTGCTTGCTGTGTGCACAATAGTCAACACGGAATGCAGAACTCGGAACTCAGAACTCTAGAACTCTCTCTGTGGGATCGGCGCCTGCATTTAAGATAACGAGTAGTCTAGTATATCAGTTTCTGGTTTTTATAGAAGAAGCTCTTAGTTTGGGATCAGATGGATCTGAAAGATGTTCAAGGTTAAAAATAAATCGTCAACTGCATCATTGCAAACCCCTCTTCGAGACAAAAACGGCCATAGATAAAGCATGATAAATAGATGTACATCTAATAAATGAGGACACGCATAAATACAATCCCAGCTATAATTGCATTGATATGACACAACCCTTGCATGATTCAGCCGCTATATAGGTCACTAGAGTACCGACGCTGTACTGTGTTTGTTACTAGGTTACATCTCGTGTATACGCCTTTACAAGTTTCGATCGATATGCCGATGCGTTCCTGGAAATTGTATCACATTATTAGGTTAGCTTCCTCTGCGAGTGGTGATAATGCAGAGATGTGATATTTCACCTGCATTACACTCTATATTTCTATTCATTGCTGATAAGTCTTTAAACTATGTTTTTACTAGCTGTCCCCTGCGGTTTCACCCGCGTTTCCAGTATAAATGTCCTTCTCATACCATAGTCTATCTGCATGTCAAATTTCATGATAATCGGTTGAGTACTTGAGGTGTGAAAGCGTAACAAACAAAGCGTAAAAAACTCAAATTCGCATTTATTTTAAAACTAGCTGTCTCGAGCGGTTTCACCCGCGTTCCCGGGATAAAAAGTAGCCTATAATACTCTCGGATAATGCAGCTTCCTATTAGTGAAAGAATTTTTCGAATCCGACTGGTAGTTCCAGAGATTACAAACAAAGAAACAAAAAACTCTTCCGCTTTATTGTATTAGTATAGATATAGATATAAGGAAAAAGGATAAGGATATTAATTTAGAGTTGGGTGGTGAGAGGCCTTTTAATATTAGACTGATTATTATTGTGAAATGAATTATTAACTTATTACTTTATACTGTTTTCCGTGACATTTGACTTTTATTTGTGTTTGTTGCAAACAAAAAATATTTTCTTTTTTTAATTTTACGGTTGAAATACGATCCAATTAATCGTAGACTCTACTTCGTATAACTCCATAATATTAATTACTAGCTGTCCCCCGCGGTTTCACCCGCGTTTCCGGGATAAAAAGTAGTCTATACCATAGGCTATCTGCATGCCAAATTTCATGATGATCCGTTTAGTAGTTGAGGCCATATAAAATCAAAAATGGAATGACTTGAAGTCCACGCCTTTCTGTTTCTTTATGAGCTTAGCAGTACGATTTAAATTCTGGAAATCCACGCACAGTTGGAAATTCCACCTTGACTTAAATAGCATATTACTTGCAGTGGAGAAAACCTTTACCACAGTGTACTTCGCCAATTCTAGAATTAAGTATGTTCAATTAGTTATCATTGTATAAACCAACATGAGTTATTGGCGGATTTATATTCAACATATTGTTTGTACGTATTGTTGATGTTCGGTGTGTTGAAATGATTCTATTTTGAGATAAAATACCGATGATCATTTAATGAATGATTGGAATTTTTATCTTGAACTGGCGTAGACTAGCTGTTTCTATAATCATATAGTTTTAATCAGAGATCTGCGCTCGTGGCGTAGCATGATCAGCCGTTCTTAATCGATCGGCAAAGTTAAACTACCACCGGTGTGGCCGGTACCTGGATGGGTGACCGCCTAGTGCTTCGGAAGGCTCGTCAAGCGCGTTAGTCCTAGTTATCATCTAATTGTGATAGTCGTTAAGCTAGTTGGAGGCCTACTAGGCGGCTTGAAAACTCCAACAGTAGGTTGACCACTAGCCCACCGATCCGCAGTGAGCACGCGTGGTGGAGTATTGCCCATTCCCTTTCACCCTCATTTGTGAGGCCTGTGCTCAGCAGTGAGACATTATAGGCTGATGATGATAATGAATCACCAACCAAATAGTCATATATAATAATACTAGCTATCCCCCGCGGTTTCACCTGCGTTCCCAGGATAAAAAGTAGCATATGTCCTTCTCCATACCATAGGCTATCTGCATGCTAAATTTCATGATGATCAGTTGAGTAGTTGAGGCGTGAAGGCGTAACAAACAAACGAACAAACAAACTCACTTTCGCATTTAAAATATTAAGGCGCCGTCCAACCACAACCGCTCGAACAGGACTCAGCGGGGCCCCCCACTCGCCCGCGAGTCGACGCATTTTGTAGTTATTTTGAATTTGTGTTAAAGTAAAGGAATATAATAACAAAATAAAATCGTGGTGCGATAGATCATATTATGACTATTATTGTCGTATATTTTTCTTCTGAAAATACTGTTTATTATAGTCATGAAACGAGATAAAAGCAAAAAAAGAGGGTACATTGGCGATTTTTTTCTATCGAGCTAAATTATTTAAATCGTGTTTTGGAGCTCGCTGGACCCTAGGAAATATTGTCAACTATCATATATATTTTTTCCAAACTAAAAATATGTAATTTAGTTTACATAAAACCGAATTAAAGAAACGCATTTTTGCTAATCTGTGAACACACAGCGCCTTAAGTTAGGATGAAAGCGATTTTGTAATCATTCACTTTTTATGTGAATATTACACATTGCTAATAAATTTTTCACTTTGCAAATGAATGCAACTACTACCGCAATGTTTATATTTATAATCTATGTTTAAAATCAACTCTTTACAAATCGCCGTGAAATCTGGCGCCGCCATATTTATTTTTAATCTAGGCGTCTATTAAAATAATTAGGCGTGTCGACTTTCGAGAAAAATACGGGAGTATTATCATTAATTTGAGAATTTATTGCGATTATTTGTCTCTCGAGTTTGTATGTGTCGTGAAAGATTGCTTTAATTGCAGTTGAGATTTTTTAGGGTTCCGTCCGTATCTAAACTAAAATGTGCATTGCAATATTTTACGTAT
Organism: Polyploca ridens; assembly: GCA_951394255.1. NCBI lineage: Eukaryota > Metazoa > Arthropoda > Insecta > Lepidoptera > Drepanidae > Polyploca > Polyploca ridens. The sequence goes on along the minus strand of OX596264.1, from coordinate 3,971,509 downwards.
ATTAATGTGATTACGGTTTACATTCTATTAGTTTATGGTTTAAAAAAATATTTATTTTGTAATCTCTGATAACCTCAAAATATCAATTTTGAGGTTATCAGAGAGAGTGGTAATTTCGTCTAATAATAAATAAAATTATTGTGTGAAGGAAAACATCGTGAAAAATCTAAAGCACGGCGTTGTTGTTGTACGTGGCTACCACTTATTAAAAACAAGCTATCCCCCGCGGTTTCACCCGCGTTCCCGGGATAAAAAACCTATAATTCTCGGGAATAATTTATCTTTATATTAGTGAAAGAATTTTTCGAATCCGACTGATAGTTCCTGAGATTAGCCCGTTTAAACAAACAAAAAAGCTCTTCCGCTTAATTATATTATATATATATAGATTTGTCGCCAATATAGCCCTTTACCCTCCACTAGGCTTTGTGTGCTTACCTTCACCCATATCACCCATACTTTGGTATGGGTGATATGGGTGAAGGTAATCTTCAAAAAAAATCTTGATAACATCCTTACCTTACTTTGGTAAGGTAAGGATGTTATCAAGATTTTCTCCTACTTAAATAATAGAATTTAAAAAAAAAAAACTAAAAAGGAATTACACTTAAGATTTCGTTCGCATGCAGGACTTTTTCTAAAATTATGAATATATGCGGAATCGTCATCGCGCATGATGAAGTCGCACTTGACCGACATTTATTTGAATACGTGATTTGTGACACGGTTTCCGTATTACGTAGTTTAGTAGCGAAACAGTTTGATTTGTGGGAACATTACGTGAAATATTTTTTGCAAGTACCGGGGCACATAATTCGGTACGGATATTAAGTGCAATAAAAAAAACATAAAAAAGTTTTATAATATTTTATAAAAATATTATAAAACTTTTTTATGTTTTTTTTTATAGGTTGTTTTATTTTTCTTTAAATTACGTATACGTACTATTTAGTTTAAATATCGAATGGCAAAGGGCCAATACTAATAGAAAATCCGAAAAAAATCTGTAGATGCATCGATTAATAAATTCATTGGTTTTTTCAACTAATCTGACATTAAGTATAATAGAATGTTATTCAGACAGTTTATCGATGTTTTAAACTTATCGACAATCTATACTGCACCCGGTTTATTTTATATGTAGTAAAAAAAAACAGTTCTTTTTAATAATTTGAAATTTATAAATCGAAAGAAGTACGGCGCAAGTAGGTATAGGGTTAATCTAAATTATTTCAAAACTGGCACTGAGTCGTAAATTAACTTTTTGCTGCTAAAGTCATAAGCGGAAGCGTTTTAAATATAGTCACTGTTCGATAAACAAAATGTATGGTAGATACTTCTGACTCATCTTTATAAAGGACTCGTATAGTATCAAAAGTAGTTTCAACTGCATTTCTTGGTTTCTGTACGACTGAAGTAGTTAGGGCAGTAAACAAGAAAAGTACTAAAATAAACGGTAAATCAGAAGAAAAAAGTTTTATTTTAAACCTTGATATAATAGTAAAATCAAAAAAAGCCAATCACTTATATTTGCACCAAACGCATCGCTCGGGTGGAAAAAAACGCTTGCCATTTTCCCCATATAAGGCAATATCTGGCAACACCTCTGCGGTGTTACCTTGCAATTTACGAGGTAATTAATCTCTGCATATTGGCAACTTTCGAGTTATTAAGCGGAAATCGCTTAGGATATGCTTCCATGGGCTTTACATAGCTAAGATACGCTGTGTACATAGATTAGTACAAAGCAGAAACAATGTTTGGACTAGTTAGGAGACAAACATACTAAAAAGTATACCCCTCGGAGGGTTTTTCAACTAATCTGACATAAAGGTCCCGTTGTTTCTCGAAAACGATGCGTCATAGGAAAACTACATTATGAAAGCTGATAAAATTCTCTACAACTTTTTTTTTTACTTTTTAACTATTCCCAATCATGGATATGAGCTCCGAAAAACGGTCGATTTTCAAAAATGTGTTTAATTAAACTCGTTCCAGTTCCAACTTTTTTTTTGGTGTCTGCGATTCTGTTTCAAACTTCTGCAGACACTATTGTTGTTTGTTTAATTATTGCACCTTTTGTGTTGTTCCAAATAAATATATCTTGTTTTTTTGAGCTGAGGATGAGAGATCACTAATTCAGAATAATATGACCCAGTAAAATATGAGATAACTACTAGAATTTAGGTTCAAATAAACTTTATTTTTAAAGAACAGTTTGAGAGATTATGTGTTAGTGATTTAGTATAGGTAATAGATTTCTACGTTACTAACTCTGCAAACCCTACGTCTTGTTCTGGTCTAAAAGTTATTTCGCGGCCGTTTCACAGACACTCCCATGGACTTATGGTAAGAATGTGTCATGCAATAGTTATCTGAAACAGACAAGCCATACTTTTTGACCAGAAGATGTAGGATCTGTAGAGTTGGGGCTTGTAGATTTAGGTCTTGTGGAGTTAGGTCTTGTAGAGTTGGTCTTGTAGAGTTAGGTTTTGTAGAGTCAGTTCTTGTAGAGTTAGGTCTTGTAGAATTAGGTCTTATAGAGTTAGGGGCTTGGCTCTACATAAGATCTGATAACTTTTTAACAATAAAAGCATTATGAGCTTGTGAGTCTTAGCAACCAATTTTATATAAAATGTTTTTGGTGGGATTATTTCTTCTGTGCTTCTACCATCGAACAATTAACCCAAAGAAGCGCAATGACGTTCATTTTGGTTGAAATATATTCCGCCAATTTCCCACCACCGACAATGCGCTCTGATTGGTTACATCAAGGACACATGCACACTGATTGGCCAATTCAAAAACACACGATGCAGTGATTGGTCTTTACTGTTCAAAATCAGTGCAAAATCACTGACTAGTTGCAGAATTTGATTATTTAGTATTACTCTAAAGGGATTTTTCTTCGACAACCTCGAAACCAAATCGTCCAACCATTCCCAAACACTTTTCGTATATCAACAGATACTGTCCCAATACTTGACTAAGAAATATAGTCATTTATTCGAAATACTCGGACGGAAGCAGTGCTGGCTGGCTGCCAAGCATCATCCCGCCAGTTTTTACCGCCATTTCATTGGACTTGCGATCGTCCGCGGTTACCGTCACGTGGAACACATAGTGTTGTCTCACATGATTTGTTTTTTCCGCACATTCATGTGGTTTTAAAATTGCAGTTCTTTTATTCGATTTTCAAATTTGAATCGACCTTTGAATGTTTATTCGGTACAGATTGAGTAACGCTTTCAGGTATGGAATGTATGTCAGTGTTAATGTATTAGTGAGTTTAATTTTGAAATGAGAATTCCATTTCTATTGATAAATCCAAGGTCTCACCTGGATTAGGAATGGTAACTTTGCCAGGAATTTAGAGAATTACACTCGATTAGATATTTGAGAACAATGATGTGATTTACACATAAACATTTTGTTTATTAGTACATCCCACGCGTATGTTCAAAACTCTATTTTGGGAAGTATCTATGTAGAATGTTTTAGTTCAGATGGTTTATTTTCTCATGGGTAAAGTACCCAATATCATGCAAAGTAGATTTCAGTGACTACTAACAGTGATACCTAATTACCTACTAATACCTCGATTCGATTTTTGTCTCAAAATTGCCAGATTTTACCAGACATGGCATAGCAAAATGAGTAGAATATGTAAAATGTGGACCCACAACTCATGTATATGGACAACTTATCTCAAATCTAATAATAAATAATAATAATAATAATTTATTTTCATAAGAGTGCACATTACATTATACAGCAGTACCTACACTAAGCATTGCCTGTGTCGTAGGTAGCCGCTAACCTTCCGTTATACAATAAAAAGTCAGCCATGAATGACACCAATAAAAATCAATAAAAAATACCTATGAAAACAAAATCATTTAAAATTTAAATTATTAATAATTAATTAAATAATTGCCTTGTATTCAATAAAAAAAAAAAAAAAATAACTATAAAATAATAATTTACAAGTTAACTACTAAATTTATGTGTATGTGAGAGTGTATGTGTACGTGAAAGTGTATGTGTATGTGTATGTGAGAGTGTATGTTAATATCTGTAAGTGTGCAGGGGTGTGTTTATGTTGTGTACAAGTGCAAACGACCCGTGTAGATAATTTTAGTTAGATATTCATAATTTATCAATAAAGACTGCTAATTAGCAGTTCGGTTTCATCATAACTTAGATTGGCGAGCCATTTCTTAATTGCCTCTCTACAATCCTTTTGGTTTAAAGAATGGAGGTTGCTCAGCACCCTGCTGACTTTATTATAAAGTAAAGGTCCCAGAAACATTTTATTGCGCTGCGCGAACTTGGTATGGACTTTCGGAATCATAAATACTCTGTCTTTTCTTCTTTTATTCATACCAAAGTTTGAGGCAGTTGCAGTGTGCAATTTCCGATGTTGGCTACATATTATACTAGAGATGTATAGTTGACGTACAGTTAGTATATTACATTCTCTGTAAAGTTCAGCGGTGGGGAACCCATAGGGTCTATTTGTTGCTACTTTCAAGACTGCGCGCTGCGCCCGTTCTAATCCCAACATATAGGTTCCACACGCGCCTCCCCACACAGAGATGCAATACGTCAAGATTGATCTGCACAGGGCATTGTATACATCAAAAAGCAACTTACGATCGGCAATGTCACGGAGATGCTTAAAGATGTAAATTAATTTACGGACACGACCTGTAAGCGTCAAAATCTGCTTTCTCCATGTAAGTTTTTCATCTATAATTAGACCCAAGTATTTGACACTCTTAACGCGTTCTAATTTTGCACAATTACAGTCAGCCGAATGACAGTTTAAATGAACCTTTATATTAATATCTGGTATTTTAGCTCGAACATTTGAAAGTGTCATAAACTTGGTCTTATCTATATTCAAGGATAGCAAATGGTCCTGTAGCCAACTAGCAACCCTTCTCAAACCGATTTCTGTGTAGACCCGAACCTCCTCCCAAGTATTTCCAACAAAAACTAAAGCAGTGTCATCTGCGTAAGAAAAGACTTTACAATTGTTTATTTCTAAATTACAAAGATCATTTACGTATACTAGGAAAAGACTCGGGCCAAGTACACTTCCTTGAGGCACCCCATAGCTAATTGGCTCGTCTTGGCTCTCTATCCCACCTATCTTTGTTCTTTGTGTTCTTTCCTGCAGATAGTCTTTCACTAGTAGCAGTGCCTTATCACGTATGCCTACGAGTTCTAGTTTCTTCACAAGGATGGATACAGGGACAGTGTCAAATGCCTTTGCTAGGTCTAAAAATACTGCTATCACCTTTTTTTTTTCATCTATGTTCCCTACAACATAGTCAATGAGTCCGGCTACTGCATTTTCCGTTGATCTACCGGCTCGAAAACCAAATTGATTATTTGAGAGAATTTTATATTTCTCAAGGAAGGAGATTAGTCTCGTTTTAATTAATTTCTCAAAGATCTTTGAAAGCGCCGGCAGAATTGAAATTGGTCTATAATTACTGACACTGTCCAAGTCTCCACCCTTGTGAATTGGCGTAATGATAGATTTTTTGAAGACTTGTGGGAATATTCCGGATGCCAAACCCAGGTTACAAATATGTGTAATTAGGGGAACCAACACTGGAGCCGACATTTTAAGTATCTTTGTTGAGATACCATCATACCCTACGGCACAATCGCTTCTAAGACCGTTCAAAATGCCAAGAACCTCTAAACAATCCGTCTCTAGCATACCGATGGAGTTTACTTGAGAGATTACTCGAGAACATTGAATCGCCTTATTTTCTGCCATGTCTTGTAGAGTACCAGCAGCGTTATTGATAATTTTTGTAGCTAAATTTTGTCCTATATTTACAAAATATTTATTAACTTCATTTACGGATTTTAGTGGGTCAGCATTAAGTATTAATTTATTTGCATTGTTTGTTTTTTCTTTCGCAGTATTAGTTATTCGTTTGATAGTTTGCCAAGTTTTCTTTATATTATTTTTGTTATTTTCTAATTCTTGTTTCTCATAGTCAATCTTTAGTTTCTTCAACAAATTGTTACAAAAGTTCCTGTATCTTTTATATGTGATTTTAAGAGTGATGTTATCTGGACTTTGATTTAGAGTCAAATGCATCCTGTCTCTTGTGCGTATGCATCGCAGAAGACCTGAAGTTATCCATGGCTTAAGGATTTGCTTATTGTGGGGGACTTTAAAAATACGAGTATTAATTTTAATTATTCCCATTAGCATATCAACTAAAAGCTTGGCAGCTAAAGAGGCATCAGTAGAGTTAATAATTTTAGAAAAGTCCGTTTCTCCTATTTGTTTGTCGATAGAAAACACATCATATTTTGTTTTATAAGTAGCGGGCATATTTTTATAATTTTTACGATCTATATTTAGCAATACTGTATTGTGGTCAGTTACAAATGTTTGCAGAATAACCGCTTTACATTGACATTTGCTCTTAATCATTATATGATCAAGACATCTTCGCCCCCTAGTTGCTACAGTATGGTATAAATATAAATCTTTAATGATGCTGTGACAACCCTACGCACTACAGGTACACTCAATCATGTAATAATTTGAATATTTTTGTCAGCACACCTTTATCCCGCGGATAGCACGCGCGTCCTATAATTCGAGGTACAGTATTACCCAACTAATATGGCTTACCGATGTACCTGCACAGAAAATACATTTTCAAAGCGCGGGAAACGCTATTGGTCGGCATCTGCCGCCATGTTAGCGCGCGCCGTGCGGAGGGGCGTGACTTGCAAGTGAGACGGAACTAACTGCTGCAGTGTATTATGAACTTTATAGTAGTAATCTAAGGTTGATTGTAAGTTTTAAGTATTCTTTCGTTAATCTTCGGGGCCATACTTTCTTTTCTGACGAAGATTCACGACGCGCCATATCAGTTGGGTACTACTGTACTGCTATTCAAATGATTACCATAAAAGATTGGCTACTAAACGTAGCTATAATTATCTTCTTGGCCAGTAATGCTACCTATAGTAGCATCAGGACATCCATAATGTATGTCAGTTGAAATAATGGCGGAAAATATTTTCTTCGAACTGTTAACTGTAAAGATCTCTTTCATAACCTAATTCGGTCAGATCACGAACTACGAAACAGTGTAAATAAACCATTAGTATAGTTTATAGGTGGACGGTACATTTGGCAACAACTTGCAGGAAACGTAAGACAAAACATTGAATGCGGCGGCTTCGATCTAGATTCAGTCAGGCACTGTAGTTGCCATTGCTGTATAGGTCTCTTGATGTCTATTATTGGACAAAATGTTGTAGGTACAATCAACAATATTGTGAAGGGATTTATCTATAAAAGAGGAGGGGAGGGGGCGGCTATTTATTAGGGTTTCTTAAAAATTAAAGGCAACAGTCAAAAGTTCAAATTGGAAGACACTTTATTCATGTTTTTTGATCCTAAGGTCTCGCAAATATCAATTTTGATAGCAATCGCGGGCTATCGCGTATCTTTGGTGGTAATCGTAAGGTAACAATATAATTATATTATCCAATTACGCGGTACGACGAAGACCTCACATTGGTGGGCCCTCATTGGATGAAATTCATAAATCGTGTTCGTTACGATACGATTACCAGAACAATAATACCATGCTATGGTTTTCTACGAGGTTTTCTGTCACCGAAAGCAAAAACTCATTGTAGGATTTAAAGTAATTCAAATCCAGTATCTTCATCATGGCTTCGACTAATTTGACATCGCTTCAACTGACCTACCATCGCGCTTTCTTTGAATTCCAGATTTAAAAATATTTCATAACAATTTCATAATATAATTTCAGCCAGCAATTCTTCCAGATGCAATTTAATTACAATAAAAAAAAATACGTTCCAATTTCAAACTCCAAATCGCTTCCATGTTTTTACGAGATACAGAAGGATTTTGATGGGCCCAATTGCAGTGACTCAATAAGACTGACTTTCATTCGATTTATAGGTATTTATTAACGAATTTAGCACGTGTGTGCTGACACTTGATGACACATTAGTAGCATTGGACTTCTAACATTAAATCAATGGATATTTTATTGACACTTATTTATAGAGACTCTAGAATTGTGGTTTTTATTTGGCTGTTGCTAAGACATCTAAAATTAACACTTATCATAAAAATGTATCTAATATCCATATTAAGAAAAACTCTGCAATTATGAAAATAATTCTTCTAGTAGCATTTACAACATATTTTTTAAAATAATCAATTGGCGAGTTCGCGGATGTTACAGACGTCTCTAAAGATGCGTTTTAGCCTAGTGTTTGAAGTTAATTGACGATACTGATATATTATTATGTTCTAAATTCAAATGTTTGAAAAGGGAATAGTGTTAATGTTATTTTATGCTTCTTAAAACACAATCATATACCAACCTATTTTGTGATATTCTTCGTCATTCGTCAACATCCAAAAGTACGTGTATGTAGAACATGTATGTCTTTTGTTGCCGGTCACTTTAATGACTGTTTTACAACCGATTAAACACTTTATTACACGGACATAAAGGTGAAAATACAAACATTGGACATAAACAAGTGAAACTTTGCTTCAACAAAGATCATCATTAGTCTATTGCGTATACAATAGATGATTTTAAATATCATTAGGATGTATTAATTTTTCTCCATAATAATAATCGGTTAGTTATTTATTAATTCATGGCTTGCCGCAGATACGTTATGTTGGTCATTGTTCGTTGTTTTGTAACGTATAGACGCTAAAAAGGTTTATTTAGATGAACAGCTTTGCTGCATGATTCTTGAATTCATATTTGGAATGTTTTACTTTTAATTCAAAACTTTAAACATTTGAAATAAATAAAACATGAAAAAGGTAAACCTTTATTATTATTTGGGTTAGTCTTAGGTACATTTCTACTGAAATTTTTGAGTTACGTGAGTACCTTTACGTAGACTTGTTGTAACTTTCCTACGCCAAAAATAAACAGAATAATGACTGGCCACAAACAGATGATTTCTAAATCAACCTAATGTCTAATGACTCTATCGTAGAGTCAGTCTGACTCTACATATAATTATTTGGCGGTCATAATACGATGGATGACTGTTTCTGCTTCAAAATACACTACTTAGCCTAGAAGCTCTGGAACTCAGAAGAAAATATATTATTTAAGATATAATAACTTTCTTACAATACATTATAATAAATCACAATAAATCTATCTATACATAAATTTAAAACAATAAACTGACTTACTGATATATCCACGCACAGCCCCAACTATTGGGACTAGGATCGTATTATATTGCACATGGCATTTTTAATCTAAGCGAGTAAAGTAATAAGAGATTTCGGAAATTCAACCTAAAAAGGGGGATTTTGTTTCTATGAAAAATGTTACTTATGTAAATAATTTACAAAGTACGTTATTATTAGTTTTTCAAAACTAACCCTCAAACAAAGTGGTTATTCATATAACAGTCAGTTCAGTTCCCTTTTGAAACTATGCGAACCTACTAACGAAACATTTAATTTAAGTACAAGCATTTCCAATGAAAAGAAAAACCTAAAAATATTATTTTTGCGTAATCGGTTTCTCACTATGAAACTGAAAACTCCCGCAATTATTAAATTACGTGGATTTTAGTAATCAAAATTATGCATAATTAGGTTCAACTAATTATTCCATTCGTCCAGCAGAAATGCTCTAAACGCCATTCACCTCAAACCACTCCAAAGCCATTCGTCAATTCAAACCTTTTTAGGCCACAACCAGCGGGTGGCCCACTGGGCGCGGTCCGCCTCACAATAGGTATCGAACAACAAGTAAGTAACTATTTCGACGCGTCATTCCGTATCTACCTCTTTGTAACAACTATCTTTGATCGGGTACAGCCAGCAGAATGTTTTGTGCCAATGTTGTAGGGCTGTCGCTTTCAAAAATACATAATAAGCAAAGAATTGATTGTTATCACAGCTCTATGAGTTTCGTTTATCAGTTCCCAGTAACTACTGTGTACAATTTCTCTTTATCTCTTCGATTTTCCGAACTCGTCATAAATGGACTGCTCCTTCCATAATTATTTGAGGTCAGGTAGCGGCCGCAGAAATGTCATTTCTTCCTTTTTATAGTTTTTATCGTATACTCCATTCCTACTTAGGTTATCTTTTGCATAATGAATCCATCTTCTTTGGTCTTCCTCTTCCCCTATATCACTTTTAAATTATTTTCTGACTCTATTCTATAATTCTACTGAACCAAAAAGCTAGAAAATGGTGAATAATCCTGTAGGTATAGCCAAAAAAAGGCAAATGTAAAACCTAGAAGATTTTTTTTACTGTTTATAGACCTGTCTTGACAGCAATCTTACCATGGTAAGTGATGATGTGGCCGAAGGCGGTAAGCACACAAAGCCTAGAAGAAACTGGCTCTCAAGTGCAGCTGTCGGAATACACCGATAAGTGCTTGGCGACAGATTTTCAACTTGAGGGTGGTAGCCAGCCTGGCGGGTACTACAAAGTACCCTTCCACTGTGATATGGTTTCATCACGATGTTTTCAGGTCACGAAAGTGTACCTAAATTAGTATTAATATTAAATAGTACTAATTTAGTACCTAAATTTAGTTTATTAGCAATTACGTTGCATAATTTTAACGGCAGCTATTAGGTCATGATTCAATTGACGGTAACTCAATGATTGAACCGGGTCGGCTCTCCAGCTAATCAAGTTAAAATATTCAACGAGAAATACGTTTTAATACTAGATATTAAATGCAGGAATTCTGAATTTCAGTGGCATTTATTTATGAAGATGTTATACATTATAACTATTCAAAGGGTAGTTTCAGGGATTACTGTAGTCACCATTATGAATATTATACAATAAGACAAACACTGAATTCGCGAAAAAAATACTGACTTTTCATACTAAAGATTATTGCACGATTAAAATGTATGAATAATTGGACTGTTTTACAAAAACCTTAAACCGAGTTCAAAGTACACTAAGAAGTAATCAAATCCTGGGGCTCAAGTCTGCTATTAAAATTGTGTTCCAATGATCTTTCAGTGGTTTCAAAATGGTGACATTTTATAGTTTTGGCGTGTTAGTATACTACCAAAACTGTAAAATGTGACAATTTTGACACCACCAAGTTCATTGGAACACAATTGTAATAGCAGACTTGGGCCCCTGATCTGATGACAATGGGACCAAACGGGAAGCGTACCCTTTCAAATAAAAAAATAATTTTCTAAATCGGTTAATAAATGACGGAGTTATGAGGTAACAAACATAAAAAAAAAACAAAAACAACATTCGAATTGAGAACCTCCTCCTTTTTTTTGAAGTCGGTTAAAAACAAGTTTTTGTTTTCGAACCTATTCCGCTAATTTACCACCACCGATAATGAGCTCTGATTAGCTATTGCCCGGTTTCAATAAACAAAAACGAATCGTTTTGCTTACCAATGGTAGGTTTTTTTATTGCCAAACTGGGCATATTTCGTAAGCAAATTTTACCTGTGATACCTACTTCCATATGGGAGAGTCTGCTATGCAAAGCTTTGAGGTCTTTGCTTCATTATTAGTAAAGATATAAGAGTATTAATTTTAATAAATCTTAACCGACACCGGTCCGTAAATTATTGAAACCGGGCCTATGTCAAGGACACACTAAACGTTTCGATGCAGTGATTGGTAGGTACGGTTATTAATCAGTGCAAAAACACTTACTATTTGCGGAATAGGATAGTTCGGTATTACTCGGTATTAGCTAAAGCGATTTTCCCTCTTTGAGGTTGAAAGTACGAATAGTAAAAACATTGTAATATTTTTATTTAATTTTGATAAAAAGCAATTCCTTATTTATCGAGTCAAAGGGTAAGGATAATCAAAGTCATTAAAACAAAATAATTTAAGCTACACACAAGGTGTTAATTAAGAATGAAGTCAAAAGCTTACGCATTTACCCTTTTAATAAATATTAATTTATACACTGAACTTTAAGGTTGACATAATGAACTTAAATCAGCTTGTCAATTAATATTGTAATAAATAAAATTCAGTAAAAAAATTAATTTATACTTACAAAGTTTAAAAGGCTTTTTAAGTAGGGTATAAAACTAGGTCATGGATGTAAGGTGTAGTTTTTGGTGTAGATTTTGAATTTATTAAGTTATTATGGCTGTTACAGATCGGTTAACGAAAGCTGGCACGTTCACAGTACTCACACATATGCAATTTCACGATACAGTATTTTTTATTACATTATTGATTCTAATCAGTCAGTTAAGAGGCCGTATGCCAAATTTTGCCGATTTCGCTGATTTACGTGATTTAACAATCGTGTTTTTACAGTTAAAATACTGTATTTCTACAAGTTTAAATTCACAACCTAAAATATCATTTTAATTATGATCTAATGAATGAGCTACCTTTTTATTTTCATTATTTTATTTAATGCGAGATTTAGGTTGTTTTAAAAGATTTTTTATTGCCAAACTATTGAACTTCTTAATTTTTTTTTCATGAAATGGATTGTTTCTTAACTGAAGTTTATTTATATTGTTATAATTTTAATGAACGAGAGTTCTAAGTAGCTGAAATCGATAGCGATTCTTCGCCCATTTTCTCAAAAAATTGATTAAGTTAAATATTTTTTTACTCAAAATTATTATATTAAAGTGGTAAAAAGTGCTCCGTTTATTTTATAGATGACTTTCATAACATTAAACTGTATTTTTTTCATACTGTTTAGACGGCAAAAATATCACATATTCGTAAATATGTGATATTCTAAACCTCTTATAGCAAAAATTCAAAAACAGCCGCCTGTTTGAGGTCGATTAATCAAAATTAAATAATAAAATTAAAAAAGTAGCTCGTTTATTAGATAATAATTGAAATGATCTTTCATGTTCTGTATTAAAACTTATAGAAATACAGTATTTTAACAGTTAAATCACGTCTGTAAAATCACGTTATTCAGCGAAATCGGCAAAATTTAGCAAAAAAATACCACTCTATATTCATGAGCAGTAGCAAAAGCAAAAAATAACTGTCTCCTTCAAACTTCATAAGCTTGCCGTGCGAGAGAGATGGAAAGACTTTTCATGATGCGCATGCAGTGCGACGTCTCGCCGCGCGCTTATTCACAGACACTACACAAGCGCAACGTGTAAATGTGTTGAACGTGCCAGATTTAGTTAACCGACCTGTACCCCTAGACAAACTAATTTTCGTTGCGTTTGCGCACTTTCTTTCTGCACTCTTTCTTGATTTCAACTTTGTGTCATACCCTTAGAGTAATAGCGTTAACAACATCCTTGTGCGAAGCATGAGTTTGCTTATAGATGCATTCATAGATATGTCATATACTATAATAGTCAATTTACTGTCACTAAAAATACGATTTGTTTTTGGAAAAAGTATCGATAAAATATGAGAAATTGGCATTCATTAAAATGCGTCGTTCAAATTATGAACGTGCAGTTCGTTTCTCGGCAGTGTTGTACATACACGTGCTCAAGTGCTAATGGCACATACAGTAGTACAGTCTCTTTACTAATATTCGATCTCTATGTATGAATCTATCTTTTTAGTTACCTTAGGCGCCGATCCCTCAGAGAGAGTTCTAGATTTTCGAGTTCAGAGTTCTGCATTCCGTGTTGACTATTGTGAAAACAGCAAGCGTTCTAGAGTTCTGCAATATTCGCTACTGATCGCACATCATACACTTTTTTACTTTCAAAGGCCCCACGTAGCTTACAGTCAACGCGGAATGCAGAACTCGGAACGCGGAACTCTAGAACTCTTCTCTGTGAGATGGTTTAGGTGTTCATGCTTTAGTTGAGATCTCTTCTCTGCGTCATATCGAAAAACCAAATAAAATGCGGAAGTCAAACAGCTTATACTAGCAATAACTTACATAATGTACTCTCAGAAATTCTGGCGTTATGCGTCAATAAATTAGAAAGGTCACATAACTAGAATACCTTCGGTATATTTGACGATCACTAGATTTGTCCAAGTGTCAGCAAATTGTCAGAATCAGCTGGCAGCTGTTGTGTTGACTTGTGTTTTACGTCAAAAATACAATATCTAGAAATAGAACCGCCATGGTTTTCTATTTATCATTTACTGCTATTTATAAATTGTATGGGAGCCAATGGACTTTAACTGAGAGATAATAATATGTAAGTGTTGGATAAAACCAAAATCAAAAACAGAAGAAATCGATTTAAAAAAAGGAGTTTTTGAAAGGGGAGTTTTTGAGGTATCTACATCTAAAGGTCGGCTCAAACTCAAACGCAACCCAACATTTTGGGTCTTAAGCAAAACCACAATAGTGCTGATTCTGTTGTTCATAACTAGACTAATTTAGTCTCAATATAGGTATCTCTTTCTAACGAAGAATATAAGAAAAGGATGTAAGAAATGTAGTCCTGTCAAATTATTCCAATGCTTATTTTCAACGTAAAAGTCGCCATCAAAGTTGGTTATGTCTATTTACCCGCAAATGAAAACGGCAAAGACTAATTTGACGGCTTTAAATAGTTCTATCTCGCTGTGGTTCTATCCTTTTTCAATAATGTTTGTAAGAAAGAGATGTGATGTGATTAAAATTACTTTAGTTCTATTTACAACAGAATCGGCACCTGTATCTTAGAATAGGGATGTTGCCTGGGTAAAAATATAATAATTCTAATTAGTCCGTCAGTTAGATTATCAAAAAATATTGGACACGTATTTTTTGCTTTACCAAATCATTAACAATTGACTAAGATAAAGCGCGAATAAGTTCGGGAGTGGGGGCTCGTGACGTCACTTGTTCCTAAAAAGTGTACCACACCGTGACGTCACGCGGTACTTCAACACACGATATCTTCGTATTTTGACAAAAGAAAAAATACGTATCTAATATTTTTTGATAATGTAAATGACGGACTAATTAGTTTTTTTCAGGAAAGTAGCCTATTGAATTTTACTCATAAGTATTGTCCAAATAACGTTTTTAAGGAATGAGGTTGCTCAGAAATTTGAAAAATTCCGGAAAAACTGAATGTGTTTTTTTCTATGGAATTGACATAGGCATGTTTATCCCCGACGGAAACACGGGTGAAACCGCGGGAACAGCTTGTACACAATAAAAAACAAAACTAATATTGCTAATACTGAATACCTGTGGACATACCTACCAGTAGATACATATAAAAAAGTGTTTTGTTGGTCGCAGTGTGAGTCATTTATTTTGTCTTCAGTTTGAAGAGGCGGGACGTATGTCACTTTGTGTAATGTGAAATAATGATCTTCGCTGAGGAATAGAAGATGAGAATGAAGTATGGGAGGTCTTGGCGATATAAATTATGGAGTATATAGTGTTTTTAGGGGCTTTGTAGTCAAAAAAAGAATGCTTTATAGTTTGGGATATGTCTGTCATTACAAATTTTAGGTGACGAAGGCGCCGATCCCAAAGAAAAGAGTTCTAGAGTTCTGCGTTCCGAGTTCTGCATTCCGCGTTGACTGTAAGCTATGTGGGGCCTTTGAAAGTAAAAAAAGTGTATGATGTGCGATCAGTAGCGAATATTGCAGAACTCTAGACTGCTTGATGTGTGCACAATAGTCAACACGGAATGCAGAACTCGGAACTCGGATTTCTAGAACTCTCTCTGTGAGATCGGCGCCTTAACTCCATAGATAAAAACTAGAATTTTAGCTAATCAACGTTTGATAACTTCACTATGAATAAGGGGGTTAGTCTTAATCGAATGCCAAAGTTAAGCAATCACCGGTGAGGACGGAATCTCGATGGGTGTACAGGGGTTTCAACTTGGGTGTTTTCCGTGCTTCGGAAAGGCACGTAAAGCCTTTATTACGCTATTATTAGCTTCACCTTACGTTTCATATCTCTCTCTCTCTCTCTCTCTCTCTCTCTTTCTCTCTCTATCGTATGGTATCTTTAATAAATTTCATCGACTTCAAAAGGTCAGATTAAGCAGCAACTTTACACACTTATCAAGTATCGATGATAATACAATAATTTGGTACCATTAAATGGTTAATACTTTATAGTAGAGGGCTACAGGACTACAGGACTACAGGGCTACAGAGCTACAGGGCTACAGGCCTACAGGGCTACAGAACTACAGGGCTTTATAGGTAAAGCGTGTTTTTTAGGTTTTTTAACTATAATTTTAAATTATTATCGTATTATTATAATATTATGAGGCGTTGTAAGTGGTTTAAAAACTTCAACAGAAGATTGACCAACCGTAGAAAAATGCTAATACAAACAAAGTAAAGTTCCCCAAAGCTGTAAGCAAACATCCAAGTGATTATAGATTTCTATCGACATTAAAAGCTTACAAAGCTTCCACACGCACTAATAACAAAAAACATGATAATTTACCTACCGCGACCATTTTGCATGATGAACAAATGATTTATAATGATGTGATGATCTCACAGTGGCCACGACGTAAGGGATATGCCTCACTGACGACGACCAAGCGATGAGTATAATCAGATAGTAGTCACAAGTTAAAACAACGTGATTGAAAAATATAATTTTGATTGTAATCTGGGTGTGGATATGATTATATTATTAAAAAAATAATTATAAAGTTTATTAATAATAACGTCATCAAAATGCTTTTGATATTTCGGAAGTATTGATTGATGAATATGAATGTTTTTTTTTTTAAATTCTAATCTACTACTTGTCGTAACCCTTTCCGTTGAGAGGGTATAGTCTCTCTATAAAATCTGTGAGGGTCATCTTTTCACGTCATTTGCTAATACATATTACGTAGTACCCAACTGATAAGGTGCGTCGTGAATCTTCGTTCGCACAGAAAAGAAAGTATGGCCCCGAAGATTAACGAAAGAATGCTTAAAACTTACAATCAACCATAGAGCACTACTATAAGGTTCATAATACACTGCAGCTGTTAGTTCCGTCTCACTCGCAAGTCACGACTCACCGCACGGCGCGCGCGCAAGCACAAAGGTGGAACCTGACATTCGGATTGGACTCGCGGTGGTCTATGTGGTGGTTGCAGAGGAGTGGCATGTTGTCTGCTCGGCTACATGCTACATGTGGGTCGTGCGTCATTCCTCGCGCGCAACAAGTGTCTCAAGTTACCGGCCTAAGGCAAAGGGCCACCGGTCAGACGCAGGTTTCGTGAGTAACCCTCAAGCAAGTGAGCTCCTGTGAGCGAGCTGCATCTCCGGCACTTTCCTGGATAGAAAGTAGAGGACTACCCATTGGATTAGTTTTTGCCCGAGAACCCAGCTGTAGGCATTGGGTAGATGCGTGGATTCGTATTCGAGTGGTGAGCGTGCATGACAGCTCCGGGACCATTCTGGAGAAATGGGAGCCAGCTTCTCTGGCGTCTCTAGCGGGGATTGAATCCGCTAGCACCAACAAGGTGCGCTGGTGCCGGTGCTTGCGCTGCGCGTTCTGCGTTAGTGCTCGTGCTAGTGCTGGCGTGCTGGGGTGCGTGTAGTGAGCGGCTTTACAGCTCCGGTACCATTCTGGACAAATGGTAGTGAGTGATCACGGTGCGACTCACATTTTATCTTGAGTACCAGGGGGAGTACTCTGGCGGCGTGACCTACCGCAGATGGTCCCAGACGCCTCGTAAGGGGTTGCCTGGTATAGTGTGCCGTCTTTTATGACCGAGAGGTTGGTAGAGGTGGCCACTATAGAAAATCTCAGTAGTTAAAGGGGGGTATGTACCTATTGTATTTTTTTCTCTTTCACGATCTGTGCCCCTAGTACTAAAGGAGTCGTTTAGGTACCCAACCCTCTCCGTTATACGTTTTATAATAGGTATATATGAAATTCAGACAACGCATATCCGAAGTTAACTTTTAAATCAACTTTTCTGGGTAAGCGTGTTTCATCTTACGCTTCGTCATCGCCCCTTATGGGCGGGTCAGTGGCCAAACGCAAGTAGGGAATGCAAACCGGTTTCACCGAAAATCGAAAAACCGGTTATTCGGTACGGTTTTGACCAACAAAAAAACCGGTTTTACATAACACCAAAACCGGTTTTTCGATATTTTTCGGTTTTTATTTCAATGTTTGGAAAAACTAAAAAAGGACGATTTGCCGCCGTTTTGTAAACTGAGTGCAATGCAGTGAGTATTTTTGTGATGAACTGAAGTGTGTTGATGTGTAGTTTGTTGAGCTGGTAAGAAAATAACTTAAAATAATGATTGTTTTTATAATAGATATAAAATATTCTAAACTTTTTTTACAATACTTAGGCAGCAAACAAGCGTACGGCCCGCCTGATGATAACCAGTTACCCTAGCCTATGGACGCTTGCAACATAACGGTTATCACTCGCACGTTACCAACCCTCAACCTTTTTGAAGCGGGGAGCTCATTCCACAGCCTGAGCATCCACGATAGGAAGCTTCTTTGATACCGCACAGTACGAGAACATTTTGGTTCCAATGTGTAAGGATGGACTCCCCATCGGTGACTACGATAGAACAAGGTAACTGGGCATCAGATCAATCAATTCTTCAGAACACTGTCTGTTGGAAAAGCGGTTGAACACACATGAGAAGGCAGTCTCTCCTCAGACTAAGGGGCTTTAAGACACTTGTGAGCTCGGGATCATCGACAATTCTAATGGCACGTCACTGAACTGAGTCTAAATACCCAAGCTGGTATCCAGGTGCCCACAGAAGACAGCATTACTCCATTTGGGCCAGACTTACGACTTATATAGTTGCAGTCTTTGTCTTGATAAGAAGTACTGCTTCGCTCTATTAATCACACCGAGTTTTTTGGATACCTTGTAGATGACTTTGGAACAGAACGTCGCTACAAATATTAATGTGAAGGATCCCAATGCTTTTCGTGATGTTGATTTCTTCTGCATAGCAATGAATGCTGGCAATAGAGAGTATATCATTAATATGCTGGAGGAACAGTGTTGGGGATAATTCAGAGCCTTGCGGGACGCCAGCATTAATGTCATGCTATCGGAGCAACTACTGTCAACGAAGGCTCTTATGTATCTTCCAGACAGCAAGCTGACTGATTGGTGTTATTTTTTACCCATCTGCACGATAGCAAAAACTGGGTAATGTTTTTTTTATCTAAGGAAAACATTCGTATAATAATAACCACGTTAGTTTACACGCAAGTTGCTGTGCCGCTACAATATGTCATGTATATTACGTGTGAAATTATTATTATAACTTACGAAACATAATTTAATAAATGTTTAAATAATTACTTCTTTAATACTGATCTATTTTTTAACATAAAGTCATAATATCTCATAGCAATTAAAAATCAAGCAAAAGTGATATGTTTTTATGATTTCATTTTTTTTTTTACTGTTTATAGGCCTGTGTTTGACCGCAATCTCACCATGGTAAGTGATGATGCGGCCGAAAGTGGTAAGCACACAAAGCCTAGAAGGAACTGGCTCTCAAGTGCAGCTGTCGGAACACACCGATAGGTGCTTGGCGACAGATTTTCAACTTGAGGGTGGTAGCCAACCAGGAGGGTACTACAAAGTACCCTACCACCGTGCTATGGTTTCCTCACGATGTTTTTCCTTCACCGAAAGCTCAAGCTCATTGTAGGATTCGAACCCGGGACCTTCGCCTCGGTATCCGACGTCACTACCACTGAGCTATCATCGCCTTAATTATTTAAAATGAAATCAAAAGCAACGAACCGTGTAGTCTATATAAACGAGTATCTGATCTACAGAGTTAAATAAACAATTATTTCCATCAATTTTATGAAAAAGAGATGGATTGATTGTGTGAAAGATGATATTGGTAAGAAACGAGTGAATGTTGGTATAACGGATAGAAGAAGCGAACATATTGCGCCGATCCCAAATTATAGGGAACAGGAGAGGCAGATGGTGATGATGTCTTTGATGTTTCTTTTATACCCACTTCATTAACTTTAACTGACAATAATTCCAGTTTGCGATTTTTAAATCTTAGGCACGGTTATTATCTATAATTCGAGCTATAGAAATAACGTGAAAAAAAACGAACGTACATTAAAAAAACCGGTTTAAAACCGGTTAACCGGTTTTTCCATCTCATAACCGAAAAAAAACCGGTTTTCATTTTGCCACGGTTTTGCATTCCCTAAACGCAAGCCCATCTAATTTAAAAAAAAAAAAAAAAAAAAATATTGTTGTGTCTGTTAATCTATGTGTAATGAAATGAGTACAGTAATTATTTTATAGCATCATCTAAACGATATCGTTTCCATAAACAACTCCGCGATAAATAATCGCTTCTCATCGGTAGTCGGACTTCTGCCTAAAAGCTGCCAAATCACCGCCCTAAAATAATTTATTACGACCCATAAGCTATACCTACATTACCATGATTATCTTTGGGTGGTTTCATCGTTTAATGTCGATGATAAACATCGTAGGTGGTTGGTAGCCAATGTTACGAAGCCGTATTACGAATTTTATGAAATTGAGGTTTAGTTTTACAGGTTTTATTTAGTTTCATCTGCCCGGTGTCTGTAATCGAATCTGTCAAGTAAAATTTAACCACTTCCAAGTGTCCGATTGAGCTGAAATTTGGTACATTAGTATTGACTAGAGTATTTTTATTTCTGACAAGCATGTCCTCAAATCCAATTTCTTTGATGTCCTCCTAATGGTAATAAGGGCTATGGCGCTAGTGTAGAGTGAAGTCTTTTGCGAGCTTTTCATTGCGGATTTTCACTAATTTATTTATGATTGTTGTAAAGATTGTGCTAATCCTGATTCATTATGGCAGACAAACATGCGAATCGCTATCAATCACTGTTTTAGGCGAGGTTTGTCTTTTAGAACAAAACGGGACGATGGACTGTACTGTGCAGCCCTAACAAATATGTACTTTTTATACAAGAACAACGACTGATAGTTCGAATGTTAGGACCTTACCTTAGTCGCTGGTGGCGATAGTAACGATAGCCCCCATTGGCACCGTCGTCTGTGGACTATATCGGTTGTTGCCGATCTTTATAAAACTTAGAAGGCAACAGCTGGGGCACACCTCTTCGCATGGGTTTCTTTATATTGCCAGAATGAACATTCCAAGTTTTGCGAGCATTTCAACTAACGAATATAGAAATTTTGCATCCTCGTTTCTTCTGCTACTATGTTCCATAACTTTTTTATCTTTGGGACCTTCTGGTGTGAACTGTTTTCTGGCTTGTACCTCTACAAAGGCCACTTGAGTGCTTTTAGCTTAATGGAATCCAAATTCCATATTGGCAACCTTTTGGAATAAAATGTGTGTAAAGCCATAAAATATTGGAATTGCACAGAACCTGCTGTCAATTCGGGAAATTTATTCCGTATAATGTAAAATTCTAATTCAATAAGACTTTTGCAGGTACCTACTTGTGAATAGTCTTACTCTAACACCGGGTCAGAAGGTTCCATTTCCTGAGAAGTTTAATCCTATATTCTAGTTTCACAACAATTGCATATCCCGGTAAGTAGATCTCTATCACTATTTTAATAAGTACCTACCAAAATACTTAGCAGACTCAAGCAGTCCACTTCCCCAAGCAGTAGGTACCTGTTCACAAGTAAGAAGCGTGTGGGAGCCATCATCCTCCTCGCCATATTGAAGGAAAAAAAGAACTTACTCGTATTTTTTCAATGTCCCACATAGATCGATGGACAATCAATAGAATTGGCAGTGAAAACCCCAAAAAAAGTGGGTGGTTGTGACCCATGCATACTAGCAAATAGGCCAAGTTCCTCAGAACCATGAAAATCCATGAGAGAACAGCGACCAGTCGCAATGTTTATGCTCCGAGAATGTTTGAGAGTGTGCCAACATTTTTAGGTCACGACCAATACGGTTGAAGTATAACTAAAAGTTTAACGAGATCTCGGTATATCGCCATGGGATTTGTTTGATGATACCGAGGTGATTACCGGTGTTGACAGGGGATAAACAATTTGGTTAGTATTGCCAGGGGAATCAACAGCTTCCGAGTTGATTGAAGTTTGGGTATTGTTGTTTTACTATGGCCACGTTTTTGACTAAAATTATGATGTTCATTTCAAATTACCGGATTTCACTTGTTGTCTATGTGGTTGAGTATGCAAAAAAATACTCTGTCGCTGCAATTTCGCACATTTACTATATTAAAATTTGAATATTAGATTCGGATGGAAGAGACGAATGGAATAAGCGTACATAATGCGCCTACCCTAAGTGATTGGGAATAGGGCAGGTGATGGCAAATGATGATGATTAAAATGTCAAGATTACTGGTAGATAACTAAGTCTCACAACATTCTCCTGACAGGTCTCTAAATAGGGATCAGGTTTTTAATTTATTAAGAGGTAGCGCGTACCGATTATTCGCTCAAAGAGCAGCTCGACTGGGGTATTACTAGTACCTCCACCTTACAGAATACCGCAGCCAAATAACTTTATGTTGTGTTCCTGTGCGTGAGTTAAGTCGCCAGTGCTCATTGGGGAGGGGGTAGGTTTGGTAACGCTGGAGTGACGCCCCGTGTGTTGCAAGCGTCCATATGGCTGAGGTAACCGCTTACCATTAGGCAAGCCATACGCCTTGTTTATTAACTTCATCGTATAAAAAAAGATTTGGTTTCGAGTGGGCCACTTGGGTATGGCTTGTGATAAAGTCATTTACAATCGTGAGATTGGATTAAAAAAAAATTACACTTGGAAATAAATATCATATTTTTAGGATCTCATTCATTCAAACGACTTAATTTTAATAAATTAGAAACAATGTAAAATCAAATTTGGTTAAACATCTAACTTTTTTCCAACAAAACGCAGTATTTAACCAATTCCATCCGAATGTAGAACGGAATCGTAAAGTGGCGCAGTTTAGATCAATTTCCGTCAAATGTCCGTTGTTAGATTGCCTCGCGACGGCAGCTTCGGATTCATATTAAGCGATTTAGTGCTCTATCTTAATGAATAATTCATTTATCTGTTCATTTCTATACGGCATCACTCAGTTTGTATTGAACTGTAGATACCATGGCAAATATGGTGTGATCCAATCCTAAGGAGTTGAAGCGGAATCGTAAAGAAATTTTTCAACTCTTTTACTCTAAAAGTGGACTTAATCGTATCTAAGAAGTTATTTGGCGTGGTCCACAATCTGTTGTTTTTATGGTTCCGTAGCCAAATGGCAAAAAACGGAACCCTTATGGATTCGTCATGTCTGTCTGTCTGTCTGTCTGTCCGTCTGTCCGTCCGTCTGTCCGTCCGTATGTCACAGCCACTTTTTCCGAATCTATAAGAAATAAGTATACTGTTGAAACATGGTAAGTAGATGTATTCTGTGAACCGCATTAAGATTTTCACACAAAAATAGAAAAAAAGCAATAAATTTTGGGGGTTCCCCATACTTAGAACTGAAACTCAACATTTTTTTTTCATCAAACCCATTCGTGTGAGGTTCCTAATATAATTTTATTCTAAACTGAATAGTTTGCGCGAGAGACACTTCCAATGTGGTAAAATGTGTGTCCCCCCCCCCCCCTGTAACTTCTAAAATAAGAGAATGATAAAACTAAAAAAATATATGATATACATCACCATGCAAACTTCCAATGAAAATCGGTTTGAATGAGATCTAGTAAGTAGTTTTTTTTAATACGTCATAAACCGTAAACCTCAATTCAATATTTTTGGCGTTTTTTTTTCAAAGCAGAGTTAGTTAATATTACATGGAACCCTCCGTGTGCGAGTCCGACTCGCACTTGGCCGGTTTTTTGTATTTTGTATAAATCTATGATCCAATGGGAGACGGGCGTGTTTTATACCTTCTATCTCTAAGATTCTAGGTTTATCTCAAAACTTCAAATACATCAGACACGTCGATCTCCTCATTTCGACTCATATTCATACGTAACTGAACAGCAGGAGATACGGTATCGCTCCCATTGGCAAACACATTTAAACCAAACAAATCCTTGGCAAAAATTGAACGAAATTTATTTTCAGTCGTCATATTACTCATATGAATGATGGAGTACCCCAAGTATATTCTGAGTGTTATTAATTATGCTGATGAATTGTAAATGTCAAAACTTTTCGACGGTAACGTCTTTGTGCTGTGGTTTGGTCGAGGAAGCAATGTAGGAGATATGGACGCGTGTATACTGATTTATGTTTGTTATAATTTGTTTAATGAATGTCGTTGCTCAAAATAAACTATTTTAGTTAATGTTACAGGTAGACTAGCGATAGGAGTCTAATTATTATAGAACATTTAAATTAGTACAGGTTGTACGTAGTAATTTATATACTCTGAGGTACAGGCAAATAATGATTTTGGATGGAAAGGTTGAAAGCAGAAGGTTTAACTTCGGAACTTTGTTTGGACTAGTATACTAACACCCACACCTCGGAAGTAAGCCCTAGGAGGGTGGGGGGGGGGTCTATGAAGGTCCCGTTTATTGGATTTTTGTTTATATCTCGAAAAAGCTGCGTCATAGGAAATTTTTGTACGAGCACAGATTGTACGAGTAATTTATGTAGTTTTATATGTAAGTATATCTATCTTTTATAAAATCACTGTCGTCTCTGAAGTAGATTAAAACTATTTTTCGATAAAATTTCCTTATTAAATACTTGTCTAAAGCACTAACGGTTTCTCTGCAAGGCTGTCGGCTGTCGGGGACCAAAGGGAATTAAAGTGCTCTGAAGTCCGGAAGAAATAAAATATCACAAGCTATTCTAGTGTTGACTGTGTTAGATATATCCAAGTGCAATTTGCTATGTGAAAATTATAATCTGAATCTTAAATATTTGTATAGTAGGTAGGTATTACCATAAGACTTTGCTATAAATGACTTTTTAATACCACGTGCTCGATAATTACATATCACACAATCTTTTTTTTTACTGTTTTTAGGCCTGTGTTTGACCGCAATCTCAACATGATAAGTGATGATGCGGCCGAAGGTGGTAAGCACACAAAGCCTAGAAGGAACTGGCTCTCAAGTGCAGCTATCGGAACACACCGAAAGGTACTTGGCGACAGATTTTCAACTTGAGGGTGGTAGCCAGCCAGGCGGGTACTACAAAGTACCCTACCACCGTGCTATGGTTTCCTCACGATGTTTTCCTTCACCGAAAGCTCAAGCTCATTGTAGGATTCGAACCCGGGACCTTCGTCCCGGTATCCGACGTCACAACCACTGAGCTATCATCGCCTTAAAATCTCAACGTAAAGCAAGGCATTATTATCCCAAATCTTGAATTTGGAACGTAAAAAATCGTATGAAAACTTTTAGCATAGATACGGGCATTGTAAGAGTTTATTTGAAAATCGAACTGCAAAGGCAAAAGACGGTGTTTGGTGTTATTTTAACAGTATCCGTATTTTATTTTCACGTTGACAAAAAAGTCGTCGAGCGATAGTGATTTGACTTCGGAGTTTATTAACATCTATTTAGGGATTATTAATAAGCTACTACCGGAAAAAATCAATGTTGTGTGCCAATAAATGAATTATTATTATAATGAGAACAAAACAATCTCAGACTTTAAAATTCAAAAATTCAATTCAAAATTCAAAATCATTTATTCAAATAGACCTTCGCAGGCACTTTTTTTAATCCGTTATACCTACAAAACTGTTTGCAAACCTCATACAAACCACATTATGGTAATCCATAGGGGTAGTAAATAGGGTGTAAACGACGGCCAACAGACACTTTATAATGTATATTCAACCATCGATGAACTAATACGCCACGACAGGTAAAATTTAGGTCGAACGGAGCTATTTATAAATTTTTTTTTTTTTGGAGGTACATAATGTAATAATGATACAAGATAACTTAAAAACTAAAACTATAACAACTACAAACTTAAAAAAAAAACAAAAAACCCTTAATCTAACAAGCCACTACCAGTAGGCAACGTTCCCAAAATGCTGGCTGCATTGCCACGTTGTATGGCAATGCTTAATCTCTGCCCAAAATAAAATCTTAATCTTCCTGGAACTCAAATCAGGGCTGGTGCGGCGGCGGAATCAGCGGAGAGCCTCAAAAGGCGCAAATATAGTACCCTTGACAGCGGCTACATAT
Organism: Polyploca ridens; assembly: GCA_951394255.1. Taxonomy (NCBI): domain Eukaryota; kingdom Metazoa; phylum Arthropoda; class Insecta; order Lepidoptera; family Drepanidae; genus Polyploca; species Polyploca ridens. Next base: position 3,945,401 of record OX596264.1, on the reverse strand, counting down.
TTGAGCCTTTTGGGGTTGAAACTCTGGGACCGTGGGGACCGGGAGCACATAAAATTTTCAAAGATATATCTGGACGTCTGGTCGAAGCAACACGTGACCAAAATGCTGGTTTTTATTTTATAAATTGAATTAAAATATCATGGGCCCTTTATTGTGACGTGCTCATTTACTATTAAATGGGTAATGATATTTAGGTCGGATTTTGAAATAGGGAACTAGGTATTTTTTTTGCACCGTTTTTAGTATCTTAATGCAGCTTATTACGCACTAGTGATTTTTACTTTACATTACCGCACAGCTTTATGACAGGTATAATCCCGATTATGTTAAGTTTGTACCTCAATGCAATTAATGAACTCAATGCATATTTTTTATTTTTTATTATTTGGAAAAAAAAAGCCAAACATAGTCAGATTGTCCAAAAAATATATAAAAAATGTAACCTTGCTGAGTTTCTTGCCGGATTCTTCTCAGTTGAAGGCAGAGTTCCGAACCGGTGGTAACTTCAGTAAATTTGACCTTCATAAGTGCCCTTCTGGGGCCTAAATTGAATAAATGGCTTTGACTTTGACTTTGAATTGATATGTGCGTAGACGAAGCATTTTTAATTTAAACGGGTAATAAAGTTTGACAGCGTATCGCTGTAAAAAAAAATCTTGCGCGCCATATTTGTTGACGTTCTCATTTATTATTATCAAAAAAATCTACAAGTACAAAAATACAAGTGTGTATTTTTCCTCACAAGTGTGTTGTAAAATGTCGTATGACACGCGTGTGCATTGATCATTACACTCTCGGCTTCCTTATCGCTTAATATCGCCTCTTCTGTAATTACCAACTTTGCACACATGTATCATAATGCACTATTACATCCTTGCCACTTTCTTTACTCCATTTTTTCTAATCGTCTTCTATACCTTATACACACACTAGATTTTCGCTTCTGAGTTTTACCTGCGATACTTTATATCAACCTTATGGTTGAACTTAGAAAAATCCTTCCCTGATGTGTACCTACAGAAACTGTGTGCTAATTTCTAGTTTCTAGACACACGATTTCAAGCTCTATGTGCATCTGTCAGTCAGTCAGTTTTTCCTTGAAATAGATTATTTTAGGTTTAAGTTTCCCATTAATTATATTTTGCTGGATAAGATAAAAAATGCATGATAAAAAAAATTAAGATCCAAACAGCGATGTTTTGGGGCGGTATAATGGTTTAACTTTTGACCATAAGTACTATGCCTAATAATCTATATGTGCATAGAAGGCAGTGTGGCAGTATGCTAAATGTAATGCTTCGCTAATAAAGATACTGGCTGACAACATAGACTACGGAGGACATATTCTCGCTAGCAAAAAACTGTGTCTATGTAGTCGGCCACCTCTCACGCACACCTTAGTTGGCTATTCCGCGGGAAATTAGACTCTGTCGCCGTTTACACAGAATCGATTACTCGCGCTCAACTAATGTGTGAATGTGTGCGTGCCGGCTTGTACGTACAGCGTGGTGGCCGACTTGAGTGACACAGTTTTTTGTTAGCGAAATATATCCGACTTTTTTTAATATCTGTAGCTGACAAGAAGTGTTTCCTTCATTCATAATCGCTTTTTAACTAAATCAGTGTTATAGTATTCTCCGTCTCACTCTTTCGATCACCATACGTCACGTGTCAGATAAAGACTTCGGAATTAATATGAATAAGGGCCAATGGGGTTAGAATATAACTGGCAACGAACAATAATTAAATAAAAGAAAAATATAGAATAGATTTCAAGTAGTTCAATGTCCTAGTTCGTAATGCCATCAATATAGGTCCTTTCCCGGTAGGGAGGGTTGCCCTAGATAGTGTGCCTGGATTTCAGATGACGTCATAGCGTTCGTCTGTAACTGACCCCTGACATTTGTTACCGTTAACGTAGTTACGTGCAAATATGTTGAATATGTGGAGTTATTACGGGTACGGACAGACCGTACCCGTAATAACTGAAAATATTTTAGGGAGGTTTTTTAGTATAGCTATTTTAGCTATGTATGGACAGTGTTTTAAGAGTGTTAATTTGAAAATGAAATTGACAATAGGTCTTGTCAGATTTTGTCAGACCTTCATATTTTAATAGGAGGGCCTATGGCTATACCTAACTGAATAAATGACTTAGGGTCATCGTTCACTATGTCAGCACTGCTCCATCGCGGCAACGGCCTGGCACCGCCTCAACTCAATCCAACCACTAGCAGCCAGCGCGCGAGGTGACGCTTACTAGGTGGAAGCTCGCGGGAGGCGCGGCGCCGGTGAAATTAATGGCACGGCTTCGGCAAAATACCGCTTGCTGGCGTCACGCAGCAAGCGAGCCCGCCGCTCGCTGGAAGCGTTGTGGTTAGCAGAACTAGTAGCTTGTAGCGGCAAGCGTGGCCGCGAGGCGTCAACTATTTTATCTAGTCATTATAAAATTTACTTTAACGCATACGATTTAAAGGGCTCTCTTGCATAGCAAAGTAAATGCCGAGGCGTAGCCGTGCTGTTAAAGTGATCGGTGACCCTTAGACTTCTGAAAGTAGCTATAATACCGTTGCTAGCTGCTTAAAAAAATATAAAGCATATTGACATTGTACCTATGTGATAAAGAGACATTTTACCGTGATTTATCCATATGTTTATACTGACAGAGGGTCAAAAATATAATGATAAAAGAGCATAGAGCATTTCGTTTCAAAAATCGAAGTGTTTTTTTTTGGAAGAATGATTGTTACGCATTTTATTTTACAAATATCAAATGAAACGCGAAAAGCGGATATAATTTTTAAAAATAGAATTAAAATAATCAGCCAGGCAGAAATAGATACCTTTCGTTATTACTAAAAATATTAAATATTATGTATAGATTACATAGACAGTTTATTATTACCATTTACTTCTCGGTATTAGTTGCACCCATTATTGCAAGAGATGGCTTGTCAGTTACTTTGTAAAGACACCTGAGACTGACATGAAAGGTAAAGCGCTTTCAATATTGCTTGCGTCAGTGTTTGCGTCAGTAAAATTATACAGATTTTTTTTAAATAAAGTCCTCCGACCCGAAAATAATGCAAATGAAAAAAAAATAAAATCATTTTTAGTTTTTTTGAAAAAGGGGATTACATTTTAAAGTAGGGGTAGGGGCAAGTTCAAATGGGGTTTTATATAAAAGGGCTTCATTTGCACGTTCCAAAATAGCTTTGTATTTTCTTTATGCGGCGCAGTTTTCAACTTATGACGAAAAATTAAAAAAAAATACCATTGACCCCCCTTTTTCTCGCAAAGTGCACATGGTTTACAATCTTAAACAATAACTGTTGATATAAATTGATGTAATTATTACAAGAAAAATAGAACGAAGTTTCTAACTAGCACAGTTTCTTCAAAATCATCACAATTCCTTCGCAAACAAACTAAGTTATGCGGTCGGGTTTTCAACAAATATTACGGTTCAAACTGAGAAATGTATGATAAAGAAGGTCGGAACCTCGACGTCGGTATGCGAGTCAGGATTCGTACTTAGCCAGTTTCTTATTGGTATCATTCTATCATGGGTCAAGTTCTGATAGTCTAGAGGCTTGCTAAAGTGCAACCTGTATCTAAGAAGGGCAGCCGTGCCGATTCTACTATCGACCGATTGCGATCACCTCTATACTCTGAAAGACTATGGAGCATGATCGGCTCCTGACATACCTTGAAAATAACTCCTGAGCGACCGACAGTTCAGTTTCCGCCAAAAACGGTTCACTTGGAATCTCCTATATGGAGTGAAGCCATTGAGAGATACGGGAAAGCAGTTGCCGTATCCTTCGATATCTCTAAGACTTTCGCACACCAGCCTTCTTAGTAAGCTTCCTTCATATGGAGTTCCTGATGCGCTAGGATTTCTGATTTCTTGAGTGAACGGTCTACACGAGTGGTCATAGCTGGGGCTCGTCGGACCTTTTGGTAATCAATGCCCGAAATCCTCGTGGTTCAGTTTTCTCTGCAATCTTATTACTGCTGCATAATAACGATCTTTTGATGCCGTATCTTTGGGTACGCAGACGACAGCACTATTGCGTACACAGAGAGCGTTTGAGCCACCAGTGACGAGATCCAATTGTTGCGAGAGGCTGGTAGAGGGAGCGGAACTTGCTTCGGACGTCTGTATTTCCTGACTCTTACAATCTAGGTACTTTCAAGGCCAGAGTGAATATGTTTCTCCTATAGGTAATCGTGCTCAGGTCAGTGGACAAACGCAAGTCCACATAGTAAAAAAAATTTGATAAATAGCTGATTCATTGAAAAACGATTTTGGATAAACAATTATATAGTAAGTAAATTATTTGTCCATTGCATACGAAAATCAATATAAAGCCATTGTTACATTACATTACAAATAAATGAGATCCGTAAAAAACATTAACATCTATTGATGTTGTTACGCTAGTAATGTAATTATTACATTCCCTATGAAACGGAATCCACTAAAATGAGCGGAACAACAACCATTGAACAAAAGGGACATCCTGCTACTTACCTATACGTAACTATACCGTGGAATAAATAGAAAAATACGTTTGAATTTGAACTTTACCACGTCGTGCTAAGGTCGTGGGAAAATGAAAATGTAAGTCTGCGCATAGTATGGAACGTTCCTGTAGCCAGAAGCTACATTTTCAGTCAGTCCGTCCGCGGCGCCACTGTCGGCGGTAGGCGTCGCGACGCTCGTACTAACAACCCCGCGTTCCATTCGCAAATCAAAAAATAAATAAAAAATTAAACGAATGTAACGCGCATTCAAATTTCGAACACGAGATCGGAAAAAGGTGATGAATAATTATTCGGTGTTAATCGATTAGTGAATGCGTTGCGTACGGTAGTGATCGATTATGGTTTACAAATATCGAATACAAAAATAGTGTTTTATACGTATTTTACTGTGCAAATCGGCATGGCGGTCTCAAATATTGCCTGGGTTTCGTTCAATAGGCGAATATTGCTAGGGCGGGCGGGAATTGCATGTAACATTTGTTCTTCATAGGAATTTTCCTTTAATTGGATGTCGTTTGGTTTTCGATTCGGCGTCGTATTGGTCTCTCAATGTAAACATTTCACTAAATCGTATTTGTAAGAAGCGTTCGTGTTTTGAGTGTTGATATCTTTTTTATACAAAAATTATACTGTTTTAAAAATAAAACGGAGTAGCATTCTTGACTGCCGCTATTTATAAACCGTTTAATGTTTGTATGAGGTGTAACTATTTATTATAATGAATTACTCTTTTATATTTTATAGTATTTGTCTAGTCATAAATTACATTGAATTATGTTCTGCCACTGAAATCTAGGTTATATATACAGTATTATATTTTATTTGAAACAAAGGTATTTTGACCAAAAAAATTGCAAAGCGAATGATACATACATATTTTCTTACAAAGCTATCTACTATCGTATAATGAAGGTATTTATTGATCCTTTTCAATATATGAATATTGTATAGTACCTACCTAATAAAGGTACATATATACCCATATTCCATCCATCAGGACCTAGCATTAAAATGCGTACATATTGGAGAAGAAATTCTGTCTATACATTCCATATATTTGAATGGAGTACCTAGGTGGATAATATTAATTTAAAATTATCAGGTATGGGTCAACTCACACTAAGACACGACGCGGTATACACTTTTTAAGATAGCAATACAATATAGAACTTTATTTACTAAACAAAAAGGTATACATTTCAGTGACAGAATTCGTCACTAGCTCACTGAAATGTGTGTGTCGCATCTCGGTGTAAACTGACCACAGAGATCGAGGAACTGACCCTATAAAAAATATCCTACTAATATTATACATAAAGTTCGTGGGTATGATTGTATGTTTGTTACAATTTCATGGGAAAACAACGATCCCTCGGGAATGCGGGTGCAACCGCGTGGGACAGTTAGTATTCTATATTTCAGCTTACCAAAAAATAAATACTAACCTGATAAACAATCTGAATAACAATAACGAATGCAACGCTGTACTGCAGAGTTTTTTTACTTTACTTGAAGAGTATGTTGGTTTTTAGGGTACCGTATCTCAAAAGACAAAAACGGGATCCTTATAATTATCTATCAATTTATTGTTCATATTATGACCCTTTTTTCCAGGAACGGTCAATATCAACCTTACCTCCATGCACCTAGAAGGTAAAGTTGAAATAATGTTTTCAAATACACATAAAATGTACCTCTTTTAAATCAACGCAATCAAAAGATAAGGCCATTTATGTCACGTATTTCGCAAAGTCACTCATCAAAATCTTAGCTTTGGTACTTCCGAATTGCTTTTAACTATAGGTTGGCAAGAAGCAAAGTCTCATAGCAAGTAAAGAAAAATAGCCTAAAATCGTAATTAGTTTACCAATTTTTATGTATAAGAAAAACCTGTATGCCGCCGCTGCTAATTTTCTTAGCATAAAAATAAATATACTAAGAAATCTGATAAAATACCATGTGTCATCGAACTCATGCTATTTGAAATCTACTATATTTGGGGCTATTTTTTAGGACGTGTGAACTACTTTTATGATAAAAGTGGATATATCAAATCAAAGGTGCTTTGTAATTATCATAAAGCTAGATTGTCTCAATAATGCCGCCATCGACGGGGAGTCCATCCTCACACATTGAAACCAGAATTGTTTCGAACTATGCGGGCTCAAAGGAGTTTTCTTCCGCGGACGCTCAGACTATGGAATGAGCTCCCCGCCGTGGTTTTCCCAACGTTCTTAACGAAGGGTGTGAAGAGGTTTCTTCAGGGTCGGCAACGCGCGAGTGATACCCCTAGTGTTGCAAGCGTCCATAGGCTACGGTAACTGCTTACCATCAGGCGGGCCGTATGCTTGTTTGCCACCTTCGTGGTATACAAAAAAAAATGTTTTTTTTTTGTGATAACAATCTTATACAGGGTGTTGTTTTGGTCGGCGACAAGCGACCCAGGAGCGGTAGTACAAAATATATATTCCCCAAAAATGGACTTAATTCCATTAAATACTGTAAATATGTTGAGAAATACCTTATTCAATTTGAAATAAAATTACCGCAAAGTATGGTTACTAGGCACGTGCACAGACTAGAGCTAGGTGCAAGCCGCCATCGCCCCACTCCTTTACTCCCGTTGAGTATTATGTGTACACTTTAGCTTATTACATGATTTTCAAAAAAAAATATTTTTTATTTTTATTATTAAAAAAAAAGTATTTTTTTTATATTTTTTTTAGCACCAGTATCATTTGTATTATCGACCCTGAGTCGCTCGTCGCTGACCAAAACAACGACCTGTAGGTGTAGCATTAAATTTGTACGGAACCCTCAGAGAGTAAGTCCTTCTCGCACCTGTCCGGATTTTTCAATATAAGAGTGGATTGGGAATGATTGCAAAATTCAATACACGCATGAAGCCGTGTTATATTGAAATTTTATGTTACCTAATTTATAATGAATATTTTTGGTAGGTATGTAGGTCAAGGTCTCTCATAACTTTGTATGTTTTCTTCGAAATTGTTTACTGAACTAGTATAGTTTCCAGTTATTACCTAATAAAAGGTCAAAGTTGAAGTAATGTTAGGTACACATGATATTTTAAGTATTTTCTTGGACTGTTTGAACCCATAGGCCCTCTGGCCTATACCCCAGAGGCCTAGAAGTACAAAGCTACATTGAGAGTGATAGAAGTATAAAACAGTTTTTCAAAGAGTCAAAACTAAACCTGTATCTTTTTAAATGACGTATTTATTTGATTAACAAAATTTGGTCATATAATTATGTTGTGTGGTACTTACAGCTATTGCTATGCCATATTGAAAAAAAAATAGTAATACTAAGACCCTGTCGTCGCGAATCTCGCGCGAATGCATTACGCGTGTAATAAAAATACACGCGTATCTGGGGGCACGGAAGTGCCCCCCGCCAAGACAGCCAAGCGAAGCGAAAGGGCACTACCTACTTTTTCTCGAAGCGCTTCGTCGTTTTTTTGAACGGCCTATACAGGTCGTTGTTTTGGTCAGCGACGAGCGACTCAGGGTCGATAATACAATAGATACTGGTGCTAAAAAAAATATTAAAAAATACTTTATTTTTTTTTTAATAATAAAAATAATAAAAAAAAAACGAAAATCATGTAATAAGCTAAATTGTAGACATAATACTCAACGGGAGTGTGAGGGAGTAAAGGGGTGGGGCGATGGCGGCTTGTGCCTAGCTCTAGTCAGTGCACGTGCCTAGTAACCATACTTTGCGGTAATTTTATTTCAAATTGAATAAGGTATTTCTCAACATATTTACAGTATTTAATGGAATTAAGTCCATTTTTGGGGAATATATATTTTGTACTACCGCTCCTGGGTCGCTTGTCGCCGACCAAAACAACACCCTGTATAATGAAACGGCCAAGCCACATATTTTGACTACGGTGTGTAGAGTTTGTGAAGTTAGGGCTTGTAGAGTAAGTGCATGTAGAGTTATAAGCTTGGCTCTACATGAGATCTGATAACTTTTTGACAGTGCGAGCCATATGTCTTGGCAACATTTTACATAAAAATGTTTTGGTGGGATTTTAAATTCGCGTGATGCTTGTTCAATCAACATTTCTGATTATACATATACAAGGTGTCCCAAGAAGTAAGTAGTGTCAATCAGAAGTCCAGACATAGAGCACCCATATTTATGGTTAGCGATTTTTATGATGTGATTATGATGTCAAATATTTATCTATCTGCTTAGTTGATTATTCAGCAGATTTCATCTGAATAACTGTTGAACAGTTTGATCAAAAATGTAACAGTCAGAGTTTGCTTAAAAAAAACCGGCCAAGTGCGAGTCGGACTCGCGCACCGAGGGTTCCATACAGAGTTGTAGGTATGTAAATAGTTCGTTCATGACGGGACTGAAATCTCGAAGAATTTTTCCCCTTTTTCCGATTTTGGTATTTTTTTATGTGATGTAACTATATTTTTACGGTTTTCGGATTTTTTCCTTTACTTGTGCTACATGGCCTTGCTTCTTGCTAAATTTCATGATTCTAGATCAACGGGAAGTACCCTATAGGTTTTGATTTCCTTGCGATCGTCAAAATATTGGGCATAAACGGCCGTATCTTTGGATTACATTGACTTAGAAGTTTGATCTTTTCACTGCTCCAAGGGATTGCAAACTTGAGTATTTGATATTAATTTCAGCTTGTTACCTCCACGCGTTCCTGAGAAAAAGTTTCTTGACAGACCGACGGGCGGACAGATAGACAGACCGACAATATAGTGATCCTATAAGGATACGAGATACAGAACCCTAAAAACAATCATGAAATATATTCATAACTCGAAAACTACATAAAATCGCGGCACGTACGAGTACACAGGGGTGATTCGGGTATCTCTAAAAGTGCCCTACCTCTGGACTTCCGATTGACACTACCTACTTCTTGTGACAACCTGTAGGTATATACAGACAGGGTGTTGTTTTGGTCGGCGACAAGCGACCCAGGAGCGGTAGTACAAAATATACATTTTCCAAAAATGGACTTAATTCCATTAAATACTGTAAATGCGTTGAGAAATACCTTATTCAATTTGAAATAAAATTACCGCAAAGTATGGTCACTAGCCACGTGCACTGACTAGAGCTAGGCGCAAGCCACCATTGCCCCACCCCTTTACTCCCTCGTACTCCCGTTGAGTATTATGTCTACATTTTAGCTAATTACATGATTTTCAATTTTTTTTATTTTTTATATTTATTATTTAAAAAAAATAAAGTATTTTTTTTATATTTTTTTTAGCACCAGTATCATTTGTATTATCGACCCTGAGTCGCTCGTCGCTGACCAAAACAACGACCTGCTATGCTATTCTGTAAAAGGTAAATCATCTCGAAAGTCATCTCGCAACTCACCTCGCAACTCGATTTGGCGCTGAATTATTTTTCAGAATACCAAATCCTACTGAAAACCGTCAAAATACTCACCTGTCGTAGTACATCTCACTTCCGTCATCATTCGGTGGCACTAGTGTCGAATTCAATGATTTTAAGAATAGGAAACTCTAATCTCATCGCGGATTCAGAAGTGATATTGCAAATGAACTTTACAGAATAGCACTACTGTACAGGTTGAATTGTTTGTCAGAATGCTAAGAGCTAATTCTTTATGGCTAAACATAGTGAGGTCCCTGCGAGATCTGCTCCACCTCGTCAAACTTTACGCAGGATAAAACCATGGTCAAGGAAAATATAAAAAAAAACATTCTGTATATAAAAGAAGTAATAAAATTAAATGTCCTAATAGAAGCTGCTATGCTAAATTCAAACATTACTGTTTTTAACAAATTTTTTGGCCATATTAAATGACTGACATCAGAGCAAACAAACATATACATTTCATACTTACTGATTATATAAATACCTAACTAAAGGTAGAAAGAAAACAAAAGTTTTTATTCACTACACCCATGAAAAGTCGGTAGCATATTTCTGCGTGTCAAAAGCTGCGTGTTGACATAACCTTGCGTGTCATTTGATCTACGCATACCTCGCTATTAAAACGTTATTGAATTTGTGGAAGTAGTTTTGACTGTAATTTGTTGAAAGGATTTTGATTTAGAATTCTTTTGTGACTAATCATGTTGTCTAGAGAACTGTCTTTACTAATAATGAAGCAAAGACCTCAAAGCTTTGCATAGCAGACCCTCCCATATGGAAGTAGCTATCACAGGTAAAATTAGCTTACGAAATGATATATCTGCCCAGTTAGGCAATAAAAAAATGTTATCATTAGTATCACGAGGTTTAATTAAAACTCTGGCTGGAAATGTAATTAAAATGCATATTGAAAAGAATACATTAAAGAATTTATTAAAAAGTAAATATGTATTCTTCAGTTTCGTGTTCTTGAGGAGGATCACGACTATCAAAGCATTCTTACCGAAGAGTTCGTTCGAAAAATTTCTGGTATGAAAAACATAGCTCTTGAAGGCTTTGTAATAAATGAAGAATGCTTTGCTCAAATATTTTAAGCGTGTAAGCATGCTATAGAATGATCTTTGATATTTTAGTAATAGACAATAGTAATTCCAATATGTTTCCATTATATACAAAGTTCAATATCAGAAGGGATGATTCTTGGGTAAAAAAAATCTAAATAATTCGTCAGTTAGATTTAAAAAAATATTGGACAAGTATTTTTTTTAGTAATTCTTATATCGGTTGCACTTTGTTTTTTTTATGATATACTAGTTTTCCCGCGCGGTTTCACCCGCATTCCCGAGCGATCGTATGTTTTCCAGGGATAAAAAGTTTCCTATGTGCTAATCCAGAACATATTCTATCTGTGTGCCTAATTTCATCCAAATCCGTTCAGTAGTTTTTGCTAGAAAGAGTAACAAACTTTCGCATTTATAATATTAGTAGGTTTCAATAGGTTATTGTTGAACACTAATTTCCGAATTGTAATATTAGACATGATTTTGAATTTAAAATATTTTTTCCTCTCTGGTACAATATTATTTTATCGTAGCCGTAACTTCACGGCATTTATTGCCCCATGTTTAAGTCAGCCCCAGTCCCTTTATACGCCTTTAAGGGCCCATAAAAGAGTTGAACTCAGCGTATTTCGTCATTTTAATACACACCTGTTTTTTTTACATTTTAGCAATGTAAGTTTTTTATTTGATCTTTATTATTTATTATTCTTATCATCAAATATTAACCATCTTATTACTTGCTTAGTGTCAGCCTTAAGATTATCTTTCAGGAAGAATATCCCAAACACACTAATATCTGTAAATTCTTTGAAAACCTTACTTAATTTTCTTACAATATTAAGTCTAGGGACTTCACAATCATTTTTAGTGATAAGGCCGCCTATTGTAACACTTTCTTTATTATTCTAAGTTTTTGTATTTTTGTTTTTCAGTCATGTGGTGTGACATTTATATATTATCTATCTATCTAGGGAAGTCTATTGTTGAACATTAGCCTCCTCCAAAGATTTCAAAAGTCTTGGTTAACTGACTCGAGACTGTTCGGTCCATTCTTAAGTGCAGGCAGATATACACCTTACATAACCTTAAATTTACCCGTATCTACCACACCATTAGATTTTCCTCCTTCCAAATCAAACATCCCACTATACCCCACATTTATACCGCGTCGAACCAATTACAACGCACTTTGATAAGTAAAATCTATACCAAATGGCATAGAACATAAACTATTGCTGATTTATTTTCAAATCCAACATTGATGTACACGTTTCATCTCAACATGTAACATAGCAGTTTCAAGTTTATGATCCATATTATATTTAGAATGTCCTTGCTGGCGTTTTATTGTGATGTTCCACAATGAAGCTTTTGTAACACATTTTATAGCATTTCCTATGTTGTGACATCGGAATTTACATTCTGTTGTACATTATGTTTATCATCAGTTACTTAAGGTACCTCTTGATTTATCTTAATTGTATTAGGATCAATTTCATGTTGATTATCATTAAAGAGATTGATGGGTTGTTTTAAAATGTTATGTGTAGAAAAAGAGTGAATGCCGATGTGATGGACCTGACTGGCTACAATCCTCATGTTGAAATCTGTCGCCAAGCACCTATCGGTGTATTCCGACAGCTGCACTTGAGAGACAGTTCTTTCTAGGCTTTGTGTGCACCTTCGACCACATCATCACTTACCATGGTGAGATTGCAGTCAAACACCGGCCTATTTTTTTTTTTTTATAGGCTTGCGCTTGACCACAATCCCGCCTGATGGTAAGCGAAGATGTAGTCTAGGGTGGACCGCGCGTACCCATAAGATGCCTGTTCACTTTGGCCTTGAATAGACCCATGTTATAATTGTCTGGAAACACGTTGTCTGGGAGAGCATTCCACAACTTGGCCGTGCGTATAAGGTAAGAGGAAGCGAAACGCTTGGTACGGCAAGACGGGATGTCGACGACGAAGTGGTGGAGACCCCCCCGACGCCTAGTGGTCCGATAGAAGAAAGGGGATGGAGGGACAAGATTATGGAGTTCTTTATCGCATTCTCCGAGGAACATATGGCCTATATATTGCACAAAAGATAGTTAGATGATGATTTATCATAAATTATTCTGGTTGTTTGGTTGTCGCATTATTTGTCTTTTCATCTGTAACTATAATCAAATTCATACCATCGAATAACTCAACTTCCATTTTATCAAATATTTTTACTATTATTTAACGTTTTTCTTTAATCAGCATTAAGACTGAGTGCTTCAATCCATAATTGCCATCATTATTATAATCAGCATTTCGGATTCTATTACTAGATATACGTCGCCCTTCTAACGCACCTCATACCTTCTGGTTTCGCACCCTGTTCAAATAAAATCTAAGATCCATGGGCCTCTTTCATTTTGGGACCTACGTCCTGGTATCTTGATCTTTATGATGGTAATACGGTGTAAATTCAAATGAAATGGGTACATCTATCGCACATTTTGTGGCAAAAATTAAAGTTCGCTAGGAAATCCTATAAAAGGTACCCTTGATAGAGATTTCACTTCGAGTTTAACTGGTTTTATCAACCCCAGCAATTTAAAATCTGCTTTACGAATTTGTTAATTGCTTTAACAAAGGGGTGACTCTTGAGGGATTTTGTTTTAAAATTACTTAAAACGATTTAGTGCTTCCTTGTGAATTATAGCTTCCTCGGTAAAAAAATGTATCCATTAATAATAATAATGTTTGTTTATTTCATCTCCACAAATTACATTGTACATATATGCAGTTGACAATAGAAAAATGGCAAAAAAAGTAATTTGTGGGAGATCTGGAGTCTAAACTAAAGCCTAAGCCTGTATTTTAGAGCTCCAGGCCCTACCAATACATCATAGTGTGCAGATGTCAAAATGGAGCGAGGCTGTGAATGCGAGATGTGTGAATGACCGTAGTTTTTGTGGGGGTGTGTGTATGTGTTTGTGTGAATGTGTCGTGTATGCGTGTGAATGAGTTTGTGCAAAGTATTATATCAATAAAATAAATACTGCGGTTATTTATTTTATTTAGAATAAACACAATTTATAACTTATATTATTACTCTGATACCTTGTATTATACGAGTTATAATATTTGTGTAATTAATCGAAATTCAACAATTGATATAGTTTAGAAAAAAAAACAGGATTTAACAAAGCAGAAAGGGAAATCTGTTTCACAAAAAAATATACTTTTTACTCTTTGTACAAAACAACGTATACCTCATGACATACAAATCTTTAATTCAAAATTACTACCAATCTTTACGTTACTACCAATAAATCTCTACCATAATAGTTACAACCACTTTTTCCCGTCTCACATCGACACGCATTAGCAGAACCATATTGAAATCTGCAAATCACACGTTAATGCACAGTCATTTATCATACACAACAGTTGGTGGATTTCCAATAATACAGTGTAGAGATTCATCATAAACTTTAACGTTAAAAAGGGGTCAAGTTATTCGCTATAATTTAACAAAGTTTTGGATAAAAAAAGCTTTGTTACTGCGGTGATACTTCTAACTTTAAGTGATATTAACATTGAGCTATTATTACTACGTATAGAGAAGCTATCATAAGCAAAGGTTATGTCCGATTTTTTTTTAATCAACTACAGTTATTTTTAGTGCTGAAACAATAATTAGTCGTCTAAGCAGACAGTAGAAACATGTAGCGCTATCAGAACGCTTTAAGGAGTATTTTTCTCGCAAACACCGTTATTTTCACGGCGCTTACGCGTTTCCTTCATCGTTCTACAATAATAAGTGTGACCGGATGGCCTCACTTAAACGGAATATAGTTGTGATGTGTGGCGTCTTCTCTATACGTAGTAATAATAACTCAATGGATATAAATAGTAGAAACCTTTTTGTCATCAAAGGTGTATAATAATTATTATTATAATAATTGTATTTTACATACTATTGTAAAAATATATATAAGTATTTACCGATATGCTTTTTACAGATTAAACATCAAATAGCAATAGAGTAAATTTCAACAATAGTCAACAACGTAAAATTTAAACAAATTAAAGGGTAGAATAAAGTTCGTTACATTGTTCGGGTATTACTATACGCCAGTCACTTGTCTGTTGCACTACCGAGTACCCAAATGGAAAACACGTTCAACTGATAGAAGTTTACATTGCTTTGGACTGTTTAAAAGGTCTAATTGATGCTCATATTACCCATTGAACGAGAATCGAAGTGATCTTTGTTATTTATATCCTGCTACAAATCGTGTACCAGGTACTTGATGATACAGGTTAGATCTAAATGTGGGAGTTCACTCGATGTTGGTACCTTATACTTATGCAATTTTACACTTAGTTTTAAGAGTGCGTATAAAGCAAAATAACATATCTTAGAATTGAAATTTACCCAAGTAAATAGTATTTAAATGAAAAAATATTTTTATATGGGTATTTTCATTATATACGCGAGGGTTCTATCTGAGCAAAAACATAATAGAATGAAATTTCCTCGATAGAAAAAAATCACAAAGCTACCTCTAATAATAATGAATTTTCCTTTTTATCCGTTCATGGTGTATCTAATTATGACAAAAATTCGATAAATAATATCACTAACATACCTAGGGCTGCTACTAACAATTTTTTAAAATATTCTATACTCTACGAGTTATTTAGATAAGAAGCGCTTAGTTAATTTTTGTTCCGCGAAACACGCTATCTCCGTCTCATGCCACGCGAAGATTAGACATAAGTTTGTCTCATCTGACATTGCCATATTTTTCTGGCTTTGTACGCACTCTTAAATGTTAAAAACTGACCTAGTGCCATCTTGGATCTAAGGGCTCCCAACTTATAATCAATTTTGTTTAAACTAGATAGATATTCGTATTTTTTTGTTTGTTTTTGTCCGACTAGGCACAGTGCCGGCCCTTGAACAGGGTAGAGCAAGATAATCTTTTGCCGCCTTTTGGTCGACGCGTGAACTGCTCCACCGCGCAGCCCCACAGCAGGAAAAACGCGCGCTTTGCCAATCCTGTAAAAATCTCTTCACAACCTAACTATTGGTTTTAATATTATGGTAAAAAACTATTAACTATTTTACCGAAACATATTTAAGTAACAATCTGCTGTGAATTCAGCGAATATTATTAAATTCAGCATGCTCAAATTACCTTATTAGATCCCCAGGCAACACCACAGAGTAAAACTTTACAATCAATAACGAAACTTAATGAATAAGGGTGCTTTATATGCTACGCACGTGTACGCCAGCGTTTCCAATGCGTGCGCAGCATTCATCATTGATAGTGAACTCTTACCTTAATTGGTACATTTGATTTTAATCATTAGTTACCGTGGAAAAGTGTCTGTTTTGCAATATCTGATTGAGATAACTTTCCTAATTTTCACCATCGTAAAAACACCGGAGATATATTTTTTTTTTCCCGTCAAATTTTCCTTTTATAATACAGACTGCCTCAACCCAGAAATTACTTAAGCAGAGCTGATCATTTCCAAAAATAATAACTCGTCATCATCATTATATTAGCCCATGGATGTCCACTGCTGAACATAGGCCTCCCCCATCATTGAGCTATTATTACTACGTATAGAGAAGACGCCACACATCACAACTATATTCCGTTGTTTTTAGAACGATGAACGATACGCGTAAGCGTCGTGAAAATCAGGGTGTTTGCGAGAAAAATACTCCTAAAAGCGTTCTGATAGCGCTACGTGTTTCTACTGTCTGCTTAGACGACTAATTATTGTTTCAGCGCTAAAGAGAACTTTAGTTGACTCTAAATAAATGGGCCATAGCCTTTGCTTATGATAGCTTCTCTATACATAGTAATAATGACTCAATGTCCCCCATTGATTTCCACTTCAAACGGTTCTAGGCCGCTTGCATCCAGTGGCGCCCAGCGACTCTGACCAAGTCGTCGGTCCACCTGCACGTGCGCACCAGTACGTGGTCGCCACTCGAGAACCTTTCTTCCACATCGGTTATCGGCTCTTCGAGCGATGTGGCCCGCCCATTGCCACTTCAGCTTACTAACTCTATGAGCTGTGTCCGTCATTTTCGTTCTCCTACGAATGTCCTCATTTCAGACCCTGTCACGTAGAGAAATTCCGAGCACAATAATAACTACAAAATATCAATTTTAAAATCACCAATACGCCAATCCTTGTCACTATAACTATACATACATTTGAAAGAGAATACGGCGTAATAAAGCCGGTTATACAAGTGCCCCCACAATGGAAGGACACGGACGTTCCGAATAGACAGCTTGTGTAACAGAACCCTTACGTCGCCAGATATCGAATTACCATCGTGTAAAGCCGGAGCTATGTAGTCTGTGCTGAAAATATTACAGAAGTAATAGTGCAAAGGTTTAAAAAAAAATCTAGAGCAGTTGGA
Organism: Polyploca ridens; assembly: GCA_951394255.1. Classification (NCBI taxonomy): domain Eukaryota; kingdom Metazoa; phylum Arthropoda; class Insecta; order Lepidoptera; family Drepanidae; genus Polyploca; species Polyploca ridens. Next base: position 3,927,933 of record OX596264.1, on the reverse strand, counting down.
ACATCGAACAATAAACCCAAAGACGTTAATTTTGTATGAAATCTATTCCGTCAATTCCTTACCACCGACAATGCGGTCAAAGGGGTTTGAAAAGCCGTGGACAAAAAGTATTAACTATAGTACCAAATTATAGTCTGACTGCAATGTATCTGTTTAATCTGTCGTTTTTAAGTCGAATAAAATTAATAATAAATGTTTATTGCCACAACAGATTTACAATTTATAAAACAATAACATAGAGAGAAACAGGAGAGTAAGTTGTCACAAGTTACTGGCAAGGCCCAAACTAAGCATGAGAACATGCTTGTATCTTGGGACTTAGAGTGCGATATTTATAGCTACGAATATAACAAACAAAACAGTGAGGTTTTTTGAAACATTGACAATAAAACAACCAGCAAATAAAAATGCTAAAAATAATGAATCAAAGTAAAAATTATATATATAAAAGTAAATATAAAATAACGGGCAGGAATGCAGAATCAATGAGAACGGTTGTGTGAAGGGATGGGGTGAGAGACGGTATATGTGATGTGTGAGAGTTATGTATGCGTGTGAGAGTATGTATGTAAGGTTGTGTATGTGGTATGTGTGATGCTGTGTATGTAAGGTTTTGTGTATCAGCAATGTGTCGATGAAATATGTGTTTGAGTGAGTGTGCAGAGCTGTGGGTAAGTTCTGTGGCAAAAATTACGATTGAACATACATACATACTGTTAGAGCTTATTTACATCAAACAAGCCCTAAAAATAATATTATAGACACATAATAAAACTCTTCCAAACACGCGGGAAGCCATCTTGTTTCGATCTGTCAAACTTTTATAAACCTTTAGTGACGGAACACGCTGATACGAGAGTCGAGCTAGTGTTGTGACAAACTCGACTTAACAATACATACAGGTGAAGCTAATAAAAGCGTATTAAAAACCATAACGTGACCTACCGTACGCAATAACAAAGTCATTCTTCCAGCTAAACTCTATGCTCTCTAATTAAATAAAAAAAGTGTCAACATCGTACCAAAACATTCCAAATACAAACGTTACCAAAGACAATGTGTACCTATAAAGCTAAGTGATACCATAATGCGACGGGACTGTCTCAAATTAAGGCTAAGTGACCCGAGTCCGGGGTCAGTCAGCCTATCGTTCCACGGTTCAGATTCGGACGACGAGAGTTCAGATAGAGGCAGCAGGAGTTCCAGAAGTGGCATGGAGGACTACAATGTATTGCCTATTGCTGTCTCAGCTGCTCAGGTAAATTTGATTCCGCTTATATGTTAATTTCTATTTGAGCACTGCGCAGATAATCTTGGTGCATTTTGGCGCTAAGACCTACAAATATGCGTGTTCCGACATTACAAAAATTCGAAATTTGTACTTTTAAATGTCAAAATATGTCTGCGTTTGATATCCAAGCGTTTTATTCGAAGATCAAATAGAGTGTGAAATAGTTTTTTTTTTTTTTAATTTTATACCTACTATAGTACAAATATAGAACATAATATATTGTACATAAATACGTAGGATTGCGATTTGAATCTTAATAGTCGTGTTGATACAGGTGGTTTCGTTCATTCATCTCACACTCACGTTTTTTTTCACTCACGTTTTGTAACGGCAGTTGTGTGTTTGTTTTATATTTTATAGTTTTTGCATTTTTTTTTGCACTTATGAATTATTTTGTAAGGTAAAGCGTTTTTTTTTGTTTTTTGTTTACTTATTCAAACTTCTTTTTTTAATAGTTCCTAATTTACAAATTAATCAAAATCAAAAAGTCATTTATTCATTTTAGGCCCTAGTAAGGCACTTATGAACGTTACATTGGTACACACAGTTGAATTTAACACCGGTTCGAAATAAACTTAAACTGAGAAGACTGTACTTTGTAGTATTATTGTTAGCATAAATTTTGTATTGTAAGCATGCAATTATATAATATTATTAGCATAAGATGAAACGAGTAACAATTGTGTACTGCTTTTATCAGCAACCGTTTCTTTTTGTTTAAATCTGTGGAAATCTTTAATTGGCTTAACAAAATGTTATATATACTAAAATTTGATTGTTCTTCTTTGTAATAAGCTGTAGATTTCCCTAATAAATAAATAAATTTCATAACGTTGACCACACAAGGTACCACTTGATATACAGAAATGGGACACGCCCTGGGACCATTCGCGTAAAGGTCACCGCATTCGATACTATAACCTAATCTTTTTACGTCTGATATTCATAACCCGATAATGTCTGTTACTTAGGGTGATCGATTGGGCATAAAATATTACCGATATACCGATAGCTAGGTATAGAATATACCAATTTGACTGTCAGAATTTGTTGGCTACAGAATCACCTTGGAAAACCCGAGTTATATGACATTAGACAATAGACAATATAGAGTTATTATAAAGTAGGGTATACAACGGTATAAAGTAAGGAAATTTTGAAATTAACTTTGAAGCTAATCATTTTCTAATTAGGTTTATCTATATACTGTAACGGCCTTACTCATAAACGCTATTTAACTAAATCTACTGAATAAATGGTCACATAAATAACTTCACCTTGCTGTCATTGTCAAACAATTGACGTTATTTAGGTGACCACTTAATCAGCTTATTAGTTAAATAACGTTTTATGCACCTCAGTCCATGCTTGATGCACTGCAGTGCTACAGATGATTTTTATATAGTACCTACTCTGTGGCAGTGCTTCAACAGCCCCTAAATGCATTGTATACGCAGAGCATTCAGTGTCTCCTACGTAGTAGACCCCCAAACTGCATTTAATAGACACATAGAAGGACAAAAGGACTGACATATCGCGAATCTGCAAGCCAAAATATTGCTCCTGACAGCCATCGCCCTGCGTTCGTCCCTTCGCTTTAAATACTAAGACGCCAATCCCACAGCGAGCGGTTTAGAGTTCTGCGTTCCGCGTTCACTGTAATCCATGCGGCGCTTTTGATCATTGCACATAGCGACCGCGCTGCGGTCAAGGAGAACGCATGTAGTACTCTGAACGCAGAACTCTAGACCGCTCGCTGTGGGTTCGGCGCCAAAGAGTTCGCTTCTATATTTCAAAAAACACATCCTTTTAAATTAAATGAGACTAAAATACTTCCTCCTATAAATTAGTCTAATTTATTATACTTTTTAAGTTGAGGAAAACAACGTAACGACCGAATTTCTACAATTTATGATCGTTAACTTCTACCATAAATCCTGAACTCATTATCAACTCCCATAAGCGATTCACACGTGGCTTTATTTACTACGTGTGTAGGACATGGTATAAAATCTTAAATTACTTTTAGTATTGATTATGTGTGTAAGTATTTAGTCGAGAAAATAACAACATTTGTTACATTTAACATTTCCAAGACATTTCAGTGTGTTAAATAACAATGAATAATCACAATATAACAATTTGATTTCATAAAAACCCCACACAAAAATGCCTTTTCTACTATACTCTATTTCACATAGGATGAGTCGTCAAGGTCAAGGGTTTTTTACCAATATCTAGTGAAATTCCATTTGATTACTCTGAAATAATATTCACAATATTTCGTGAAACCTAGCTCTATCATAGTATTCCTTTATTATATCGAAATGAACATTAACCATTGAGAAATTTAATAAAATACCAACCTAAGGAAATAGGAACCTTGCAGGGAGGGACTCCTTTTAGTAATATATTTTAGTCATTATATTATATTTTTTAAGGTTTTTAGTTTTAGGTTCATTGTTCTTGTAAATATTTAGTATTTTAAAGCATTCTATGTTATTTTTTAAACATAAAATACCATGTGTCACTGAACTCATGTTATTTGAAATAGACTATAATGGGGGTGGAATTCACATACATATTATGTATAGCATAGTAAAAGTTGATACATTGTGTTATATTAGGTCATTGTTTATTATAATTTAAAATCATTATTATCTTCATATCCACTTTAAATTTGAATAAACGCAAGTAAGTAGCTTTAAATTAATGAGAACCATTAGTAACACTTTATGTCCCCGACGATTAGCTGTGACTAGGAATAATTTACGCCTAATATACTATGAAAGATTGCGTTGCTTTTACGTACGGTAAGTACTTTAGTCATCCATCTTCTGAATATTTTGGTATTGGAAGTAAAACGATTTAAGATTTTTAGGGTTTCGTATCAAAATAATAAAAGGAACCCTAATATTTAATTAATATACAGCTTAATATAGGAACGAACATTTTATTGCACATCCAAAACTATTATTTTTATAATTTTATGTGCTTTAATCTATGCCAGAAATGGACAATTATCGTTGCCCTTCATTTGTGAAATTCACCGTTTATATTTTTCTATTTAAATCAGATAAATAATTTTCGAGAGGAAGACCCTCTCGAAAATTATTTATTTAACAAGAAAAAAAAAAGAAATTAAAAACAATTAATTTAAAAAATCGCTTAATTACGTACACCGTTCCACGTATTTTTATTTCACTTTTGAATATCCATCAGACACTACGTATTTTATCGTACGAGAAACACTACGTGCACGAGTCCATGTAGTAGGTACTTGTCCGGTTTTAAAATGTGTGTGAATATGAAATGAAACAGTCTAATAAAAATACTTTCTTTTTTAATTGTATAAAGCGGTTGAAGATTTTCAGGAAAAGTACGCAACGAGCTTGTAAAATAATGAAGTTTGGTTAAACCACGTTGGATTACTTGGATTCACCGTACCGTACACAGGTTGTGTGCTACCGCGGAACTTATTAAAATTAATATATTAATCCTTTCGCTGTCAGGCTGCCGTGTTAGAAGCCTTTAAATTAACCCCTTCTGTTATACAACTTGACATTGTCATATGTCGTAAATTTTTTTGTGAAAAATTTAATTTTTTCTTATAACTTATTAATTTTTATAAACTCAATTAGAGATTTCGCCTAAGAAGAGAGTTTTATACATGTCGATGACATTCATGGTGCATACTGCTTTTTGGAAACCATTACATCCTTCATTTGATCTCTGACATTACTTTTGACTGACCTTTGCCTACGCATTTGAGGAAAAGGGCATACTAATTCATTTCGTATATTTTAAACATTTCCCATTTGGTAAAAAAAACGTGGTTATATTTTTCTAAAAAGAACCTAAAATAATTAAAAATATATGCACCACAAAAATTAAGCGCCTTGTTATAATAATACGACCTTATCGCGAGCCACCGTGTTTTCATTCGAGCACCGTTTACAAAGTATGTCATAATAATATAATTTACTGCTCGAAGGCTTTTTGTTCAGCCTCTTTGCGTTAATCTAACTCCATAAACGTGAAACGAGTCAACAATATGTGTGCTCTGTGGACTGTGAGCTAAACATGCTTTGTAAATACACCTTTTCAAGTTGAAATCCTATGCATGTAGATTAAAGGGTATTAAAGCAAGCACTAACCTTAAATGATGATTACTATTTTAAATGGTGAGTTTGTGGCGAACATTTTGTATTTAATACCAAAGAACAGTTTTTAATACCGTGACAAAGTATGGATAACATGTCCCGATATTGTTGTCTTACTATTCTGATATATTTTGTTTACTTAGCCAAAATGTTTCTTAAAAAGCTGAGTCACATTTTGTTTGTCAGAAAAACTCAAGTTTATTTTATTTTAATACTCCTTTAGATGATGAAATGTAAGCCAATTGAAATAATCAAATAAAATTATATTCCTATTACACACTTAATACCACTGTAATATAATATTAACGTTTTCATCGCAATCGATAGCATCGAAGTATCAAATCGAATATCGATATCGGGAATGACCGTCCTGTCCCTTGGGTATGCTTCCACGCCTTCGTAAATTGCCACTTATCTTACGGAATTGGATCTTAGGTATATTAGGAAAAGGTACTGTATGCTTTGGTATGCATTCATTCTTTATAACTAGTTAAAGCATTTATATGATTTTTACATATAGTGGAACTGTTGTTGGCCGACTAGTTGGACAAATCTTTGCAAGGAGTTATTATAGAATCTGGTATTTGGCCTGACAATTTGACATATTGTCATAATCATAATCATCATAATCATCATTTATTTGCTAATATGTGTACATGGGGATGTTACAAAATAATATAGAGTGGTCACATAAGCCTTCATATAGGCATGCAAAAATTTTCAAAATACAAATTTAATAATAATATTCTAAAATTTACTAATTATAACATGTTAATTGGATAAAATAATAATATGTCAATGAATGAATCGAAAATGTAATGTCTACTTCCTATTTTTCTTGCAATGTGCAAAGTATTCAGCAATGGAATAAAAACTATTGAACAGAAGCCATTTTCGGATCTGAACATGAAACTTACTTAGAGGGAATGTTTTTATGTGTTCAGGGAGACTATTAAAAATATTAATACACATTGCGTAGCAGCTCCTTTGTAGAAATACTGTGGAGGGTTTGCGCGCCAAGACCAATCTATTAGCATTTCTTGTATTTCTAGGGTAAATTTCCTTCGCTGTACTAAATAAATGTACATTGCATTTCACAAATTTACACACTTCAGCAATGTACATACAAGCTAATGGCATTATATTGAGATTTTTAAATAGTGGTCTACATGAAATCCAAGGAGGAACACCGCAGATTGCCCGGAGACATTTTTTTTGGGTAATAAATGCTTTATTTATATCTACGCTATTTCCGAATATCAGTAATCCATATTTCAGGAGAGAGGAGACATACCCGTGATACGCAGCTAGTACTGTTTCAGTAGCTGCAGTTCGTCTTAATCTGTTTAAGACATAAACGAATCTATTTATACCTGTATTCATTTTATCAATATGAGATTTCCAGGTCAGGGACTTGTCGAGATTAAGTCCTAGGAATTTCACTTCATTCACTTCATTTATTTTTTGACCCCGATAATGGACATTGAAATTTTGACTTTTCCCATTTTTAATAGAAAAATGCATGTAGCTAGTTTTAGTCAAATTAATATCTAAACAATTTTTATCTAGCCAGTCTATTATACAATTTATTGATTCATTAATGTCAAATTCATGTTTATGTATGTCATTTCTATTAGAACTTATTACTAATGATATGTCATCGGCAAATAAAATACATGGATGGTTTGTTATCCTTGGGAGGTCATTTATGTATAAAATGAATAAAAGTGGTCCGAGTACACTTCCTTGAGGTACTCCCCTTCCATTTTGTTTATAATCCGACTTATAAGATTCGGTTGTATCATTTTTATCTAAACTTGTAATCTCAACACATTGCCATCTCTCCGTTAAGTAGCTCTCAATCCAGTCCAGCGCTGGGCCCCGTATGCCAACTAATTCCAATTTATGCAACAATATTTTATGTACAACAAAATCGAAAGCTTTTGTCATATCAAAATATACAGCTGATACTAGTTGTTTAGAATCGAGCAAGTTAACAATTTTTGTGATTAAGTCAAACATTGCGGAGGTTGTGGACTTATTTTTTTGAAAGCCGTATTGTTCTTGAGCAAGTATAATATTTTTTTGAAAAAAGCTAGTTATCCTATTGTGCATAGACTTCTCGAAAACCTTAGATAATACGGGTATTAAAGTTATAGGCCGGTAATTAGGTATTTCGCATTTATTTCCTTTTCTTTTATATAATGGTTTTACGATTGATTTTTTCATTAAATTTGGAAATGTACCTTCTTCAAATGAAAGATTTATTAAAAATGTCAATAAAGGTGCTAATTCACTTGAACAAGCCTTAAGAACCTTTGTGCATATGCCATCATAACCTTCAGCTTTACTATTTTTTAGTTGATGGATAATGCTTTTTACTTCTTTTTCCTCGGTAGGTACTAGAAAAATACTCGAGTTTTGTCGGGGAATATTCATGCAATAATTATTTTTCACCGCCTTTTCACATTTTCTAGTAGAATCTATGAAATGTTTATTAAATTCATGTGCTATAGAGAGTGGATCTGTAATCAATTTATTATTTACTTTTATTTGAGTTATATACGAGTTTGATATAGGATTTCCAGATTCCTTCCTTATCATATTCCACGAACTTTTCCCTTTATTTTTACTATTAATAAGTATTTTGTGGTTATTAATTTTTTGAGACGCATCTATACATGTTTTCAATATCTTAGAATAAGTATGGAATTTATTTTTGCAGGTGCTGCTTTTATGTTTGTAATATAGGAAGCGCAGATTACGTTTGATTTTAGAGCTAGTTTTAATACCTTTAGTAAGCCAACTTGTTTTTTGGGTATTCCTAATCATGATTTTAATTTTAGGGAAACAGAGTTTGTATAGTAATGTAAAAACATCATAAAACTTATTAAAAGCGCAATTCAGGTTGTCGGAGTCATACACATCACCAAACGACAAACTTTGTAAATATTTTTTGAATTTCTGTACATTTTCATCACTATAATCCCTTTTGTAAATATAAATTTTCTTTAGAAGCTGTTTTTTTTTTCCCTATTGGTATTAAACCCATCTGTGCAGTCTCATGATCTGACAAGCCCAAAGGAAGCAGAGTACTTCTTACATTTTCAATGTTACTTATGATCTGATCCAAGCATGAACCCTGCCTTGTTGGTTCATTGATATGCATATTAAGGTTAAAATTTTGTAAAATATTTGTAAAATTAGTAACTATTTTAGTTGTTATTTGTGTATCTATGTTGAAATCACCCGTAAGTACTAAATTTATTATATTTTTTGAAAAAAGTTTGTGAAGAAGTTCGTGTAATTTATCAAGGAAAGTATCTACATTTGAACTTGGTGTTCTATACAAACAAATAATATACAAGTTATTATCTGGAATAGTAATACCGCAGCATTCAAATTCCTCAGATTTAGACAAACTTTTGAGTGAAGGTATAATTCTAAAGTCCATACCTTTTTTTACCAATATGCATACACCTCCTCTTTTTACATTAGGTCTAGAAAATTGGGAAGCTAGTTCGTAGCCATCAATCGCAATATTTTCCTCCTCACCGGATTTGACAAATGTCTCTGTAAAACAGAGTACATCAGGCTCTAAGTCTTTACTCTTTAAATCACATAACGAGATAGTTACCATGTCTTTCTTTGCCAAAATACTAGCAATATTTTGGTGAAGAATTTTAATTAACTGCTGTCGAGTATGTTGGATGAATTGTTGGACGAAAAGTTGATTCCATTTTGATTCAAATATCGGACGTCAACCAAATACCAATTGCATTTCTGTAATGCTCCAGTGACCAATTAAATTGCAATTATCGTTTAATTAAAAAGCAATCAACGTTTCCGAATCAAATAACAAAATGCAAATATTTTGCTGAATACGTTACGTTATCAAAATACATTATAATTTTAAACACGTTTCGTTAAATAACGACGCAGATATTTAATATGGTGGAACTTATCGTTATTTTTATGTTATCTTTTTTATACTATCTAAAATAATATTAATATGCAGATTATGTTCTTGGGAGTATTTTTTTATATTCTGAAAATATTCATTACAAACAAACTGTGCTTAGAGCTTGTAGTTGTGTGGTTGTTTCTGTTATCTATACAAATAAATACAATTTAAGTGTATGTTTGTAATTATAACAGCTTTTTACTAAGTGCACATGGAAGTATACTTATACGTTTTTTTTTGTCTGTTTGGGCTCCATCTTCGAACCGACTAGACCGATTTTGACGTGACTTTCACTGACAGATAGCTGATGATTTAAGGAGTAATTTAAGCTAATTTTATTTCAGATGAGAAATAGGGTTCCGCTTAAAAAAATTAAAACCGGGTGATACCGCGGGGGTCGCGAATAAATCGGCTCCCATGAGTGTGGGGCCCTGAGCCCGTGCCCCGTGGGCCCTTATGATAAAGACGGAACTGGATAAAATAGTACAGTGTGTCGTGCCGATACCACAGCGAGCGGCCTAGAGTTGTTGTGGAATGAGGGTGAAAGGGAATTGGCAAATACTCCACCACATGTGCCCACTGCGGATCAGTGGGGGTAGGCTACTGGTCAACCTACTGTTGGAGATTTCAAGACACGTAGTAGGCCTCCAACTAGCTTAACAACTATCATAATTAAGTGATAGCTGGGACTAACTAATACTACTTTACGTGCCTTCCGAAGCACGGAAAACGCTCGAGTTGAAATTCTACTATCACTCAAGTATCGGCCTACTAATCTGGCTTCAAAAAAAGGAAAAGAACGATTACCGAGATCTATAGTCATAAAATTACACAGGTTGCGTTAAAAATCTCTATGATGTGAAAATAAGTAAAAAAGTTTATTCAAATCGTGGTGTATAATTTGCATAAATATCCGGACACACAACCCGGCAATACCCTTTGGGATTTCGAGTGGTTTAGTTGATATACCAGCTTTTAAAAAGGGAGAAAATATATATTGTATCTTCAAGTTCCTGCGCAAAAAATATGGATGTAACTTTGATAATATTGGGATGTGCGGCTAAGTCGGTAAATCTCCGGCTTAGGAAGTTTATTAAGCTTTGGAGCTGAAGTTAAGTGAATGTAATGGTATTTGAATAAAATATAAATTAAAAAGCTTGTACTTTAGTAATCATATTGGGATTAGCGTTTTAAGGTGAACGCATACTTATCCGAGCCGAACGCGCCGAACGCATCGAACGAAATGAATTTTAGAATTCTGTATATGAAATCTTATGAATGCTCGCATACTCGCCCGCGTCGAATCGTCCGAATCTGGAGTTTCCTATACAAATTCTTAAATTCGTTTCGTTCGACGCGTTCGGCTCGGATAAGTGTACGTTCACCTTTAAAGTGATATTCTGGCTTATAGAAAAGAGTATTGATACAAATGCCTGGATGTCATATCCACGACCTTCAAGTTAAAAATCTGTTGCCAGTCACCTAGTCTGTTCCGACAGCTGCACTTGAGAGCCAGTTCCTTTTAAGCTTTGTGTGCTTACCACCTTCGGCCACTTCATCACTGACCATGATGAGTAAAAATAAACAAATTAAGAGTGAATCTAATGAAATAAATAAAGTACCTAATGTTAAAATCAAGAAAAATTATTTCATCGTAAAAATTACTAAGACAGTTATTTCTACAATTCAGTACAGAATGAAATGGGAAAATACGAATTTTAGGTATGATATTAAAAATTTTAAAAGCAGTGGGATCTCAAAGATTGGTACCGGTAATTTAGATTTTTACATGACAGGAGCCTGACGACGACTTTAGCATAAATGTGATTGGCGTTCCAGTATTTACCCATTAGTCTTTAAAAATTCAACCAACAAGCAATTTTAATTAAATGTCTTTTGAGCAAACAATTTGTTTTGCACATTAAAACGGGAGTCGGGCTGCGATTATTCCATACAAATGTATTCCCCTGTTTTCTTCCTGAATAATGCCTCTAGAGTCATCATTTTTTTTTCATATAATCAAGTTCTGCTTTGGACACGTCCCTGTTACTTCCATTTTTTTAGCAACTAATTATTAAAGAAATTATGGCCCTCCAAAAATTACAATAAATGTCCTATTTTTCCGCCGTGATTAAAAGGACTACCAGACAAATTCGAAAAGATTTGAACATAAAAGAAAGTAATAGCTCAGAGTATAGAAATACTACTTACAAGTAATAGGGACCTACATAACCCCTTAATAAAAAAAATATGTAAAAAATAATTGAATCGGCTCAGTTTTCGAGGAGGAAAATGGGGAAAACGAAACGTCGATTACGAAATTTTTTTTGTGAATAAATCGGTCTATGCTGCAGATGTCCCTATCGCACATAGCGCATAGCATAGCGGCATAGCGCGATGGCAATAGTTTCTTCAAATACCTATTTTTCAAATTCCTCGCAGCTAGGAACCCCTCTTAAGTTTTCATCAAAGGATTTACAAGTCCCTTATAGTGAAAAAGGGTTAACGGAAACGCATACGTTAAAGTCACTGAATCTCTGACCATGTCCGAAGCTCGTAAAATGTTCAAAGTTGTTTTGTACTTTTGAAATGCTTCATTATACTGCCATCCGGGGTAAATTGAAACTTGCATGGGCTTTATTTCGTTTAAATAAGGTTTATTTTTGGTAGTCCTAAATTGAAATATGATGGCTATTGTGTGGGTGTAAAGGTCTCATTTTTAATTAGGCCAAAATGCCCACTTACTCAAACAAAGTTATATAATGAGTCTGGAGTGGGGATAAGGGCTCCGTGGAGATATTTTCTTCTTTGTTAAAGGGCCATTATTCTAATTTTCATATCTTAAAGGGAGATCTTACTTTCGTGCGTTTTGCTGGCATGAGAAAAATTGTAGCTGCGTACTTTTTTAAGGGAATTCAATATAAGGTCCTTCTAATGTTTTGTATGGGTAGGTCATTAGTAACCAAAAAACAATATTAGAAAAATAATCCGTAAATGGGATCGTATCATCAAAAATGCGTTGGTATATGAGTCAGTAAATTTTTCCTTCTATCCCGTGATCCCCTATTTTGGCTCCATAGTTGTATCTTTGGTCTCCTTCAAAAACTGAAGCTTATATAGTTTTCAAATTCATCATTTTTACTACAACATTCAACTTACCACACCACTGACTTTTGAATCTGAATACATTCCAACGTTTTCTGAAAAATAAAAAGAATGTTTACAGAGTAAAAAAAAACATACATTTGTGCTTGATTGTACTTACAGACTGTACAGTCATATTGAAAAGCATGTTTATCTTACTTCTTTCGTAATCGATAATCTATTATCTTTTTGAAAATGGAACTCAAGTACATAGAATAAAAAAATTAAACCTTCATAGAGGCACCTACCATCATTACCAACCTATGTAACACACACTACTTTACAAAGGCACTTACATAAGGCCACAACCCACACAGGGTAATGTAAGCTTTTTTCCCTTTTACCTTTGACTTGCCTCCGGTCGCACAAGGCGTAATAAAAGTGGTTATTGTAGGCAAGTGGGCGACGCGCAAACTACCACGAAAGTGTCGCCCTTTAGTAGGGCTACCGCGCGTTTGTTTTTCTTTATTATTCATTGTGGTTATGCGCAAAGATTTTTAGCGTACTTTCGGGATGGATACATACTTAGCGAAAAAAAAATTGTGATGAACATAGTAATGCAAAGCGTAATTTGATTTTAAGGCTTCGGTCGGGTGACTTACGATCCCAATTTTTTTATGTGGTATTTTTAAAATAAAACACTTGATTTTGAATCCGAAACCTTCTTGTAACAATAAAAATATAATACTTTCATAGTAAATAAATGAATAGACTTTGAACTGCCAATTTACCAAGGTAAGAAGGAGTCTGCATAAATCTACTTCGGACAAAAGTTTTATATAGGTAGTGACATAAATAAATAAAATAAAAATAAAACAACTTTTTTGTTTTTTTACATTCACAAATACAAATTATCTTATGGATATTAATATATCTCGCATCAAGAATTGCCAGTATACTTCTTTTTTTGAATAAAAGCATTATTATACGTACAACCCTAAGATCAGCACACTTCAATTATTGCAACGTCGCGCACGCGTTGTGAAATGCGATGTAAAGAAATGTACAAAAGCGTAGAGTAGACTACTGTCAGATAATACTGTAGTCTATACCTACATTCACACTATTTGTACGATCGGTATTGTTGAGAGATGAATGAGTGGGTGTCACTTAATCTTCTTTGTGAAGTTGTAAGAAGAGTTTCACAACAGTGCCTCAGCATTTACTTGGTAGAATATTAAGTATTATTACTGCTACAAATGGGTTTGACATTTGGTTTAAGTGTAACTTGGGACTGTTATACATTGGCAACTTGAATGACATAGGCAATTATATCAAAAGTCAGATAAGCATACATTATACAGGTTGTTGTTTTGGTCGGCGACAAGCGACCCAGGAGCGGTAGTACAAAATATAAATTCCCCAAAAATGGTCTTAATTCCATTAAATACTGTAAATATGTTAAGAAATACCTTATTCAATTTGAAATAAAATTACTGCAAAATATGGTTACTAGGCACGTGCACACACTAGAGCTAGGCGCAAGCCGCCATCGCCACACCCCTTTACTCCCTCGTACTCCCGTTGAGTATTATGTCTACACTTTAGCTTATTACATGATTTTCAAAAAAAATTTTTTTTTTATTTTTAATTAAAAAAAAAAGTATTTTTTTTATATTTTTTTTAGCACCAGTGTCATTTGTATTATCGACCCTGAGTCGCTCGTCGCTGACCAAAACAACAACCTGTATATTTCTCCTGATGGTAATGAGCTACTATTGCAAATGAACTATAGCTGTATCAGTGCCCCTAGACAAGATGGTTTTAGACAATCGTCATCGTTACTAAACGATCAACCTTTGTATGGGAGTGACATAATCAATCAAACCCCTAAAAATCGCTTAGCAGTGTATAAAATCATAGTAATAGTGCGTCCACAGACTTGTGGCGCCCCGTATACGGCCGCAAGATTATTTTCACCCGAAATCAACACTATTCCATAGCTATAAGTATCAGTATCCTATAGTAAAAAAATAATTGCATATTGTCATTCAATATGCTAATGTATATGACAAACAGCTCATCGGACACTGGGAAGTGAGTCAAATATAACTTGCAAGATTCGATTATATACACCGGACAGGTGAAACTAAATAAAAGCTAGTAAAAAAACCGAGAGCTTTATACAAAAATCTTAGCCGATCATTCAATGTTTGAAGTATCAGATTTCAGCGCCGCATTATAAAAGTTTTTCAAAATAACGAGCTCAGAAAGGAAATCTGAAGATCCGACACTGTGTACACACGGCTACACATCAAGCTATACATTTCCGGTATAAGCTGATGTCGCATACGCGGATTTCCATACAATGGGAGGTCAGCTTAAATTGGAAATGTATAGCTTGATGTGTGCCCGTGCGTACTTCTGCGACAACTGAGTAGGTCCTCACATGCTCTCAGCATAATTATTTATGGACTTCAAGGCTACATTGATTATGCATTTTCTGGGCAAACGTGCCCTTGACCTCGTTATCGCTTCTGAAGAGGTGTGTCAAGCTAAGGGCAATCCTTAAAAAAAGTAGGTCATGTCGGGTTCTGTCTTTTGTTTCCACGGCTGATTTGAAAAAAGATTTTTTTTCAATTTATTTAGCAAATACTCGACGAAACGAGTACGAGTAAAGAATAATACACTTACCGCCATTGGCTAGGGCCAAAGCCCTAGCTTGAAATTTCATACAAAATACACCTATGCACATTATACACCTATGATTTTGGGCCAAATTAAATGCCGTTTTATTAGGGACTACCTTTCAGCTTCGTGGTTGGCCCATAATCTCCTACTTTACACCTCAGGAGTTGAAGTTTAGAACTCAAGGTATTCCTTTAGGTTCTCCTCCAAATTTAAAATGCTTATATGTCCCCCATTTTGGCTTTGCATTGTCTGTGAAGTCAGTGTTACGAGTTTTATGAAGTATTGGACTTATTTGAAGCCACACAAAACTATGACGGATTATGGATATTTGTCAGAAGTTTTGATTTAAATGAAATTTTTGAAAACCATTGTTATTTCTGTTTCCAAGCTAAAACCGCGTGAAAAAGTTAGTGTACCCAGTTGTTTACGAGTGTGACTCATCGGGGATACACCAAACATTACATAGCACGTGTTTGTTGGTAAAGCTATCAACGGTTCCGTATACTGCGTGAACGCACCATTGCGATGATTTTATAGGATGGGAGCTCGGTGCACGCAATGTTAAGTGTAACATTATTTTTAACGTGTAATTTTGCAGTTTGTTTTTATTTAATATAATTTTATACAGATAATATGACAAACTAAGAATCAGAGCACTACCATGGGATTCAAATGCTAGTAGTCCCCCGCGGTTTAACCCAGTCCTAGAAATAAATGCCAAATATAACGTTAGGTTGTGCCATTAGAGGGCATATGGACATGGTTTGGCCACTGACCCGCCCATATAGAACGATGACGAAGCCTAAGATGGAACACGCTTACCCAGAAGAAACCTATTCATTCTGGCCTTGAAAGTCCCTAGATTGTATTAGTTAGGAAATACCGACGCCGGAAGCAAGTTCTACTCTCTTCCTATCCGCATTATAAATGAGGACGCAAAACGCTGTGTCCGTATTTTCTGTATGTCAACAATGTACTGGTGAAAATTTTCCCGGTGATTTGTGGTTCGGTGTAACAATTCCTGCGCACATTCTCCAAAATATATCCTGCAGAAAACCGATATGCAAGCAACCTTTCTCGATTGTTCCGGGTTCGAATCCTACAATGAGCTTGAGCTTTCGGTGAAGGAAAACATCGTGAGGAAACCATAGCACGGTGGTAGGGTACTTTGTAGTTACCCGCCTGGCTGGCTACCACCCTCAAGTTGAAAATCTGTCGCCAAGCACCTTTCGGTGTGTTCCGATAGCTGCACTTGAGAGCCAGTTCCTTCTAGGCTTTGTGTGCTAACCACCTTCGGCCGCATCATCACTTACCATGGTGAGATTGCGGTCAAACACAGGCATATAAAAAAAAAAAAAATAATAATTGTCGAGGCTCGTGAGTTTCGCTTCGACGCCAGCCAGGCGTATATTACAAAATGGCCTACCCCTGCACTATGGTTTCCTCACGACATTTCCTTCACAGAATACTCTAGATCGTTGTAGGATGTTCTACAATCTATGCCATGTCGATCGACGTCCCCACCAATGTAATATACTTTACATTTTTAATCTGTAAAGGGTTGAAAGCAAAGCTCTTAAAGCTATTACCCTAGAGAAAATCGCATTTCCGAGGCCTGTATGCGAGAAAGCAGGCGCGCCGTTTATTTATATCTGCTTCCGTCACGTCACATTCTTATTTCATATTAAACTTGTAGTATTAGGTCAAGGCTTCAAACGTTTATTAAAGCTATCACAAAGTTTTCGACTTTATGCTGTTGTGATAAGCCCGTACTACTATATTTTTATTAAGTCGTGTATTGAATAAAGAATATGGAAGTTTAGGTCTTTCTACTGCCATTATAACAAAAAGAGCCGGGACTATCTTAAAACCTGGGTTTTACTAGATTGCTTTAAACTATCTCATGTAGTTGAGCATTCAAGTCATCAATAATATATTCCCTATTATCTTCAAAACTAGTCCACTCTCAATGTCCGACTATTCTGGATATTCTCCATCTCTTTCTCAACTGTTTCTCAAATAATATTCGTAAAATGGTAACCCGCTAATAAGACAATGAGGAAAATCAAAACAAACATTACTTCATCCACACGTGGTCTGTAAAACGATCGTCAGGGTCGATGCGTATGCGCAACATCTGGTGACATGCTATAGACAGGGAGCTCACATATTTATTTATTTCATCATCATTATCAACAGCTCATAATACGTTTTATTCTGTTAGGGTACAAGTAGCCCGTGTAACATAAAGCCTTAATATAAAGCTGTTTTCTTTTACCGAAAAGCCAATAGTGAATTCATTCACGCAGTGTGGTCGGCAAGAGATGCGTTTTTGTGGTACTTGTAAATAATGAAAACTTCTAATTTGATTTTGATGGATGTCACACTAAGCTATGGCCAAAAACTACTGAACCTTCCCAGACACTCCCATTTGATATTCATATCCTCCTTTATTCAAGAATTAAATTTTTCAACCTTATTTCTTTGTTTGAATAATCAAACGATTTAGTTTATCTTTTAGTTTATTTACCTCTAAAACTAAACCTATTTTATTTTAACTACTGTAATTTTGTTTACAGAATACCAATCAGAAGCAATTATCCACATAAACAATAATATCATTAATAAAGTTTCCATAACTCATAAGTATCAATATACGAGCAAATTGAGTGAGCGTATGTAATGCACACGAGAATTCGATCTAGCTCTTACACTATAATTGCATTTTCCTTTAATAATATCGAGTACTGATATAATCAATTACTCAGGAAGCTTGGCTGCAAACTGAACCTTTCATTCAATTGCAGGAGAGGAAAATACGTTCGATAAAGTTCGTTAATCAGTTGTGTTACGGTACGAAATGCTTTTGTTTCGGTATTCGGCGGCTTATATTTTTAACCGACTTCAAAAAAGGAGGAGGTTCTCAATTCGAATGTTTGTTTTTTTTATGTTTGTCACCTCATAACTCCGTCATTTATTAACCGATTTGGAAAATTCTTTTTTTATTTGAAAGGGTACACTTCCCGTATGGTCCCATTGTCATCAGATCAGGATTTGATTACTTCTTAGTGTACTTTGAAGTCGGTTTAAGTTTTTTGTAAAACAGTCCAATTATGTTACTAGTTTTTGCTCCGCGGTTTCACCCGCATTTCCAGAGGGTGTTAATTTTCCGCGATAAAATGTATCATATAGGTTACCCAGGCTATGGTGACCGCCTTGTGGTATTTCAACTCGGGTGTTCTCCGTGCTTCAAAAGACACGTAAAGTCGTTGGTCCCGGTTATCACTCTGATATTCGTAAAGCTAGGAGGTCTAGGCAGCTTGAAAACTCCAACAGTAGGTTGACCTCTAGCCTACCTCCACCGATCCGCAGTGGGCACGCGTGGTGGAGTATCTGCCCATTCCCTTTCACCCTCATTTGTGAAAGGAGGCTCAGAAGTGAGACATATGCTGATGATGATGATGGTCTACTGGCGTGCAATTTCATTTCAAGTTGTTCCATTGAAGTGTCAAGAAATCTCACTTTGGCATTTATTGTATGAGTAGAATTTCACTTCTTAGTCAAATGCTTAGTCAGAGGTATCACATAAGATCACTTTTTATTTTGTTATTTTATGTCAAAATATTACAATACTATGTTTACGCATTGAGCCATTATTACTATCAATCTCTATGATTACTACGTATAGAGAATCTATCATAATCAAAGGTTATGTCCCATTTTCTAGAGTCAACTAAAGTTCTCTTTAGCGCTGAAACAATAATTAGTTGTAGTAGAAACACGCTTTTAGGAGTATTTTTCTAACAAATACCGTGATTTTCACGGCGCTTACGCGTTTCGTTCATCGTTCTACAACAACAAGTGTGGCCGGATGGCCTCACTTGAACGGAACATAGTTGTGATGTTTGGCGTCTTCTCTTTACGTAGTAATAATAGCTCAATGTGTTTACGTCGTTTTACTAAATGATTCGTGTGAATTTACACGTAAAATATTGAAGTGATGTTTTAAAAGTTCAGAATGACTAATGTTTTCACAAGAAAGAAATCGTTGTAATTTTATTGTTTATTGCGAAAACACGTGTTTGCTTTACGGTGGGAAATTGTGCGCCCAAGGCCAACTGACGAAGGTTCAATTTAGGATACTTACTACCTACATGAAAATATGAGTTTTGTTCAAGAGTTGTGACTTTTTTTACGAACAAATTATGACTAAACCTTTTTTACTTATTTTACTGGGAATATTGAGGACTAATTAAATATTACAAATATAAAATTTTAGTCATCTCTCATAAATAAAGAGAATTTTAATTTTCTTATTTATTATTGTGATGATTTTACACGTACCAGACCCGAGTGGAATGCGGCTCTTTCGCATACTTCCCTGGCCCTTCCCTGTTGGCGCCCGTTTTATACTTATAGCATGAAGCAATAATCCCGCTACACGTACAATACGGGAGCCATACTTCATGACTTGTAGTATACAAGAATCAAGAACGCAACTGTTACGTCACTGTGCGAGGTCTCAACTTATCGCGCACGGGTAGTAGTTATTTATTTTCTTTTCAGGTAGTCATAATTTTAAAAAAAAAGACTTTTTGTCGGGAACTTGCAGAGTGACGCTGTGTTTTCATTTTTATTTTCATTAATTCGTGTATTTTGAGTTTTATTACGCGGTGGTATTTTATCCAATAAAGATCAATCCATGTGCACCAGTGAAGTTAATGAAATGAATCATGGTGTATCGTGACTTTTCAAATTGTCTCCAGAAGTCCGTGAAAATTTTTAGTACAATGATCACCATTGTACTAAAACATGACTATTATGGACGGTGACTGACTGAGGACTATGTAGAAGTGATTTATTGTGACTAGAACTTATAATATTACTGGAAAATGGCAAAATACACAAGCCGTGTGACGCCAACATCTTAAAAAAAAATCAAACAAAACTCTGCACAATAAACCAATCATTCAAAATTTTCCATTTACAAAAAAAACACATTCGATTTTCAAAATTACATCTCTGAAATGAAAAAGGTTTTATTTGCTTTTACGTGACCAAAACACCTGAAAAACACGTGTGAAAATCGTGATAATTCACTACAGGCCTGTAAACCTGTTATCAGAGACAGTCGACGGCCTCGTACCACTTGTGTTTCGATCGATCCTACATTAATTATGTCCAGTCGGCTACTGGAAATTTCACCGAGGACTATTATGACTATTTTTACTCCTGTCGATATAGCACCGCTCTATTTTTGCATCGACAATCGATTTTCCTTCTCTTTCCATCACATTTCTAAGGTAATTTTCAGTGGAGATACACGGATAATCTGTTGTCTTGTGTTAGAATCATGTTTTCCTTAATTATTGAGTCTATGGTAAATGTTATATTTTTAACTGCATCTAAATTTCGTGTTCTAAATTAGCCTAACTTAATTATACTAATACTATTATAATTTAAGCGAACGTTGCTGTTAGCGTAAATTGCTTAAATTGTCTTTCGGGAAAACAATATTTTTACGGCAAGTGGTGTTTTCGCATGTGCCTATTTGTAATTGATTATGAGCCTTATGGAAATCTCATGAACCTATATAACCAAATTTTGCCGCAGTATCTGTCAATAAGAAATAATATAGCATGGCAATCTGCATTTCGCAATGTTAGCTTTAGTTGTTGCGTTTGTTATTTTTCTCATTATTTTAAGTAACAACTATTGAAGAGGCTGTTTGATAAATTTGCCTTTGCCTCTTTATTGTAGAAAAAAGTAATAAACTGGGCTATGAAAAAAAAATCGCGGGAACTGTTAGCCCGCTGGCTCGCGGTAGAAAAAAAAACTCCGCGCGTACCTTTGACGAACCAGCGGAGACATAACGAAGAACTTTAGATGTTAATATTGAGAAAAAAGGCTTAATATTATTTGTACTATAGTACAGCCAGAACTATCTGCAAGACATATCAAATAACAAAGTGAAATAAGTTCAAATTACAAGACTTAAAGTGTACTTTTGAAAACTCCCATTAATTAAATATTTTCCTTTGTTTCAGGACACACGGACACATGTGGTGGTGGAGTTGTATGAAACAGAAAAGTCTTATGTTGAGGCGTTGGAGATATTAGTCAAGGTAACATTGAAAATTAAGTTTTTTTTGTAATAGTGTTTTAATTACTATGTTTGACAATCATGAAATTCACCGATAGTGATTGACCACTGTCGCCACTGGATATTGACATATTATTAGTCAGGGGAATTGGTCATGAAATGCATTGATGGTGATTGCACGCTATCGCTTCTGGATATTGGCGTACTTTTAGGCAGGGGAATTGCTATTGTGTTGCCGACCGGTACAAAGTCTAGAATCAACTGACTTTTCAGTATAACTGTCGGTATACAACAGTATGTGCTTGGAGATAGATCTGACACTTTTTTAACCGACTTCAAAAAAAGGAGGAGGTACTCAATTCGAAAGTTTTTTTTTTTTTTTTTTTTTTATATTTGTTACCTCATAACTCCGTCATTTATTAACCGATTTGGAAAATTCTTTTTTTATTTGAAAAGGTACGCTTCCCGTTTGGTCCCTTTGTCATCAGATCAGGATTTGATTACTTCTTAGTGTACTTTGAAGTCGGTTTAAGGTTTTTGTAAAATAGTCCAATTATTTTATACCACTAAGTTGGCGAACAAGAATACGGCCCGCCTGATGGTAAGCGGTTACCGTAGCCTATGGACACTTGCAACACAAGGGGTATCACTCGGGCGTTGCCGACCCTGCAGAAATCTCTTCACACCCTTTTTGAAGAACCCCATGCTGTACTCCATTGGAAAAACCACGGCAAGGAGCTCATTCCAGAGTCTAAGCGTCCGCGGAAGGAAGCTCCGTTGAGCCCGGACAGTTCGAACTAATTCTGGTTTTAATGTGTGAGGATGGACTCGAGATATCGATGGCGATAGACCACTTGCTCACAACAATTGTTTTTACAATATGGAAAACAAATGCACGTTCTATCGTCACGTGTATTGCAACATTTTAAGGTTATATCAATGATAAATCGACCTGCTTCCTTTACATAATTAATATAGCCAACAAAAAGAGATTTAGCTACAAAATAAACCAACAAATTTCCGTATATACGTTTCAGTCTTCAGTGAGCCATAAATTAAGTGTACATCGTAAAATTATTATAATAAGTAAGTCTGTCGGTTCATCTGGTCCAAATTAACCGCCGAGTGACAAATTCATTATATTTACGGAGTCGACGAAGCATCAGGGTTGCCAACGTGTGGCTTTCAACGTTATAGTTAACACTTCCCTTTTGTCATAATTCATTTCTTAATATAAGGTGTCAAAATATTATGACAAGTGAAAATCTGTTACAAATTGGTCTTTGAATAACAATGATATATGACTGCATTTTGGAGTTTAAAAACTCTCATAACTCAACTATAGCAAATCATAAAATAGCAATATTATACAGGGAAAATTTTGAAAAAAATTCATATCTACGAAAATACGTTTTTTTTTTATATTCAAAATTCAACTCAGCGTTTTTCTCTAAGACGTGTAGTTCAGAAGTTGCCCTAACTGGCAAAAAAACACAACTTTACTGTACAACTTTACTGACTTATGAATTATAAACAAATATAAGTAAAATCAGTCGCCTACTGTCGTCCACTGCTGGACATAGACTCTCCCTTTACCAAATATTTAGATCCTACACTTTTGCAAGTGACCAGTCTACCTACCTTTTATCAAAACCCGATATTTTCACACGCGCATAATTTTCAATTATATTTATAATCATATTATTTTCCCTGTGTCAACCCTAGATCGCCCGTGGTGGTTTCCCGCGCAAATTTTCCGCTCTACCTTCCCGCCATGTGGGTCGGGAGTATTTATTGTCCCGTACCCCCCTCGCACCTCACCCTCCTGTTGTCACTCTCGGTACATGTGAAGGATTTTACATAGCTTCAAATGTTGTGAAGCGTAGATTTTTATGGTGAATATGTGGGTGATAAATTGTGGTGTTATTTTGTACAATAAATTACACCACCACCCATTATAGGTAATTAATAAGTCTAATATAAGAGGAGAACTCATGACTGATAGACTCGCTGGTGAATTCTATGTCTATGACTTTTGGGAGAAGACTCTGTGCACATACTTGGACCTTCTCACTGTGATGGTGTTGATTATATACCGCGTGTATGTGTACGCTATATCGTTGTGACGTCGTATGTATTAGTCGTATTATTCAACTAAAACTGATACCATAGATTCAGTCAATGATTCTTTAATAGACCGGGAGATACTGGCACAAGTTTCCTGGTCATTTTTACCAGTATGGCGACCATTCAGTGATCTAATTACGTAATGACGAAAAGGAAAATGATGATCATAGCGCTGGTACCGGCGACCCAATCACGTGGGCGTTAACCGAACGTGTCGGATAAATTACGAGTGTCAAACGATCGGCCCGCCTGATGGTAAGCGGTTACCGTAGCAGTATGGACGCTTGCAACACAAGAAGCATCGCTCACGCGTTACCGACCTTTCTCCCCTCCCCTATGAGCTCTGGCGACCTTACTCAGGAACACAACTTTACACAACGTAAAGTTATTTGGCTGCGGTATTCTGTAAGGTGGAGGTACTTCCCCAGTCGAGCTGCTCTTTGAGCGAATAAACGCTATGCTCTACCTCTCTCAATCGCTATGCTCTACGTCCCGTGTTTGGAGTTGTTGGAATCATCTTGAGATGCATTTTGACTATATATGGTTTTCAGGGTCTGATGATGGAGTAGGAGCATCAGGTATACGATCTTACTAGTTTTTAAAAATAAATCTAAAAACTACCATTCTAAGTTAAGAGCTCCAGAATACATGGTACAATTTTCCGATGTCACTTATACGCTGTATTATAATACTGGTAACATTACTCCGGTAATACCGGTAGCAGGTCAATTATCCCCCTGTTTATAGAAGCCTGACTAATGCTAATCTCGGATTAACAGTGTACCTGACACTATCAATGGTATTTAAATTTAAAAATATCAGGCAAGTGCGAGTTAGTGCTGTGCAAAGAACTTTCCGTTATGATCATGATTCGCGGCGTCTAAAGCGAAAATAGAAGAATGTATAGAAACCTTATAAAACAATATTCGGCTAAGTGAAATGTCATTTTCAGCCCGCGTTCCTAGGGTTGAAATTTGAGACGGGTCAGGGTTTGAGGCCACGCGAATATGATCTTAGGAGAACAAATATTATACACTTCTGAAATGTATATAATGTCGATAGTTGTTGAAGTTGCTGAAAAAACAGCCGTAATATACAGTTTAAATAATAACACTAGCTTACAAATTTTTATTTTTTTTATATACCTTTGATGAAATACCTATTTACTTATTGTACTTCATCTTACATAAGATACATTTTCTCCATCCAAACCTGGACATTTTCCCTAAAAGCTTGTGACGAACAGGGCGAGCATTTTCACCAAGACTTGAATTTTTTTAAGACATACATACAGGTTTTTGGGATGAACGTTTATTAGGGGAAAACTGCTGATCTATTTTAAGAGAAACAGATCAATAAAATTATAAAAAAGAGTAAAATTAATCATTTCTTTATTTTCCTTTTATATGTAGAGCTATTATTTGCTTTTAAATATTTTTTGAACTAGACGTGATAGATTTTTTTCAATATTTTTCCTGAACTCAGCACACTAGAATCTATAAGGAAACACATATTTTGGCGAGGGTATATAAACTAGTGTAATTAATCAGTAGATGATTAGAAAAAAGCATTTATCCCTCTAAGAGAAGCGCTCGTGGTCTAGCACGATTAACCATTCTTAATCGATCTACAAAGTTGAAATACCACCGTTGTGGTCGGTACCTGGATAGGTGACTGCCTAGTGGTATTTCAAATCGAGCATGTCCGTGTTTCAGAAGGCACGTAAAGCCGTTGGTCCCGGTTATCACTTAATTGTGATAGTCATTAAGCTAGTTGGAGGCCTACTAGGCGGCTTGAAAACTCCAACAGTAGGTTGACCACTAGCCTACCTCCACCAATCGGCAGTGGGCACGCGTGATGGAGTATTGCCCATTCGCTTTCACCATAATTTGTGAAAGGAGGCCTGTGCTCAGCAGTGGGACATTATAGGCTGATGATGATGATGATTCATTTACTGTTGCGGAAATAAAATAGCGTTAAAATAAAACCATTTTTCACCGTTACCCCAACTGAAAAACACGTTCAAGATTTTTCCACTCTCAACTTACGTTACAAAGTTACTCCCTATCTATCCTATTTCACGTCCTACCTCAATTCCATCGAGTTTTGAGTAGGGTAACGTAACTGTCAAAGTAACGTTTCTACAACTTAGTAATCCGGTGCTGTCATATAGAAAGTTGGTCACATTACCTGATAAAATAAAAAGTCTTCTGAGAATGATTTATGTACTGGAACCATAAGATTACAAGTAATAAACCTTTAGTATGTTTAACGGAATATTATGTTCGGAGATATGTTATAATCTCAGTGGTAGTGACATAGTTACTAAATGTTGCCAATAAAATAACTGATACCGTGAAGATGGTCATAGGTTCAAATCTATTTACCTCGTAGTTACACAGTCCTACAGGCAGATTAAATTTTCGAAGAAAAATCGTGAGGAAATGATATATGTAGTTCAAAATATGGAGTAAGGAGTCCCGCGCGCCTATATGGAGATAATGCCCGTGAATTGTGAATCGCCTAACCCAGTAAAGCGGCCGTCGGTCTAATATCCACTCTATACCATAGCAATGTGTCAACAGTACTACACAGGTTTTACTCGCGTTCCCGAGGGATGTTTTTCCGGGATAAAAGTATCCACAAAATCATTCTACCTTTGTGCCTTTCATCCAAATCCGTTCAGTAGTTTTTGCATGAAAGAGTAACAAGCATCTTCACAAATCACATCCTCACATCCATACGAACTCTTAACATTTTTAATAATTAGTAAGATTCTATACTAAATAATGTAAAATCTATAAATTCCACAGATGATTTTATCCACAACTGTCCAATTTCAGAAGTACCTCCAGCCCTTGAAAAGTCCAGAGAACGCGGGACTTCTCGACGCGTTCCTGGTTGACGAGATATTTTACCAAGTACCTGGAATACTGAACGTGCACCAAGTGTTTCTGGAGCAGTTGAGGAGGCGGTTAGAACAATGGGACCTGCAGCAGAAAGTTGGAGATGTATTTTTAGAAGTGGTGAGAAACTGCTGTGGTTCTTGAGATTAGTATTAAGTTATTGCATATTGTGCTCTATTATTTAGCATCAAGTATCAGAACTGTTCGTCGTGAAAGATATTGTGGAAATCTATGATTAGCAGCACATATTATTTTCATATTATATATTATAGTAGTTTCAGAGTCACTTCTTTTTTTCTATTAATATCGGTGTATATTCTATTCTTTCGTTACAACTAATGCATTCTGTTGTAGTATCGTCATTCTTATTTCACATTCTATATTTATTTAGCATAACTTATTCTGTTGTTGATTGATAAACGTACGGACTAAGGGATCTTTAGAAAACAGATTAATGGTCACCATTTACCGATCGAAAGGGCTAAAGGAAACCCTTTCGTTGTCAAACAATTTACAGCTACCATTCATGAAGTCAGTTCTACCCTTTAGCAAATTACACATTCAGCCTAAACATGAGAACCTCAAAGAATTAGATTTGGAGTTTTGTATGTAATGTATTCTGAAGATTCGCTGTGGGTTTATCATCCCTGTATCCTTTTACTTCAGTATCTTGATGTGGTTTCTTTGAGAATTATAATATCTTTGTTCGTGCTATTGGAGATAATGTTTGTATTTAAATTTGATTCATTAGCAAAATATTCGATCAGTTAAATTGGTTCCTTGTTAAGAATTATCTGAAGAGAATACATTTTATTAAATGGTTTTTAGTTATTTTTATTATTCCATAGAAGTTCAAAAACTATGCCTCCTTTTCAGTTTACAAAACCCACCGTAATGGACACATATATGTCCTTCATCAACAATCTGAAGAAAGCAAAAGAGACGATCAAGACAGCTTCATCGTCAAGACCGGCCTTTGCCAAGTTCTTGGATGCCATGGCTAGGGACCACAAAGGAAAATTATCCCTGGATAATTTACTGATCAAGCCAGTTCAGAAGTTTCCGAGTTACAAATTGCTGATACAGAGACTAATTAAGCATACTGGTAAGAATGCTAATACTAGATTATAGCGTTGATAATAGTGATATAACTACAGAATTTAATCATAAATTCATTCCAGATCAATCACATCCAGATCACAAACTTCTTCTGGAAGCTCAAAAAGAAATCCATGAACTCCTAGAGCTAATAAACTGCACAGAAAGAGAATGCTTAGAACTGGAGCAACAGCAGCAAACCCTGAGGGAGTTAGAGCAAATGATCGAAGGGTTATCTAACCTTGTGACTGTAGACCGGGTATTCCTTAGGCATGAGATGGTGACGATGCCGTCGGCTCAAGGGACAATTAAAGATAGAGCTCTGTTCCTGTTTAGTGATACATTGCTGATCACCAGTGTTAAGAGACGGACGGGAACGATAAAGAAGCCTATTCCGTAAGTATTCCTCCTTAAAAACCTATGTAAATTACCACTATAAACGAGTAGTGTAGACGCACCATGACAATGATAATATTCCCGTACTAATTGTCAAAAATATCTTTCATTAAGATGTACAAAATTACTTCGGTGTTCATTGCGTATATGCAAATGTAACTCGTAAAATGAGCAAATGCTCAAACCTACCCTCAGTGCCCTCAGGGCATACTTAACTTTTTTGGGCAGGACATGTTCAATGGTTCACCCCTACGGGTGTTTTTATATTCTACGGCATTTCAAAGGGCTCCTGTAACAGTTAAATTTTAAATTACTTTGTTGGAAACTCTGGGAATTAATTTGTACCAAAGGAAACATTTTGTGATTTACATGCGTAATAATGTAGTCATTGAAGAAGATAAAATAAGGTGTTTAACATTCAAAGTCAAAGCTATTTATTCAATTAAGGCCCAGAAGGGCACTTATGAAGGTCAAATTTACTGGAGTTACCACCGGTTCAGAAGTTGGCTTTCAACTGAGAAGAATCCGGCAAGGAACTCAGCAAGGTTAAATTTTTTATAGATTTTGTTGGACAAACTGACTATATTGGCTTATTTGCAAATTAGTAACAAGAAAAAAAAATACTTACCTAACTAAGCATAATAACATACGAAAAAGAAAAAGACAATAAAAATGAAATTATTGAGACTACTTGGCTTTCGTATAAGCATGACTATTATGGTTGGTAAATATTTCTAAATGATAAATATTGATTTGTATTTGATTTCAGAACATACCAAAGTAATATAGCAAGTCAAATGGAGGGCAACAAATACAAACTCCTGATGAGGATATCGTTAGCTGATCTCGAAATTATAAAAGGTAAGTTATCATCCATAGTCACAAATAGCGATGGGCGATTGTTACTAAAAACAATCGAATAATTCGATTGTCCAATTTATTAGAATCATTCGAATAACAATAGACATCTTTCGATTGTTCATAATACGCTTCGTGCGGCACCGCGCATGGCCTATGCCATGCGCTGGTTGTCCGTCCGCCGAATGAATGAATCTATTCGCCTCTGCGCTCATCCATCGATTGTGCATCATACTATTGCAGCCTGCGTTGCGTGCGTAAATTTTCATTCGAAAGGTCGATTATTATTCGATTGTTTATTCGTTAGAACGAATGAATCGATAATCGAATGTACAGTTTTACAATAGTCGATTCATTCGATTACTTTTTTTGGAACAATCGCCCATCGCCATCACAAAAGCTTTTCTTCGTGCATATGATGCTACGATTCATTAGGCGGGTACGATTAGTACGATCCTGATATGATACGATTTGGATTCTACAAAAATCATGGGGTGGTAAGATAAATGGGATAAATAAAAGACTTTATTAGATAAATTTCTATAAAAAAATATCCATGTATGTTAACCATTGTTAGACGGTTTAAAATCTTAGGAGAGGTAATAGATAAAAATAACATATAATTTTATTTTTTAGAATATAACGTAGTTATATTATTCTTGTTTCTTTATCATCCAATTTGATGTAGCATTGAGCTGCTAATGACACTTACTGCATTATAAGCGTCGTGTTTCTCATCGCTGAGGGTCGTGATTCCTCCACGGAATCATCTATTCCCTTTGTTGCGCCATGTATGTTTAATTTTCAGGTGTTTCGAGGTTGTGGCCATCTTTCTTAGTACATATCATATCATTTAAAAGCATACATACATAATACAAAAGTATATTATTTCAAAATATAGTTTACTCATGATAGTTCAAGCACTAAATTAGTTCTCTAGATTTTTTAAAAGCAATTTCACTCGACAACTTTCCTCCAAGGGGTTGCCAAGTTCTTTATTGCTAGCAAACACGAGAAATAAATTAGAAAAAACGCTGTAGAGCGAGATCGATGCACGCTGAGGATTCCGTTTTTAATAAAATTTTATCTGTCCATGAGAAAATAGCTTGTGATTAGTATCTACCTACGTATAATTTTATAATATTTTGTATAATTATTCCAATAGTATAACTTTGGTAGCTTGCAAGTCATGCCGTTTTTGAAATACAGTTTGAATATAAAACACAAATATAAATTAGTTATGAAAGTAATAATGAAGGTACACCCCTATACCTTGGGATTATTTTGTGTGTTGTTTCAATTATTTGCATGGCTTCATTCTAGACACACACAACAACAAATAATCCTAGTAAAATGTTAATTAATTAGCTCATTACTGGTAGACAGAGCTCTATAACCAATTTATAGACGAACATTCATAATAAAGATTCTTTGAACACGGAATCCTAAAAAGCAAGGAAATTACTTTGATGGCTTCGCAACTTTAGTTGGCAAAGTAGGGCGAACTAATATTGAGGTAGGTAGGACTTTATAAGGTTTTAGAGTGGTTGTCAATAGCTCTCTGGAATACTGGAACTTGGTGGCACGTAATAGAATATTATTTGCTCCTGTATCAAAGTTTGATAATGATCTTGCCGGCGACATTACACGCGGTGACATGTTTGTTATTGTAGAGTCTACAGTAATAATAGTTTACGTACTAGATGAAGACAAAGGAATATTTCGAAACATAGTTTACTGTCTAGGATAAATTATGGACCATTTTCGTTGGTACCTAGGTACTGAATTTCATAATAATATTCATTGTAGGTATTATCGTAACTTGTGTTCATAATTGATATTTAATGAAAAAAATATTGGTTTCTGCACCTTCTCCGATTCAAATGTATATTATCTCTGATTGAGACACGTCTATAAAAAGAGAAGAGTCTGGAAAACGAAAGTTGACACTCGAATTATTTGCAAACTTTTCATATGGCAATGCAAAAAATACCGAAAAATTGCTCCTTTTTTATTCCAGGTATTTCATACTAATTTTGGGGATACTATGCTGGTATTTTTTAATGTTCCTGTGCTTTTTTAATATCTACTTTCATTTGCCATACTTAGGCACCAATTACACATAGAGAGTTCTAGAGTTCTGCGTTCCGCATTCACTATTGTGCACAGTCTAGAGTTCTGGATTCTTCTGGTTCTGGTTCTGGTTCTGAATATTCACTACCGATCACACGTCATACACTTTTTTACTTTTATAGGCGCCGCATCGATTACAGTGAATTCTGAACACAGAATCTCTATGTGTGGGTTCAGCGCCTTAAAGCTTGTACTACCCATGGCTTTGCGGGTATTTCAGTTGTTCAGACTCCATATTGTTACTAGCCATTAGCATGATAACAACAAATCAACTTTGATAAAACAAACTTAGACATATATTTTGAACTCTACCTACGGTATCGTGTAAAAACAACGGGAAATCCTGTCCTTGGCGTGTAGTCGATAAAATCTACGTTATTGAGTTTATTTGTGGCTACCGGTATCGTCTCTATGGTTGAAATAGTTTATATTTATTAGATGGTTGGTTTGTTTTTTTTAAGTTTTGAGATAAGAAAAAGAGTCGATAGTTTTAAATCATCAGTAATAAATAGTATGACATGTCAATGCTCAAGCACTTATAATATAAAGTATAAATAAATTTGGAATATGCATCAAAAACAAAGAGAAAATAATTATTGTTATGGTGGTACTTAAATTCTAGTAAACACGTATTTTTTTATTTTTACTTTACATAAGCTTTTGATTGACTCGACCTCGACCATTTCTTACTGTGGTACTATATTAGATTATAATCAAAGACATTCAATAATTATATTACAGATACTTAAAATGCCTTTGTTTATAATCCATCACGACGTAATATTTTTCTTGTATGCACAATGTTATTAAACAGCCAAAATCATTTTGACATCACAAAAATCTTAACTGTGACTAATTTGACTCTATATTATCTTCTTATTATTGTGCAAGTACAAAATAAATCTATTCTTCTCATTTATTTATTTAAATTTAAATTAAATAATTAAAATTTCAGCAAAAGACGAAAACCTCAGGCGGATAATGCATGAAGTAGAAACATTAACAGAAGACGTGAATACACTGACGCGGATATCAGAGCATGTAGCAGCACTGCATACTCATCACTTATCGTTAGAGGAGATTGTCAGAGATATGCTGCATACACTGAACAAGCAGCTGTCAGACAGACAGAATAGTGATACTCAACTGTGCTATATGGAGATCAGCTTGAATACTCAGTACGTTGATTTGATTTTGTTTGATAGAATTTAATATTTTTTAATACTGGTAATAGTCGGTGATTAAAGATAGCAAACACAAAAGTCCTAAAAAGAAACTTATTCTTTAGGTTTGTTTCTCAGTTGAAAGAATAATGTAACAACAGACATACGTTATTAAGAGCTAAATTCTATGGATGAATTAAATTATCGATTGTTACTAGTCACAATCTTTTAAATTCGTAAGAAAACAAAGCTGTTCTTTTGTTAATAATTATATTTTACTTTCCAGAAGTGGTCCTGAAAACTTAACAATAATATTCCCAAAGACAGAAAAGAGAAGCAATTGGGAGGAGCTTATTAACGAGACCAAGCAAAAATTATGTGAGTGCTTAAATAAAATTACAAGGTATAATTTAGGAATTCATTATTCTTTATATCTAGTTATAATTAATTCAGAAACGTAATGATTCGTTTTCAAAAAAAAAATTACATGCACAGGATGGATTGTTCTTACAACTTCTGGCAAGTTCTTACACACTAGTTAACAGTTGCTAATGACAGATTTTCATACAGATCATAGGTAAACATTGACGTAAAAGCATTATTTAGCCATTATTTTAGCAACAAAATCTATTAGTATTCCTAAATGTTCCGTCTTGTTTTAAGTGTCGATTTTGATTTACTCAACTATTTAGATGATGTTTTAATATTATTATTGACTAATGAATAACAGTAAATCTTCACTCGTTACCACATTGGTTTTTTAAATTACTTGTTCACTTATGTTTCAGGTTTATACGGTCACGAGAGGCCAGCTCCAGAATTCCTATCACCGGTACCTATCCGTAAGACTCGAGCTGGTCTGCAGTTCACTTGCGCTGCTCCCACGTTACCGCCTAAAGGACAATCTCCTGACGTTTGGGTAACATTTGTTTTTTACCCACATTTTGTTTTCTGCATAAAGTTTGACAGACCGATGGTAAAAATATTCGATGGAAATTATTTGACGACGAAATCTGTAATTATAAGTAAATATAAAAGAAATTAATTTCCCAAATAAAGGTCAATTAAAATACGCGGAGGGACAAATTAGTACTCAATTTTATTATACATTTTATGATGTACGTGGTTCACGTTTTATCATCATTATCATCAATAAAGATAAAATGACTATTTGGATGACATGCAATATTTTTCTAAATACTCTTGTAGCGACATCTTCTAACAGTATCAGCCCCCCTAGACGCAATGAAATGTACTTTGTCTAGGCCTACAGTTAAACTAAAGATAGATGGCGCCACAAAATCCTGCATCGCGCTTACGAAGTTTATTCGGCGATCTGCATATATACAAGTGTCCAACATCACAGCATATATACAAGTGTCCTCCTCAGACAACGACCCAGCCTGGCGGCTTATCCACCTTGTACCTGGTTACTGTAATGTTGTTGTGTAACCGGTGACATAACAACTGTAGGTGTGCAACAGCGACGGGTACGTGGGCCAGGTGTGCGTGCTGACGCTGTCGCCGAAGCCGCAGGTGACGTCGTGCAACGGCGTGTGCAACGCGCGCATCCTGTGCGTCGCGTGCGTGCCGCCGGCGCCCGCGCCGCTCGCAAGACAGCATACACTTGATATACCGTTAGTGTTGCCATTATAACTAGACGAATCATGTTTAGCTAGATTTCTAAGGCGATAATAGCTCAGTGGTAGTGACGTCGGATACCGAGACGAAGGTCCCGGGTTCGAATCCTACAATGAGCTTGAGCTTTCGGTGAAGGAAAACATCGTGAGAAAGTCGAGTTGAAAATCTGTCCCCAAGCACCTTTCGGTGTGTTCCGATAGCTGCACTTGAAAGCCAGCTCCTTCTAGGCTTTGTGTGCTTACCACCTTCGGCCACATCATGACTTACCATGGTGAGATTGCGGTCAAAAACAGCCCTATAAACAGTAGTGTTGTACACGATGTAGTATGTTCCACTGCTGGCATAAAGACTCAACCCCTATTCGAAGTCCTTCTGAGTGTGAAGAGATTATTAGAGCATAGCAAACGTGTGAGTGATTTTGTAACCGTTAACCATCAGTCGGACCATATGCTTGTTTGCCACCTTCATGGTCTAAAAATCACTGAAAATTATTACGAAAAGATTCTTTAATTCTTAATCTAGTAGCAGCGACAATAATTTCTAAATTGTCCTGATAAAATGAAATGTATATTTCAGAAGCACGAGCTCATTGAGTAGCACAAGCTCTGTGAAGCCTGGCATCAGCATATCTGACCCAGATGACAGCTGCAAGAATATACGCTTGGACAGGTTAGTAAACACAGATTTTAGTCTTTTTTTAGGTCATTAATCAAAAGGTAGGTAAAAATAAATCATTTAGGTTCTTACTATATTTTTTTCATATTGTATTATCTTTATAGATTACTAGTTTGCCTCGCGGTTTTCCTCGCGTCCCCAAGGGATCGTAAGTTTGCCGTGAAAAAGTATTATGTTTATTAATCTAGACCTTCTCTATCTGTGTGGAAAATTTCATCAATTAACTTTAACACGTCTTTTAAACTTGCCTAACTAAAAGACCCTTCACACAATTCCAGTTCATCATCAAGCGACGAAGAAGATGACGGTTCATCAACCAGCGAGAACCAAGACGCTCAGTCTGAACGCAGTCAAGAATCTGCCACCATCAGACTGCACAGCAGCTTGACTACAAGTCTTGGAAATCACCGAACTACCACCCTGACTCCAAACCATAGCAAGAGTCTCAGCACTCCTCATACTGGACAATGCATCCAACTGCACCCCGTGATGAAATCCAGCTCAAATCCAGCTGTTGATAAACAAGCTATGGGGATTACTTCTGGTAAGGATTATTCTATTGTTTATTCATTCCTAATGAGCAAAAAATTCCTCTGATATTAATTTGATGTAGTAATATTTGAACATTTTACGCATCTTAAGGTTTTAACGCACGACCGAACCTGCCGGGCTATTGCGTGTCTTTCAAAGTCAAAGCGATTTATTTAATTCAGTCCATAGAAGGGCACTTATGAAGGTCACATTTACTGAAGATACCACCTAGTTCCATTCAGTTACTTTGGTAGTAATCATAACGAACACCATTAATGATTTCATCCAATGGTGCGGCATGACAATAAGCCATTCGTGGGCCCTGATTGAATGAAATTCAGTAATGGTGTTCTATACGATTACCACCAAAGAGCCTCTGGTGCGGCCAAACCATAGAATAGAGGGAGACAGCTTCATATGTTAGAAGCAATTAAGAATACAGAATTCTCTTTTTAACGTATAGCGCAGCCTGTTCGATGTTTCGGCTGCACCAGGTTCGGTCGTTTGTTAACACTATTAAATAAATTATAAGATTTTTCGATACTTTCGAAGTATCAGCCTTAATGCGTAACTCAGTGGTAGTAGCAATCATATCAGGTATATCAATATCTAATCCCCTTTGCATTTTATTATCTAATTGACATAAGTAGGACCTTTTGAAATTAACCTCTTTTAATAGATTTATATTTATTCTCTATATTCGTTTTAAATCCTTTTAGTAAATAGATTTAACTACTGTCTGTGATCTATCAACACCGTAAACTTTCAATATCACCAATTCTTATTTTAACGACGTTTTTTCTTTATAATTCTTAACAATCCTTCCTATTTCAACGCACCTTAGTAACTGGACGTATGCTAGGTAACAATGAAATATATCTTTGTTAAGATTTAATAGTATTTATGCATGATATGCATGATTTATTCATCCAAATTTTGCACATTTTCTATTATTCACTGATTGCTTAGTATTACTTGACTTTGGATTGAAGGTACAGTATCTTTATGCAGGTTACCGATTGCTTTAACTGCAATAATGAATATACCATACTTTGTTGTACAAAATGTTGCCATTATCTTGCTTGCTTTGCCTATTTAAATTAATAATGGATATAAAGCTTAAACTAAATTGTAATTATCTGATATTCTTAGAAATAATTATCATAAATATGAGTAATTTTCATTTACAAACCGTATTGATTTCACAGGTAACAAAATTGATAATCCACTAAAATTGAAATGCTTTTACCAATAACTTTAAAGAAAAACACTGTCTTTAATAAAGGTTTATCACTACAGGTACTCTCTCATCACCAGCCAGTCGTCAATCATCAGAAGACAGTAGTACAACTGCCAACCAGCCAACAATGTGGCTTGGTACCGAAGATGGATGCATCCATGTCTACAATTGCTTGGACAACATCAGAATAAAAAAGAACAAAGTCAAAATGCAGCATAGTTCTGGTGTTTATTCCATTGTGTAAGTAATTGTTTCTTTTATATTAGAAGGTAAACAAGACGAACCACGATAGTAAGTGGCCTCCTTCAACTTTGGGCATGAGAAATATCAGTGGGATTTCTATACAGGATGAAAATTTTAGACGGGTCAACGAGGGAAAGTACCTTAAGGGTTGAAGCCACGCGAATATGGTCTTAGGAGACTATCCAAATTTTTGAGTTATTGTTATCGGCATTTACAGATTTACAAATAATAATGTAAAAAAAATTTTCAGTGAGAAAAATGGCAATTTCAACAAGGATCCGAGGACTCTATGGGGCCAAGTTCGAGAAACTTCACAAATCGAAAAAAAACCTATACATTTTGCTAGGACAATCATGTGAAAAGTTTATTTTTTGAAATTCTGTAATTTCCGAGAGAAATCAAAATGTTTGGGATAGTCTCCTAACACCATATTCGCGTTACTTCACCCTTAAGGTAGTTTGCCCGTACTGACCCGTCTGAAATTTCTACCCTGTATAGCTGGGGGAGAAACAGGGGGACCAATGCTCTCTAGTCTCTCCTAGAACTACAATATCAACAATAAAATAATCATCAAATAAACTTTAAAGCCTATTTTGAGATAATCAAATTAACGTTGTAACAGTGTTTTCAAAATCAGTGGAAACCATCTTTGGAATGATTTTTAATAAACTCAAGATTTTTTTCTTCTAGGTACATGGAGGGAAAAGTCTTTGTTGCTCTTGGAAATGGCGATTTGGTCGTGTACTGCCGAGATATAGGTAACCTTATAATTATTACAGTATCATCATAACAACACCAACAATTTCGATCAAAGCTAACAAGAGAGAAAATCACAAAAAACATTCGTATGTTTTTTGTGATTTTCTCTCTTGTTAGCTTCTGCAATGGTGGAAGGTAGCCGTGGGCATCAAATTAAACAATTCTTTAGAAAACTTA
The DNA here is from genome assembly GCA_951394255.1 of Polyploca ridens. Classification (NCBI taxonomy): domain Eukaryota; kingdom Metazoa; phylum Arthropoda; class Insecta; order Lepidoptera; family Drepanidae; genus Polyploca; species Polyploca ridens. Next base: position 3,890,690 of record OX596264.1, on the reverse strand, counting down.
TATTATTTAAGCTTTTGCGTAATGAGAGGTAATAATGCGTTAGGAGATTCCTAAATAAACTCAAAATTACAGTTTTCTAAGTTAAGCATTGGTTTGTGAAAGTCAAAAGATTCCATAGGAATGATACACATCTAAGAAAAGCTGGAAATCTATCTAAAAGTATCTATGCTTATGTATATGTTTTCTTTTTATTGTTAATTATTTGGAAAAAAAAGCCAAAAGTAGTCAAATGGCACAAAAAATATTAAAAAAATGTAACCTTGTTGTCTTGCCGGATTCTTCTCAGTTGAAGGCCGAGTTCCGAACCGGTGGTACCTTCAATAAATTTGAACATCATAAGTGCTCTTCTGGGGCTTAAATTGAATAAATGGCTTTGACTTTGACTTTGAAAGGTGTGTAAGGTTTGACAAAGCAATGCAATGTTCAGATGGGTCGTGGGTAGAGAAGTGCACGATCGCGGTGGGCTCGGGCGCCAGCCCCGTGTCGAGCATGCTGCTGTCGGCCGGCAAGCTCTGGTGCGCCACGCACGCCTCCATCAGGATCATCAACCCACACACCTTGCAGGTATCTCATCTATCCACCACCTAAAACCACATCTATACAGGTCGTTGTTTTGGTCAGCGACGAGCAACTCAGGGTCGATACTACAAATGATACTGGTGCTAAAAAAAATATAAAAAAAAATACTTTTTTTTTTTTTTTTATAATCATGTAATAAGCTAAAGTGTAGACATAATACTCAACGGTAGTACGAGGGAGTAAAGGGGTGGGGCGATGGCGGCTTGCGCCTAGCTTTAGTCTGTGCACGTGCCTAGTAACCATACTTAGCAGTAATTTTATTTCAAATTGAATAAGGTATTTCTCAACATATTTACAGTATTTAATGGAATTAAGTACATTTTTGGGGAATATATATTTTGTACTACCGCTCCTGGGTCGCTTGTCGCCGACCAAAACAACACCCTGTATACCGTGTTAGGGAAAGGGACCACAAAATAACAACCCTTGCTGAGTTTCTTGCCGGAGTCTTCACAGTTTAAGTGTATTCCAAACCTGTGGTAAATTCAACTGTACTTACCAACTTAACGTTCATAAGTACCTTACCAGGGCCTAAACTAAATAAATGACTTTTGATTTTGACACGACTTCTTTGATACTAGGCGCACAAATCGCCTCTCAGAACCCTCATTCAGCGGTGACATTTGGTTATGATTTTAGTCAATAAACATGTAAGCAAAAATGAGGAATTTATTTTGAGCTGAACATTTTTATAGGCTCTCTATACCCCTTTACCCCTTTCAGATAGTTGTATCCTTTCCGTTACAGGTATAAACTCTATAGAGGCAACTGATGATTATTTTAAGCTCGGTGGTAGTCGAATATTGTGTCGAAGTTCGAAGTTCGCGTATTCAAATCCTAAAATAAAGGCCTGGTTGAGGGTTGTGGTCACTTGTGGTCTCAGTAGAATACAACTCGACCTAGCGCGGCGTCAGAGTTCGGCACTAGAACGACCTTGACCAGGCTTTAAGCTTCAGGATTCAATTAAACAAAAAACATCATGAGGAAATCATAGCAAGGTGATAGGGTACTATGCAGAATCCGCCTACCATCGTCAACATGAAAATCTGAACGCGAAAGGTCTGCGTCACAAAAGGAATGAATTTCGGAAGGAAAAATTTTGATCATCTGTCTGGAGATTTTAATGAAGATAAAGAGTTTATTTTTAGTCAAGAAGCTTGAATAGGTATAGGAACTGGTTTATGTCAGTCTATTTTTTGGGACCACAGTATTTGGATTAATGTTATACCTTTAGCCATGTAATCACTTATCATTATTATAGTCTAACATAAAGGGCTTATGTGCCAAGTCACTAAAATCAAGAAGAATGTTCTAATGTCGATATGAATGTTTGCAGGTGGACGAAACATTCCAAATAACTTCAGAGACGAAACCGATCAGCCATATGGCGGTCGCAGGCGGCGCTATATGGGTGTCGCTGCACAACGCGGCACAACTGCGCTGCTTCAATGTAACCACTCGCGAGCTACTTGCTGAAATTAACATCACGCCGCAAGTCACTAAGATGTTGCACGGTAAGCTAAATGAATGACGTCATATTAATAACAGTTCTTAATTGACACATGCTGCATTCTTGGAAGCTGTTGAGTAAAGGTTTAAAGTATCATATTTTGATTCTATTGTCATATAATCCAGTCCAATGATATTAGAGAAAACACTATTTAGAATAAAAGACAAGCTATTAGACACTATTTAGAAGAAAATTTACTCGAGGCTGCCGATCATCGGCAAGGTTTCCATCAGGCAGGCAGAGTTTTTATGGATGACCTAGCTAATGCATTGGTGGATCTGATCTTCTGAGGATTTGATGAGTTTGACAATAATGTACAAACAATCGGCGATCTTCCGACTCCTACGGTCCCATGGCCTCGATTACAAAAGACAAATAGATAGTTAGATCCAATAGATTCGTATTTTTTGAATTTTGAATTTTCTGCACCGGCCGCAGCCGCTACTGCAACTTTACCCGCCGGTAAGTAAGATGACGTAAATATATCAACTCTACGGGATCAAAGACATACCACCTGCCTTATTGACACGCCATGCGTAATACCAGTTCCAGTATAGATGGAACGTTGGCAACAACAAGCCCTGCGGATTATATCATTATTAGGAGAACTAGGTATATCGATCGATAAAAAGACTTGTCCTGATTATCTGACTAATCTATCAATGTACAGCCCAAACCGCCAAATGAAATATTTGAAACAGGTTCCCTTTATAACGCAGGCATCCTCTGAGAAAGGATTTTTGGAAATAGATGACATTGATGAAACTGGGGCGGAAAGCTAGTTTGCATATCGGGTGGAGAGTTCGAGAGATGGCATATTTTAAAACATATGTTGGTTTAGTCATGCTCATGCTGAACAACTTTTACTATGAGACCAACATGGAATTCTCAATTTTCTTTTACCTTTCATACCTACTTATGATTGAGCAAGGTTGACCTTTTGTATGAAATTTTTTTTTTTGAGATTTCTGTTTTTGTACTATAGTAAAATAACATAGCTTTCGAAAATACAACTTGTATAACGAGGGATTACAAACGAAAGCAATTTCTACAAACACAAAGTAATCAGCAAAAACGCGATGATAGCTACTGGGCTACTATCACTGTCAGTGACGTCGGATGTCGAGACGAAAGTACCGGGTCCGAATCCTACTATGAGCTTGAGCTTTCGTTGAAGGAAAACATCGTGAGGAAACCATAGCATGGTGATAGGGTACTTTGTAGTACCCACGATCAAGTTACGATCCTCATGTTGAAAATCTGTCGCTAAGCCCCTATCGGTGTGTTCCGACGGCTGTATTTAAGAGCCCGTTCCTTCTCGGCCACATCAGGGTGAGCTGCAAAAAGCGGGTAGGAAATAGTATTGTGATTGAGATGTGTTGTGTGTAGGGTGCGACGAAATAATTCGTCAGCACAAGGCGGCGTGCCTGCGCGTGACGGCGCTGGCGGCGCACGGCGGCACGCTGTGGGTGGGCACGTCGGCGGGCGTGCTGCTCACGGCGCCGCTGCACAACTCGCCCAACGCCACCACCGGCGCCTTCTCCCTGCCGCATCTCACTGGTATCTAACTAAATATATACTACTAGCGGCTCTGTCAGTTGTACGAATACATCTCGCGACTCTCGATAATTATATGCAATTCCCTTATCGATTCAGTTTTTGGTTATTCAAAAATCGACTTGACACAAAAAGAAACATATTTACCGAACCTGCTCTCAAAAAGTCACGAGAGAACCGCGTCCTGTAAAGGAAAATTGTATTGTTTCGAACTGTACGACCTCAAAGGATTTTTCTTCTCGGATGCTCAGATTGTAGAATGAGCTCCCCGCCGTGCTCCCATTAGAGTACAGCATGGGGTTCTTCAAAAAGGATGTGAAGAGATTTCTTCAGGGTCGGCAACGCGCGAGTGATACCCCTGGTGTTGCAAGCGTCCATAAGCTACGGTAACTGCTTACCATCAGGCGGGCCGTAAGCTTGTTTGCTACCTTAGTATATATATATATATAGTGGTAAACAAAAAAAACAGCCTATAATAATGGCCAATTTTCAAAGTCCAATCGCTAGTTCCTCTGCCAGCACGGCGATTCTCTTAGCCCCTTAGAGAACCCCTATCCTGAGTATGAAGATATGTTTAAGGGTTCGGCAACATGTGATCAATGAGAGTAACCCTGGTGATGCAATTGTCTATAGCCTACGGTAAACAGTTACCATCAGGTAGTATAAAAAATAACGTCAAAGTTGTGATATAATATTTGGCAAAATACAACTAGAATCGAATCAATGGGATCCTTTATGCGAGAGCCTGAAGACTGTTGCTATAATAATATGATTATAAAATATATCCCATGATATTTCAGGTGTCACATACGGGCATACAGGCCACGTCAGGTTCTTGACGGTCGTTGAGAATCCAGCACCTCAGAAGCAACCACCAAAAACAACGCAGACATCACTCAAGACGAAGGCTTTGAGCCGAAGATCGACCAACGCGGAGAAACTGCAGAAACAGGCAGAAACCAATCAGAACAATAAGGAAACCCTTATCATATCCGGAGGAGACGGTTACGAAGATTTCCGGAATTCAACGATGACGGAGGATGCTGGACGAGAAGACTCGACTAATCATCTATTGCTTTGGCGAGTCTGAAGGAAAGTTTCGGCCTACAGGGTTAAAAAGTTATACGGCGCGAAATTTAAAAGCGTTGTGAAATTCTTTCGGAATTGACATTGAAACGTTTTCGTGCACCACGTCTCAAAGTTTGTGGAGAGAGCCTAAAATGTTTTTATTTTAAATGTTTTCGTTGATGGATGTTAGTATTATTCCAGCTTTCATTTAAAAAGTTGATGTAAAATAAAAATATTATATTTTGTGTTTAACGCTCGTGAGCGTGGACTATTTGAGATTAATTAGTTAGGACATGAAATGTCGTATTTTATCATGAGAAAGTAAATTTTCGAAAATATTTAAAACATTATGCAGTATTATTAATGGTTTCATGAATTGGACCATCTGTTGCGTATCATATCTAGTTAAAATAATCAGATACTGTTTCAGAATTTACATGTCTATCCCATATCAAGACAATTAATTGTATGTCATTTATATCGCTGTTGGTAGTTGTGAACATGTTGTAGCTATTGAAATAATGATAATTTGTGTACCTAAGATGGGTTTTAGGACTTTTTAATTGTTCATTTTGTTTCGTTACTGTAGCTTCATGTACCTCAAGTATTACTGATGCTTACTTGTTCAAATAATTTCTACGTAATTTACAAATGATAGTTTCTTTCGTAGATACAATAATCTGAATACCTTTCAGATGGACCATATCGGCAAGATTAGTTTTTCCACCGAATATAGATATTGCAAGCCTGTCTCCTGCTTAATAAGTAGTGTTCACCCTGAGGTTATTGATCACAATTTATGTAGTCATTTTCTTCAATCTATAAAGATTGACACTAGTAATATGAGTCACATTCAAGAAATAGTAGATTTGTGAAGACTCAACTAATTTGGTATAGTAAGCAAAGTAATATCACCCTTTCTTTCAAACTCAACCGTGTCTATAGCCAATATAATAAAGATTTAAACTTAGATATTAGGTCCGAATTGATGTACCTTAGACCAATCATCGAAAATGTGTCCAATAAATTTACTGAACCAATCAAAATTTTTAATTTGTGATTGCTCAAATTTTTATCCAAAATGTTACCTGACCTATTATAGTGTGAGCAACATTTTTTTTGGAAATAGGATGTTTTGATGATGTATCCTATATATTTAATATTACAGATTATTAAACGAAGTCGCACTAATATTTAAGAGTTTTAATTTTATTTCCTTTTTTTTATACTGCTTAGGTAGCAAATAAGCTGTTCCGTAGCCTATGGACGCTTGCAACACCAGGGAGTCACTCGCGCGTTGCCGACCCTGCAGAAATCTCTTCACACCCTTGTTGAAGAACCACATGCTGTACTCCATTGGGAAAACCACGGCAGGGAGCTCATTCCACAATCTGAGCCTCCGCGGAAAGAAGCTCCTTTGAGACCGCACAGTATGAAACAATTCTGGTTTCATTGTGTGAGGATAGACTCCCTGTCGGTGGCGAAAGTTGCGATGGTGGAAGGTAGCCGTGGGCATCATCTTAAACAATTCTTCAGAACACTCTCCGTTGTACAAGCGGTAGAACACACATAAGGAGGCAAAGTCTCCTCAGACTGAGCGGCTCTAACCCGCTTGTGAGCTTAGGATCGTCGACAATCATAGCGGCAGGTCCTGAACCGAGTCTAGAGACTCAAGCTAGTATCTAGGTGCCCCCGCCCACAGATGACAACATTACTCCATACGAGGTCGGACTTGCGACTTATAAAGTTGCAGCCTTTGCCCCGATGTGAATGGAGTACTGCTTCGCTTTGGAAGCTCGGGAGTGCTCAACTCCGAGCTTTTTGGATGCCAGCTTAACCTTGTCTTCTAATGCCCGGTTTCAATAAACAAAAACGAATCGTTTTGCTTACCAATGGTAGGTATTTTTATTGCCAAACTGAGCATATAGATCATTTCGTAAGCTAATTTTACCTGTGATAGCTACTTCCATATGGAAGGGTCTGCTATGCAAAGCTTTAAGGTCTTTGCTTCATTATTAGTAAATATATAAAGAGTCATAATTTTAATAAATCTTAACCGATACCGGTCCGTAAATTATTGAAACTGGGCCTAAGTGACTACGAAACAAAACGTCGCTAGTAATGTCGATGAATTTATTTGGTATTTGACAATGTCTATTTAGATTGAAGTAAACGATTTACAACTAACTATTTATTTTCCACAGGACATGGATATCCCGGGTGTATCCTATTTTATCTTTCTACAACGTTCAAAACACACTTCTCACTAATTTCACATGAAAATTAGTTCACCTGTTGTAACATGAAAACATTACAATAGATAGACTCACATAATAATAAGATACCTAATTGCCATGTTTGATCCATAGAATAATGGATAGACGTCAGATGATAAATCTATCTATATAACTAGTAAAATATTAAAAATACCTAAGGTTGTTGTTTTTTTTTTGTTATTTCTTTCTTGTATTATCTTCTAACGTCCGGCCATTATTATATGTATTAAAATGCCAATTATTGTCTTATTTGCATTATAATAATGCCTTCGCGTAAATACTCCAGCGACATTTTAATTGTGTTTAGGAAATGTTTGGCTGCTAAGATTGGTCTGAGTGCTTGCAAAAGGTATTGAAATAGTTCCCTGGGTATCATAATAAAAATCACCTCTCAGAATTAAAGTAAAGTACGTAATGTTGTGTGTGTATGTCGAAATAAATGTATTTTCTTTCTTTTTCTAATGTACACACGGCTACAGATCAAGATATACATTTCCAGTATAAGCTGATCTCCTATTGTACCGAAATCCTATACAATGCGAAATCAGCTTATACTGGAAATGTATAGCTTGATCTGTAGCCGTGTGTACATAACATACCTTTCATGCCTAGTACCTGTAAATTGGCCGACGGGACAAGTTATCAGACGGTATTCATACGTTTGAAGTACGTACTAATACTCCTCAAATCTGTACATTTTGTCCGTCAAAAAATAAGGAAGGTCTGGCGGCACTGGGATCTCCTACTGTGAGGATTTGATAAAGACCATATTTAAAGAAATTAATAATTAAAATTATTTTATGTTGATGGATTTAGGGTTAGTAAATTATTGAAACTTTTACGTTTTCAAGAAAATTTGTCCAAAAAATTGACATTTTATTTGCTCAGGTCACAAACAGATTTATTGATTGCACTTATATAATTATGTATATAATATCTACTTATCAACCAATACAATCAATTACATTACATTTCAATAAATATATATTTAATTTTAGTATGCATTTGAATTACACTTTCCTGCTACGTCATTAATAAATTCTTCCAAATAATCTTTATTATCGATGTCATCTTTCTTGCCTCTGCTTACAAAATATGGATCAATTTGCAGCTGGGCAGCTAGTTTCTTTAAAATAGATCTTCTATCTCTATCACTATCAATTTCTCTTTTAACTTTATTATTTTTAATTATAATTAAGTCTATAGATGAACATATCAGATCTTTGACCTTTATAAGCTCGTCGTTTGTGGAATTTCCAATTTTTATGATATCAGTGTCCTTTTTGCCTCTAGCGATGTAATAGGGATCATTCCGTACGGATTTTACAATTTCTTCAATTGCTCCACGTCTGTCTCTTGCCGCTTTAGCCAGGTGCATATTAACGTGATACTTTTTGCCTCGTGAAATATAATAAGGATCCATTTCGCCTGACGAACGACTGCTTCTCTCTACTACTATGTAATGTGGCTCGTCGACATACATTCTATTATCATGCACTGTACCAGGGTCAGACGATCTACGTAAACCAAAAACTAAATTTTTAGTTCTTGATATATATGGAAATTTAGCTCTAGAAAGTCCACTGAATAAATATTTTAGCTTACTGTCTCTTCCCCTATTCATCCAAAATGAATCCAACCCTGTATCCCTCTTTTTGAACCTTGAAAGATTTTCTATATCCTCTTCAACGTTGTTTATAGCTTCTAAAATTGATTCTTTTACATCCTCTCTACGTCTTCCTCGATTACCCCAAAAAGGCTCTGCATCTTTTCGCCTTCCACGATTACCCCAAAATGGTTCAACTTCTTCTCTTCGCCCTCTGTGACCCCAAAAAGGTACATTTTCTTGTCTTCTACCTCTATTTCCCCAAAATGGTTCATCATCTCTTCTTCCCCGATTTCCCCAGAAAGGTTCGATTTCGTCACGTCTTCCACGATTTCCCCAGAAAGCTGAATCTTCACGCCTGCCTCTGTTGCCCCAGAATGGTTCATCTTCACGTCGTCCTCTATTTCCCCAAAATGGAGAATCATCTTTTTTCCTTCCTCTTGTTCCCCAGAACGGATCGTCTTTATTTTGTTGCCTTCTTCCTCGATTTCCCCAAAATGGTTCAGCGGAAGAATATTCATCACTTTCATCAGAACTTCGTCTTCCACGATTGCCCCAGAATGGAGATACGAGTTCTTCTCTTCTTTCCAACAATGTTTTATAACTTTTAGCATTAATTTTTTGGAAGTTCTCCGAACAATCTGGGCAATGTACTTCGTTTTTTAAATATTTTGGAGTGGTGTAGGGTTGTTCGGGGTATTCTTCATCTACGTAATTTTCTATGGAAGAGCTATCGCGTCTTCCCCGATTGCCCCAAAATGGTCTATTAGAATCACCTGGATCTCTTGATTTTAAAATTCTTTCGTTATTTTCTATATAATTATCATATTTTGATATGTCTTGTATGTTATCATCGATTTGTCTTTTACCTCTGTTCGCCCAAAATGGTCTATCTTCATCGACATTTAATGATCTTTTAATTCGATCACTGTTAGGTTTTTCTTTTATGTGATTATGTTTTTTATTAACTGGTTTTATTGTTTTACTTTTATTTCTATTCTTGCCAAAAACATCGTCAGTGGTTAAAATTAGCAGAAGCAGAAGATATGAATAGAGTCTTTTACGCATCTTGTTAAAATCTGTAAAAGAAAAATCTTATTAAACAGTTACCACTACTGGTTTTCACATCATAAAACCAGAAGAAGGATTATGGATATTTCAATAGCTCAATTAATTAAGGAGTTTCGAGACATCTATGATGCCAGTTTCAAAATGAAATGCCCCAAAGTAACATGACCAATATCGTCATTACTTAGACATCAAGTTAGGCATATTACCATCTCTGTGCATATTACCAATCCCAGTAAGCTAATAAAAGCATCTTAAAATAATAAAAACGGCCAAGTGCGAATCTGAGTAACTCGCTTGCCGCGGGTTTCCGACCTTCCTTGGATGTCTTGTTTGGGTTATAACTTTTGTGAACGAATTTTGTTAATTGTGGAAAAACTATGATAGTTAGAAAGTTCGTTATATTTTTTCTATAATGTTTATACCAATGTTTATCAATTATAATTATAATTTTTTTTTACGTCGCAAACTTCGAACATAAATGGGGGGGAATGGTAGTTTTTTCGTATTTTTTTAAATTAATTCAAATTAATAGTATGAGTGGTTGCAGAAATATACTGCTGTGACAGATGGGCAGACAGACAGAGTGGCACCATATAATTTCCTTTTTTAACTTTTGCATGTAACTTTTTTACAATGCAGGAAAATGGATTTTTAACTTTTTAACAATGGATCGGGAAATGAACCCAGTACCTAGCCAAGCCTTAACAGCTCACCATTCGAAAATATATAAGTTGCAAATCAAGAGCTCTTCAAAGAAATAAAGTGGTCTTATAATACTAGTTTTAAATAAAAAATATAGACTAATAATAAAAATCAATTAATACAAAATGGTAAATTCAAAGGAAAATATTTCTTCTTTGGGATTTACCATTACAAGAAATACTTACATAATAGTTTTCACGAATTCCAATATCATATTTTTACAAAAACACAATAAAACATTAGCAGCTCTTAATGTTCACTTTAGGGTTGCCACTTAGCTTCTGAGGTCCAGAGCTTCCTGCCACAGCTTTTATAAAGGAACGAAGAGAAGGCGATCTCTCTAGGGCTGTCAAGGCGAATTGTATATTTTTTTGTTTGTCCGTTCCAATCCCGTTGGGGTGACCGTTATTAAATTAAAACAATGCTGGATGCGTATTGCTTTGGACTTATGTTTCACGGTAGAATAAGGGGTAGTTGTTTTGAAAATTAAAACTGGAAAATTACTAGCTGCGGATTTACCCGCTTTACCGTGGGATCTAGAGTTTTTCGGAATAAAAACTATCCTATGTTTATTTCACTTCTAATAATAAAATCAAAATAAAACAAAAATTAAATAATAAAAACTACTCTAAACTAAACCTAATCTTTAAAAATAAAAACTATTCTTAATCCGTGCCAGTGGGTAACATTCCCAGAATACTGGCAGCATTGCCACGTTGGATGGCAATGCTAAGCTGCTGACCAAAGTATAAGCCAGCATCCTGCGAACGTGTCGCCTGTGAAATAAAAGTAATAGCAAAAAAGTCAAAATCCTATGTTTTAGTTCATTTTATGATCTATCTCTGTGCCCAGTTTCATCTAAATCCTTTCAGCGTTTTATATGTAATTTACAAACTAAAAACTTTTAGAACATGCCTAAGATTAAGACCCCGCCTTGCCGTTCCAAGTTTGTGAACTGTTTCTGAGAAGAACCACAGCCAATGCCCTTCTGGGTTTTATTGTGCTTACCACCTTCGGTCGCATCATCACCCATGAGGTTGCGGTCAAATCTTAGGCATCCTAAAAAATACCGACTAGAAATATGATTAATTTTATTAGCGCGGCGCGACTCGTGAAGCAACCATTAAGATCTTCGCTCAGTATAACAGCACGACTACGCCTCGGATTTTACCTTGCCATGCAAGTGAGGCCTTTAAATCGTATGCGTTAAAGTAAATATTATAATGAATAGATAAAATAGTTGACGCCTCGCGACGCACGCGCTTGTCGCTACAAACCACTAGTCCTGCTACCCACACGCTTTCAGCGAGCCGCGCCACCAATTTCACCGGCGCCGCACCGCCCGCGAGCTGCCAACTCGCAGGTGGCGCACTGCCAGCTAGTGGTTGGATTGAGTTGAGGCGGTGCCGGGCCGTTGCTGCAATGGAGCGGTGCTGATATAGTGAGCGATGACCCTTAGATTTGTTTGTAATATTACATGATAACATGAGTAATAATAGTAGTATCTACCTATTAAATGAGTTAAGATAAAGTAATGTATGAAACTGCACATAATTAGGTATAACACTTTTAATAATCCCTTTTATGTAACAGTTACAATACGTGATTATAATTGCGACTGTTAACGATAAAACATATCCTTGAAGAAATTAGGAATTTCCAATATCTTTGGACATCCCTATATTTGTTTTTGAATAGATAAGCATTGGTGGATATTTCAATGAATAACATATTTGTTTTGATTTACGTATGCCAGTGTCAGGACCAAAATAGCGGCCGTGAACTTTTGATCTTAGAAAATATTATACATGATCTTATACTAAGATAGATAGTGCATCGATATCTCATTTTCAATGTGTTGTTACTATGCGGTATTTTCGTTAATCCGTTTCAGCCCCGCCATTTTTGCTCGCGTTCCCGGGGGTTGCCAAATTAAATTTAAAGAAAAAAAGTCTTAAAATGTTAACGTAGAATTGCTTCGTCTTAAGTTCCCGTAACCTCTGTGGTCTGACGTGTGTGTCTTGTTGCTTTGATTAGAGTAGCTGAGAGCAGCTGGGCGGGGTGAGTTGGGGTAATATGGACATGTAACGTTGTTTTAGAAATTTTACTCAAACTATTATTTTATGTGTGAAAGATACATTTGGTAATGATTTAAATGTAGTAAAGTATCAAATAATCATCACCTAAATCATCAAAATATTTCAATCTGCATAAAAACATAACTTCTGTAAAGGTACTTCATCGCTCTCCAGATCGGCAACTTTTTCGTCAGTAAATACTTTTCTATAATAAAACTGTAGAACCAACGTAGATTGAAAATATTTACCGAAACTGATCAGGGGGGCTAAAAAGGAAGCTAAAGCAATATTGCTAACGCAATTCATTTTTCGAATTCTCGTCAGATCCTACGTAATTTCAATATTTTTTGGTATACTAGTCACTCATTATACATAATTCAATTCAATAAAAGATTCGGAATTGATGAATTGCATAAGATCTGCCGTAAATTCGAAAAAATGAAGTGCGTTAGCAATATTGCTTTAGCTTCCTTTTTAGGGGGGCTGGGGTGATGTGAGAAGAATAAATAAGAAGTACAATGAAAACTACATATTTTTTTGATATTGATCATCGCCCAGCGCAGTAGGCATTTTTTATACAACTAACAAGTCGATAAGTAATGACTCCCCTGGTGGTAAGCGGATCCTTCTCCCTTCATAGATGAGCTATGGCGACTGTTCTCAATATTGAGTAGATTTGGGATATTTGTAATATAATCTCCAAAAGTAAACATTTGTAAATTAAAATTTAAAGGAGCACCAACATCTAAACAAAATAAATTCACAATAATTGAACGTTTTTTTTTGATCTAAATCATTTTAAATGAAAACAATCATTTTTTATAGCACTGCATGTAAAAAACCCACGCTTATTACACGTTACACGATAATCGTGCAATAAGTGCGGTTTTTTACATACTAGTTATAAAATGTTATACGATACTCGTGACTTAATTCCTTTTTAGTACTACTTAAGTCACACGTATCGTAATATACTATTTCTCAAGATGACAAAAATCTGGAATTGAACACTGCGCAGAAAATAATATAATTTTAATTTCCTAACTGCCCATCTTATCCCCATACTCCTCACACAATTCCTTTGTGTTTTAACAATAATAAGATTGTTTGTGTACACATTACTCGGTTCAGTTAACATTATTACAAACCAACGGTATAAAAGTATTGTTTTTTGCAAGAAAAACCCATTGCGCACTTAGGAATCTTCAGGAACGGTCGTCAGTCATCAGAAATGGGAGTTAGTTATCACCACGGGTACTTTCTACCATCACCCTTTTTTCATCGACGGAAAGCCCATCCTCACACATTGGAACCAAAATGTCGTACTATACGGTTTCAAAGGAGCTGCCTACCGCTGACGCTTTTCCCAAGGGAGTAAGTATGGGTTTTTTGAAAGGTGTGTAAAGGTTTTTACAGGGTCAACAACGCGCGTTTGATACCTCTGGTAACGCAAGCGTCTTTAGGCTGCGGTAGCCGCTTACCATTAGTCGGGTCGTATGCTTGTTTGTTACGAAATATCGTCATTATCACAGATTTATTTATCAAATATTATAGATATCCATAACATTGGCCAGAATGTGGACTGCTGAAACTTTACAGCGATGTCCAGAAGGATATTCTATTCAGGCTTTCTACAAGACTGATCCGCGAAGTGACAGCGTATGATAATGAATTTACTTCATAGAATTTGACTGCATATATCTGGATATCTTTATTTAGAATCCACTTGTAGGGGCTTCGGTTCGCAACTCAGTACCTTCTATTTGCTTTTGGTTAGACGCAGTGATGGGTCGGTACTGCTGTTAATCAGTGCAACAATTACTACTCTAATGGGGTTTTTTTGGTGGTTTGATTTCTACCTAAAGAAACAATTTGGAAGAATTTAAGTCCAAGTGACCCAAGTCATAAATCTTTTAGGGATGGTAAAAACGTATTAAAAGGGAATTGCACTTTTTAACTTAGGCGCTGCGCAGACTTGTGTCCTGTGTCGGACATTAGCCACCAAAACCGTAGTTGCTGTGTCCTGTAGAGGCGATCGGACACAGTTTACGTTTGCGCAGGGAGTGGCCGATTTCATACTGGTTCTATAGAAATCAAATATTCATTGGTGGCTTGTTTCACACGTTTGCGCAGCGGATTAGTTACTAAGTTTATTGTATTTTAATAAAAATGCAGTGAACTCTCTTTATTCCCCATAATGTTTTAAATTAAACACGATCACGTAAGTGTTCAATCTCTTTAGAAATCTATAAGCACATAAATAATATGATTCATGCAGATTTATAACAAATCCGAAATAGTTAAAAATAAAACATTCAGAAATAAACCACAACGCGCAACGTGTTTACTTTGCCTCAGTGGTCTGTTGAAATTTATGACATGAATATGATCAAAAATAAAATAATCTATTTTGTTTAACGCGTGGCTGGTAGGAGTACGGTAACTAGCAACCCGCCCCGGTTATTGCTAGTTATTTTAGTACAAATTGTGTTTGAATATGTTTATTATACCAATTTAATTTCCCAAGATAAAGTTCTTCAAGAAGGGTGTGAAGAGATTTCTACAGGGTCAGCAAAGCGCGAGTTACAACCCCTGGTGTTGCAAGCGTCCATAGGTTACGGTAACCGCTTATCATCAGGCCTTATGCTCGTTTACTTGCGGCGGCGTGTGACGGGTCGCTCACTTCCCTCCTATATGGCGAGGAGGGCGATGGCTGCCACACGCGTCATACTTGTGAACAGGTGCTGCTTGTGGGGGCTGGTCTGCTTAAGTTTGCTATTTATTTACTTATTACATATTTATTCTGTCTAATGAATTTAAACTTGTTTTGAAAAGAGTAATTGCTGAGGCTATTGCCGGCTCTTCTCAGTAAATGCAACCTTCCGAGCCGCTATTAGAGTATTAGAGTCAGACTTTTCATAAGTGCCTGCGAAGGTCTATTTGAATAAATGATTTTGAATTTTTAGTAAAATTCAAATTCATTGAAGCGTATTTTTTTTAAAGGATCCACAAATTAGGTCTTTTGTGTGTCATCACTTTTCTCAAATGCTATGTGTATTCTCAAAATATTTATGTTTTCTTGTTCTGTAGTTAGAATTTGTGTACAGACAGACAGCGAGGGATTGTTATAAATATAGTGAAGATAGATTTGTATAATTTACCTTTGAGCACAGTGAAGTTAATTCATCATGTGAATTAGGTGAGGTGTGAAAGTTTTCCAGGCATCTGGGTTTAGGCACAGACGTTTACAGCCTGCTTTGGTATTCTGAAACGTTTTTGACAGCAACCGACGACGACTCCGTTGTGACGGTTAGTCCGGGAGGTAGCGTTGCAAACACAAAAGTCATAGTAAGCCGGCTGACGTTGAAATGTATAGTTGATCTTATATGACTAATAAGTGAACCGACCGTCTGCTCAAGTAAGTGCTCAAGTCTTCTACATCCGTCATCAGCCACTCCCAGTAAAAAAAAGACATAGTACGCCGGCTCAAACTTGTTTCATAAGTATTTGACATAATACTGAGCTGAAAAAAATCGTCTGCTGCATGGTGGAGGGGGGAACACGCGTCAGCTGCTCGCATGAATTTGTAAAAAAAAAGTTTACCCCTGCCGTAACCTTCCAATCCTAAACCCACCGCGGGTGCATCGCTGATGCGTGGTTCACATATTAGTCATTCAAGATCTATTGAAAAAGATGGCCATCGATCGGCGTATTAATACTACCTAAAATGCATCAGTACCTCCCGGACTATTGCATGTCGAAACAATTGAATACTTGAATAGGTCAAAAGAATTAAAATGGGCTGGAAGGTGTATTGTAAACATCAACTGCGCTCTGCGAGTGGATTTCATTTATTTTAATGATCTGAGTCGTAATCCCAAGCTAAGCAAACTTATGATATAGAAACTAGATAAAGGCTAATTTTATTTCATATTTTAGTAAAACTTTAATGTACTGAATATACCAATTTTAAAGGTTTAATATGAAGGCTATTCATTGGTTTAACTTTATCTTAATATTACGACTTAAACTTCACAAAAAGAAAGCTAGATATAGCGCCCATATTTTGAAAATATTGAAACAATTAACATTTTTTCACGAATAATGTTTAATAACATACTCGTATGTAAGTACATACTACTAAATTGACGAGGTATTTTTTTATAAGGAATAATAAAAATAAGCCAGATATCAAAGACTTCTATATAGAATTTGGAAGAATTTTAGCATTTCCAGTAAATAAAAATGCATTGACTTTGTAGTGCTGTGCACAATTTAATCAATGTTTATTTCAACAAGAATAGTTTAAGAATTACTCGCCAAAAGTCTCAACTGTTGAGCTTGACGACGTTTTTCCAAGATATCTTCATCATTGGCTGATTTAAGGATGCCCATAATATGACTTATCCGAGCTGCAGATATCTGAAATATGTATACCAACTCTGTAACCACTATAAAATTAGTATCATCATCATATTCTGTCACGAGATGTCCTCTGCTGAACTGGGCCTTTGTTTTTGACTGATTTCGACAAAGAACAGTCTTGGATTTATAATAAATAATTTGTAATAAAACATACTTACTTCAAATATCATAACATTACACAGAAACTAACATAAATGAAAGTGATCCACAAAGTGACAGGTTTTTTTTTATAATGGATACATAATACGACCTTAATAGGAGCTTCCTAAAATTAAACATTAATTAATTGACCAATTGAAAAATGTAGCACCGCACTACGAATGTATAGAGAATAGACCGCGACAACGGACGTCGTCGTCGTCAGCTGTCAAAAAAGAACAGAATTGCACTACTGTAGGTACCTATTTCATGAGTCGTTAGCGATATTTAATAATTTTTGTAATCGACTTCAAAAAAAGGAAATTAGGTATCAGTTCGACACGTGGGTATCTATGTCATATTATTGGAACTACAATATGAATTGTGCCCAAACTACTCCATTCTTTTGTTTAAAAAAGATAAGAATTCCATACATTCATTCCCAAACTACTCCAAAGAATTATTACTGTATTTTTAAATTTTAAAAATACTTATTTTAAGTTGCATCTTACTCCACGGGTAATTGAGAAAATTCCCAAAGTACTCCACCTATTGTTCCTCATCAATTTCCAAACTCCTTCATCGAAATTATTGAATTATTACGAAAATCTTATATTTTCAGTCTCATACTCCGCTTATTCTGGATTATGATCAAACAAAAGGCTACCTACGGCAAAAATAAAGTGAGAGCACGCGCACTAGGCTGGGCCTGCGTGGTGGACTATGGCACTTGTCTCCCATATTGTTAGGGGAGGCTCGTTTCCTTGCAATGGGATCCTATTAGTTATTGATTTAACACTAGATTTACCTATAGGTAAATTGCATTCGATTCTTTAATCAAATCCCACTTGAGATTCCTACCTGAAATATCTTTTAATAAATTCAAATTTACCTGCAATCCCCTATTTTAGGGGTTGCATTTTGAATGGTAGAGATTCATTATTATTATATTTCACCCGTGATTCCGTGATAAAAAACCTGCCTTTCTCCGTACCATATGCTACCTGCATGTCAAACATCGTGTTTGGTAGAGCGTTTCAAACAAACTCACATTCGTGTTTGGTAGAGCGTTTCAAACAAACTCACATTCGTGTTTGGTAGAGCGTTTCAAACAAACTCACATGCGTAATTATAATATTTGATATATTCATTGGTAGCTTCTATGCTATAGAACCAGTATGAAATCAGCCACTCCTTTGCGCAGCCGTAAAGTTTTTTTGTGTCCAGTTGCTTCCACTTTACACATAAGTACTCGTCGACGAGCAAAAAGTGTTCGATGTCGGTAACTGGAAACTAAAAGTCGTCAGTTGAAGACACAAACAATAATAAAAAAAATCCTTACAATGGTACTGAAACTGACGGAAAACAACCAGTGACCAGGAGTAATAACTGGCGACTATGTCCGATCGCCGCTACAGAACACAGCGACTACGGTTACCAGTGACCAGGAGTAGCCCATAAATGATGGCATGAGTGACATAGTACTCCCTGACATAAACCGTAGTATATTTTGTATCGCCCAAGATCACATAAAATCCCTCGACGATGCGGACGAAACAAAGGCTAATACACTTACTTACAGTATCTAATTACTTTACAGTTTTTCATAGTACCTAAACCTTGTAAGTAATTGAATTATGAATGATGGATACAGGAGCACAGCTGCGTTAAAAAGGGAAAACAATTCTATTGGAGCATAGAAAAAAGCTGTCTTAAAAAAATCTTGCATTTTGTATTAGTATTAATTAATTTCTTTAAATGTATAGTATAAGTTAAATAAAATCATCATCAGCCATGTTCTCGAATGAGCAGATACTCCACCATCATGCTCACTGCGGATTGGTGGAGGTAGACTAGTGGTCAACTTATTGTTTGGAGAAGTCAAGCCGCCTAGACCTCCAACTAGCTTAACGACTATCACAAGTAAGTGATAACCGGGACCGACGGCTTTACGTGCGTTCCGAAAACGGAAAACGCTCGAGTTTTAATACCACTAGGTTGTCACCCATTCAGGTAAGAAAGGCTAGACTATACCATGAGCGCTTCTTAAAGAGCGTTATAAATTAAATAACAGTACGTTATTAATAGTGTTATAATCGATGGTTATAATCATCGTTAGCGTAATATTCAGAAATGTGAGGAATTTGTTATTTCAACGTTTGGTTGTGTTTATATGAGGCTAAGATTCCGTTTTACTAGTTTCCAATAAATAATAAATTTATGTTTGATAAATGGTGGCTGAGTTTACAATGTAAGCAACTGTTGTTACCACAAAATATCGTCATCATTTCTAATGGGAATTGATGTAAACTAAAGGACGGTTGAAAATCTGTCACCTACGGTGTGCAGAGAATGCTTTCCTGATACCTGTTGGCTAAATCATAGAAACGGAAGATCTGATTATGATGGGACTGTCACTAAGCTATACCTAAGAAAATACTGAATTTTCCTGTGAAAGTACCATTACAATAGGATTAGCAGTTTCTGAAGATAGCCCAATATTATCAGGTGTCAGAAACGCAGTCTCTCAGCAGCCGCAATGTGGCATTTAGTATCCACTACTATGCTCTATAAGAGAATTCGAGAGCCAGTTTCTGTCTACCCTATGTGTGCTGACCACCATCGGCGACATTAACTGATGGTAAGTATAAGATTTTGGTAGAAAATAATATCTATTGTGGCTAACGCGAGATGGAAGCAGATTGAGGGATACACCGAGATGGCATGATGACAAATAAGATTTGGTGGAGAAAACCACGGTATGGTAGATCAGTGGTAGTACATCGAATACCGTGGCGAGGTAATATACCAGATTAATGTACCAAGAAGTAGTATCAATCCGAAATCCACAGGTAGAGCGATTTTTTTATAGTTTTCAAGTGTGGATTTAAAAACATGAAAAACTTTCATAAGTCGAAAACTTTTTTTTATATACGACTAAGTCGATAAACAAGCATACGGCCCGCCTGATGGTAAGCGGTTACCGTACCCATATGGACGCTTGCAACACACGAAGCATCGCTCACGCGTTGCCGACGCCCCGCCCCAATGAGCTCTGGCGACCTTACTCACGCGCAGGAACACAACTTTACACAACATAAAGTTATTTGGCTGCGGTATTCTGTAAGGTGGAGGTACTTCCCCAGTCGAGCTGCTCTTTGAGCGAATAAACGCTATGCTCTACCTCTCTCGAAACTACAAAAAATCGCGGAACGTACCTACATGTGACTTCCGACTGACACAAATTCTTGCGACACCTGTATAACGCAGACCTATTATGGGCCGCTCCCCCACAGGGCGGTCGGGTATCCTATGAGGATTTCCCCACGCTAATAAAAAAAAAGCCCTATTATGTGAGAAGGACACGTTAATAACCAACTGATTCTTACTTTTGTATGTATGGATGTTTGTTACTATTTCACGTCAAAACTATTGAACGGATTTGGATGAAATTTGGCACACAGATAGAATATATTCTGAATTGACACATAGGGTACTTTTTACTCCGGGAAAACATACGATCCCTCGGGAATGCGAGTGAAACCGCGCAGGACAGTTAGTTAACAATAATACTATCTGGGACCCAAGTCTGCTATTACAATTGTGTTCCAATGAACTATCAGTGGTGTCAAAAATTGGCAGATTTGACAGTTTGGTAGTCCACTAATAGCACCTATGCGCTGGACTGACCAAGTGAAATCCGCGTTAGGGAATAGCGTATCCGACTGCTCCAGAAAGTCTACCAATAGAAAGAGATGGCGGGAGATCGTGCGGAGAGCCGTGTCCGCCTCTACCATCGTTGTGGACGCCTCAAAGTGACTACGACTGCTCTGCCAAGAGCGAAACGACAGAGAAGAAGAAGTCCACTAATTCAATAGTGGCGAAAACTAAGAATTTTGGGACATTTGGCTCATTGGCAATGGAGTTGCATTAGGTTCGTGTCGGAATGTATTTTTTAGTTAAAATAGCATATTTTATCTATTTATCTATACTTGCTTCATAATATACAGTTAAATAGTTTGTATTTATGTTTGTATGCGCTAATCTCAGAAACAAAAAGTCCAATTTCAAAAATTATTTCTTTTTTAGGCGGTTGACACACTGCCACGCAGCGTAGCGCGTGAATGCGTCTCTTAACGTTGCTTGTCTCCGTTTGTATAGAAAAGACGCACAGTCCAACACACAGAAAACGCATCCACGCGCGTTTATACAGATCACGCGCCTACATGCGTATCGCCACGCTCGAGACGCAAGGTATGGATCACCGAGTCTAGTAGTGCCGTGCGTGATTTTGTATGGAATGAGTCAGAGCCGCTGTGAATCCACAAAACGCAACTACGCGCGTGAGTGCGTAAAAAACCCGGACGATGATGCAGATCTGCACTCCCGCAAGTACGCGCGTAGGTGCGTGTCACGCACTTACGCGTGTAGGCGCGTGGCAGTGTGATAATCGCCTTAGTTAGCCCGTTTATTGAGGCTAAGCGCGTATGCAACCACGGGGCACAGTTAGTTAAAAATGTTAAATAAAGGGTTCATGATAATGTATCATGACCACTGGCTACCTAAGCTAAAGTGAGTGCTTCTATTTTCGTCTTAACCGCTGAAATTAGAGCTGAAACAAACCGTAAGTGTATTTCACACCCTTACATAAAAGGTCGCTTCCCAAGGGTAACATAAAACTGAGCTCTCGGGGTATGTTTTTATTTTATTGTTAATTACTCTACGGAGTGAGGTTCATATCTAAAGTCATGAGAGCGCTAGAATTTCTGTCGTTTTATGTTTTTAGAATTATTTTTCAAACTATTAAAAAGTTCATTATTTTACACACCACTCACTCAACAATGTGAAACTCTCTTCCGGAGTCTGTCCCCGGAAGAGAGTTTCCACTTCCACCCGGTTTCTCGACACCTTTAACCTAAATGTATTCGAGGCCAGAGTGAATAGACATTTTCTTGGTTAGCGTACTACATCCTCGGCCTCGTCATAACTCTTAATGGGGTCTGTGAATTTTGAAGAAAGTAAAAAAGGCACTAAATTGTATTAAAAAAAACTGTATTTTTTTTAGTATCTAAGATTCTAAATTCAACTTCTACGTCACAATATGAACAAAATTATGCATGACAATCTTGCTCACAAGTTGCTTTATTTATTATTTTATATTTTCCTTGAAGAGGTGGAGCACTATGTTTAGCCAGCAAGAATTAGCTCTTAGCATTCTGACAAACAATTCGAGGTCAATTTTGATAACTTCTAGCAACTTGTGACTAAGATTGCCATACATAATTTTGTTCGTAGAAGAAGAGAAAGAAAATTAAAATTTACATTTTATTAATGGCAATTTTTTTTCCAAAATTCAGCTCGGGGTTCCTCTATGGTATTGAGAGAAACGTAAGCTACTTTTTATATCGGGAAAGCGGGGGTGGAAATTTTAGACGGGTCAGTAAGGGCAACTACCTTAAGGGTTGAAGCTACGCGAATATGGTCTCATGCGATTTATTGCAATCGGCATTTACAGATTTTTGAAAAAAGGTACAGTCAGCGAGAAAATGGCGATTTTGAAAAATATTTTATTAGCTTAGTCGATCCAGTCTCTGAGGGCCTACTACGAAAAACGATACACAATATTCCGATCATCGTTCTCAAATGGTTAATATTTGAGAACGATGATCGGACTATTGTTTATCGTTTTTCGTAGGAGGCACTCTGACAAGGATCAAAAGGCTCTATGGGGCCAAGTTAGGTTAGGGAACTAGAAATGTCACAAATGGAAAAAAAACTTTTCCCATACTCCTACAGGCAACTTTAGAGCAGCAAAACTATAATTGGGCTGATTATACGTGACAAAATGGTACCCGTTACATAGGTAACATAATATTTATGTTACATTATTGTTACTATAGTTAACACAACATTGTTGTTACGCAAAGATGGGTTGTCTTTAACAAACAAACAAATAAGTACTAAGAGCGAGTATACTATTATAATCTCTACTATAACAAAACAGTAAAGAGGAAATAATAACAATAATAATGGCACCCTAATAAATATTAAATTAATAATGAATAAATAGATATTTGTGCCGATTCTGTTGTAAATCGCACTAAACTAATTTTAGTCACATCTCATCTCTTTCTTACGAACATGATTGAAAAAGGATAGAACATATTTTAAGTTGTCAAATTAATCATTGCCGTCTTATTTTGCATGTATTTAGGCGTAACCGCGATAGATGGCGACTAAAATTATATTCAAATTCAAATTCATTTATTCATTAACAACTTACGTTATGTCTGAATGTTAATACAATATAAAAAAACAAAGAAAATTATAATAATTAAAAAAAAAAAACACAATTACACATTATTACATAGACAGAACAAAATAATATAAATTCAATCAAATAAAATTCAAATAGAAAAAAAAATGCTCATGTCAATTTTTACACACAAAAATAAAATACATATACATTAAGCTTACATGTCAATGAAAAATCCATAAAAACAAAAACAATGTCACATAAAATCTTCAAAAGAATAGCAACACTTTTCCAATAGGAACGCCTTCAGTTTTGCCTTGAATAAGCTGGATTTATAAACAATACACTTCAGTTCAGATGGCAACTTATTAAATACTTGTATAGCCTGATATTGCGGACAATGCTTGACCACATTGAGTTTGGGTATCATTTTGATTTTAAAGTCCATTCTACGTGTATTTTCTCTCTCAATTTTCTCCTCTTTTGTTTCATATTCAGGCAAGTGCTTAACAAAATTAGACATAATAGTTAATATGTAAAGACTAGGTACAGTTAATATCCCCAGGGTTTTAAAATGTTCGCGGCACGACTCTCCTTGAGAAATACGCACAATTGTACGTATGGCTCTTTTTTGTAATATAAAAGCCTTAGCACTATTGTAATTATAACTATTACCCCATAACTGTATGCTATATCGCAATTTAGACTCAACTAATGCAAAATAAACAGTTTTAAGATGTCTAATATCAACAATATCACGCAGACTTCTTAGAGCATAGCAAGCTGACGTTATTGAATTCTCTATTGCAGTTAATCCATGTTTCCAGTTTAGTAAAGCGTCTATATTTATACCTAAAAATTTTACTACATTTACAAGTTCAATTTTATCTTCATTTAATACGATGTCCAATTCATCATTATTTCTAGCTGTTGTTTTAAATAGCATAACATTAGTTTTTTTTGTATTAATATTAAGTTTATTGGCAGAAAACCATCTGTTAAAGGCGTCAAGAGTCAAATTTACATTATTATTAAGCATTTCAATATTATTGCCCCCAACAACAGCATTAGTATCGTCAGCAAAAACTACAAGTGGGATATTAGGGACGGCTTTGTTCATAGAGAGTATCAGATCATTTGTGAATACCAGAAACAGTAGGGGTCCCAATATTGAGCCCTGAGGTACACCGATCGTAACATTTGACAAATTGGACTTATATACATTTTCATTACCTTTGTTATCTATGGATTTAATTTCGACGAACATTTTTCTATTCCTTAGATACGACGAAAATAAACTTGAAACATTTCCTCTAATACCATAATGACTCAATTTTTTTATTAGTAGCTCATGATCGACCATATCGAAGGCAGAACTTAGGTCAAGGAATATCCCAGCAACCTTGAGTTTAGCATTAAGTTTGGTTACTACATCGTTAATAAATTCGTTTACAGCATCTATTGTACCTACATTTTTTTGATAGCCAAATTGTCTTACATTGAGAACCTTATTTCTATTTAGGTGTAATAGAAGGCGCTGTTTAATTAGCTTCTCAAGCAGCTTTGATAAGATCGGTAACAAGGATATAGGCCTATAATTTTTTGGATCTGTTTTTGTTCCTTTCTTATAGACTGGTACAATTTTTGCTATTTTAAGTTGCTCCGGAAAAACACAGTCATTAAAACACCTATTGAAAAACGTAGATAAGGGCTCTGCAAATATATTTATGTTATCTTTAATAACCGATATTGGTATGCCATCATAACCATAAGATTTCTTGTTTTCCATATTTCCTACAATCTTCTCAATTTCATTTGGTGTAACAGGTGTTAAAACCATATCGTTTATAACACTTTGTGTGCTTTGTTCTAGAAACATGATTGCAAGTTCCTTGTCACATGGAATCTCACTAAAACTGTTATTAAATTGTTTTGACAAAATATTTACAATTAGATGTGGATCAGATATAGATTGGTTATTGATATTTAAGACCAACCTTTTTCCAACCTTTGAAATCTTTCGTTTAACTTGCCCATTAACAGTTTTCCACACTTCTTTGCTAACATTATTGGCATTATTTAACCTATACATTACAGCATTTTTCTTAGCATTTTTTATTACATTACGATATAATTTTAAATAATTCATTCTGTACTTTAAAATATTATCATTAATTTGATTACCACTTACACTACACAAGAAACGTTTCATTTTACTAGAGACCTTGATACCTTTCGTGATCCATCTTATTTCATTATTTTTATCATAATTAATTTTGATTCTCTTTTTTTCTAAAACTATTTCGAAATAGTTTATTAAAATTATATAAAAATGTATTAATTCCCATTTGATTCCAATTATGATCCAATATTCCCTGCTTAAACTTGATTTTATTATTTTTACTAAATAATCTTTGTTCCCTAGAAACCACCTGATCCTTATTATGTTTATTGTTTACCAGTCTATCAAGAACTATCTCACAATAAAGTGCCCCATGTCCATCTGCTAATCCATTGTGATCAACTTTATGTCCAATTATATCATCTTCTGTTAAATTTGTAATAATGTTATCTAGGCAGGACTGAGAATTGTTACGGAGAAATGTAGCCGTATTTATAAGATGCCTAAAATTATAGCATCTTAAAAGATTCAGAAAATCGGTACGTTTATTATTATCCAACAGCAGATCAATGTTAAAATCACCACATAGAACGCATTTCCTATTGAAAAAGTGATCCAAGAGTCTTTCCAATCTTTCCATGAATTCATCAAAATTGCTATCTACAGGACTGCGATAACAACAACAAATATGCAAGTTTGTATTTACATCTCTAGCACAACATATTTCAAAACTATTAATTTTATATAATTTATTAATTAACGGTAAGTCTTCGAAATTTCCAGTATCGTGTACAAATATTAATGTTCCTCCTCTCTTTTTACCAACTCTGGTGTTATATGAAATGAGCTTATAATTTTCTAACTTAAATAGCGCTATTGATTTATCATTCAAAAAGTGCTCGCTTATACATACCACGTCTAGGATTTTATTAGATGATTCCAAAATAATTTCTAATTCTTCTTTTTTATTACTTATTCCACACACATTCTGATGAAATATATTTATTTTGACCAAATTAGAGCTTTTATCATCATTTAGTAAATTATTAAAACGTTCGTCTCTAATTACGAAAAAAGTCGTCCTGTTCCAAAATTGCATTGGTTTGTGTAGCGATACTTACAAACCTCATTGACATTGTGTAGATACATTCTTTAAGCTAATTTCATTTACAAATTCGATCTTATTTTGTTTTTCTGTAATATAATTGTAATAATTATTCCTGTAATTAAACTGCAATATCTGTCTATGAATTAACTGAGATATATATTGTTTGTACAAATAAAAAGGTAAGTTATCATAGTGTTCATTATCGAATTCCACGAACGCTGAATGACTACAATTGTTACATAATAATTTTAACATGTTATTAAGTTTGGACAAATTTAGATATTGGTTTTTACATATTCCACCAATTAAAATATTTGTGTGGTTCATTTGACGCAGAATATAATATAAATAAGATTGAATTTTTATGGGATCGGGATCATTAGCACCTGCAAAAATTAATATGTAATCAGACTTTGTGAAATCTTTACACATCGTCAAACAGTTATTTACAATTTCATTTATCGGTGCCTGTGATTTCAGAATGGACGTCACAGAAAAGCTGCCTCCTAGATAGTGTTGTAATTTTTTTCGAATCCCATATCCTGATTGATCTAAAAAAATCATAACTCTGTGCTGTGTTTCTGGTTTTTTCTCCTTGGTAATGCATGATTTTTTGTGATTGTTTTTACCATTATGGCCTGCGAAGCGAACAATTCATTCAAATGCATTCTTGTCATCTACAAAATCAGAAACTTTATAGTAAGTACCCTTTCGTGCATAACTTCTGTTTAACTATCTTTTTGAATCTATGTATAGGTAGCTCTTGGATTTCTTTGGGTAC
The DNA here is from genome assembly GCA_951394255.1 of Polyploca ridens. NCBI lineage: Eukaryota > Metazoa > Arthropoda > Insecta > Lepidoptera > Drepanidae > Polyploca > Polyploca ridens. The sequence goes on along the minus strand of OX596264.1, from coordinate 3,863,413 downwards.
TTTATTATAGAAACGTATACATTGCCCCTTGAAAGAGTTAAGAACTTTGCTGAGCCGAGTTAAAGGTACAGCAAGTTTGTGCTTATTTCTAGTGTTCAAACTATGAGTGTCACTATTCTTAGGAAAGTTATTTAAGTTTTTCCTCCTTAGAAAAAGATATATGGGTCCAGGATTTGAACCGACGTCTGTCGACACGATAGCTGTCCCGACCGCCAGTGTTAACTACTGAGCTAATTGAAATGTTACGAAAGTTAACGAAAAACGTTATCTGTTTCTTCTAAATATTCTTGAGTAATAAAATAAAGTGGAGGTGGAGTTATAAACACCACCATCACAATTTTATTGTTCACCGTCCATTGAAAAAATAAAACACTTACTTTTAATGTTTGTTAATATAATTTCAGTGTTATCATTTGTTGATGTTTTAACCACAGATTTACCACATAGAAGTCACAAGTAACAAATGCACAGTATGTATCTTACAAGTAATTCAAAGATACAGGCCCTTGCAAATCGGCTAGTTTCACTTCATCACATAAGTATTTCCACTAAGATTTTAATATATTCCGTGTTAATATCAACTTGATAACAATAGTACGCACAAATAGTAATGTATAGTTTTGGTTTTCACATTATTTAAATTCAAAAGTTTATTTATAATATTTTTGCGCGATATTCAACACAGAGACATTGCGATCGTGACGGCAGCGCCATCTGAACTTCTATTGAAAACAAGCACTGGATTAATTTGACAGGACCAAATTTCTTACATCCTTTTCTTATGTTCTTTCTTAGAAAGAGATATGTCTCTTATGTGACATTAAAATTAGTTTAGTTATGAACAACAGAATCAGGGCCATTGCTGTGGTATCCTATCATCAAATTAAATAATATCTTGTTTCTTTTTTTAAATTTAAATTTTTAAATAATGATGAATTAATGAATGAAATATTCTTTATTGTTAACACTAATATAGGCCAAATGATAATAACAATACAAATTAACGAAGTTATACAATATATGCGGCCTTATTACTTAAGCGATCTCTTCCAGGCAACCCTTCGGTACGGGAAAAACTTCAAAAGGTGGCAGGTTGAGCATCTACCGACAAATGATGTTCATTACACAGGTTGATTTTTTTTCCAGTATGGACAAATTTTGAACTACAGGTCATAGAGAAAAACGTTGAAAGGAACCACGAGCTGAATTTTGAAGAAAATAAAAGTGATACATAAAATATGCAAATGTATTTTATTTATATATTTAATTATTTGTTGTTCGTGTGTCAAAGCTTGTTTAAATTAGTATCAAATAACTATAACTTTAATCTTAGAGGTCTTGTTTACTAAATAAAAGAAAACGTCTTTTGAAGCGTATTTTTACTAATAGTAATTCAAACTAAAGGGTACAATCTTGAAATTTAGCATGAAGAGGAGAGCTTTTGGCATAAGTAAAGGAGAAAATTCGTATTCCATTATATTTTTTATAACTTCGCGAAAGCAATCATAATAAAGAAATCAGCCAGGTGCGAGTCGGGTCTCGCCCTATTAGGATGACATATCCTGTGGCAAACAAGCATACGGCCCGCCTGGTGGTAAGCAGTTACCGTAGCCTATGGACGCTTGCAACACCAGGGGTATCACTCGCGCGTTGCCGACCCTGAAGAAATCTCTTCACACCCTTTTTGAAGAACCCCGTTGCGTGCTCCATTGGGAAAACCACGGCGAAGAGCTCATTCCACAGTCTGAGATATTAAGAATATTCCATTAATTCATTCGTTTACATTTTTTCAGCACATAAGTGCCACCCGGGTGAAATTTCGGTTACATTATTGGAGTTTTCCTAGGCATCCCTATTTTTTTGGAAATAAAATATAGCCTATAGTATACTCAGTGATAATTTAGCATTCTCCTGGTGAATGAATTTTTAATATTTGTCAGTAATTATTGAGCTTATTCAATACAAACAAAAATACAAAAATCCAAATCTTTTCTCTTTATTATTAGTGTAGATAGAATCCCTCTTACGCCGCGAGTACAATTCACACTTGTTTTTTTTTTTTTAATTTACTTTCAATTATGGTATCTCATTAACTTATCTCATTGCTTTCATAATAACTTCAAAAAATTCAGATTACCGTAACCAAATTAATTCAAAACAAACAATTAACCGTGGGAATATCTTTAAACTAATGCCGCATTGGTAATCATATACATAGATACACTATGACGCGTTTCAGAGCTTTTCCGCAGATTCGCAACCTCTAAAATACAACCATCTTACTCTGTGCCACGTGAAAAACGTATCGCTATCCCGTTCTGTCGTGGTAAGCGGGAAATTCTATGGCAATGCGGTCAGACCTGTAGATTCACGCGCGTTGTAGAGACGGGTTTTTCGCAACAAGGGGATCGACAGTCCGGCGTGAAAATTTTAACTTTTTCTAACTGTTCTATTTAATTCACCGTTTTGATTAAGAATTGGTGTTTGTAGTGATGTGATGTGTTGATATTTTGGTGTTAAAATGTGTAAATAAAAGTGTGTGTTGTGTTTTAGTTTTTAAAATTGAAAGACATAATAGTGAGGTATGTTTGTGTATTTATTTTATTATTAAACCGTATTTTATATATTAATAAAACTGTAGAACCAACGTGTCAAATTGAATATATTTACCAAAAACTGATTGAGGGTGAAGTAGGAAGAATAACAGAACGCAGAGAGGCAGTTCTTAATTATTTATTATTAACATACCAATCTCCGAAACCAATCAACAGATTTTCATGAGTTTTAAACACAATTATCTTGTGAAAACATTATAAGCCTTATTTTGTAGAAATCAGCTGACGGGAAAATATAATTACATTTTTAAAGACTATTTGAGTGAAACTGCCGACCAAATTCAGTTTTTTTTTACTGTTTATAGGCCTGTGTTTGACCGCAATCTCATCATGGTTAGTTGTGATAGCTTTTTATGACACCATACATAAAAATCTAAAACATTCGGAATAAAATAATACGTTTATTAAAATCTTTATCTAGTCTATATTGCAAAAATAAAATTAATATAGCATTTTATGAGAAAGCAGTTTTAAACGAAAACTGCTGTATCTGAAATAAAACGAATCGGAACATAATCTGTTAAAGTTATCCGATGATAAGACAATGGTGCCGATTCTGTTATAAATTGCACTAAACTAATTTTTGTCACATCATTTCTCTTTCTAGCGTACATTATTGAAAAAGGATAGAACATATTTAAAACTGTCAAATTAATCTTTGCTGTCAAATTAATATTTAGACGTAACCGCGATAGATGACGACTTTTATATTGAAAACAAGCATTGGACTAATATGACAGGACTAAATTTTTTACATCCTTTTCTTATGTTGTTTGTTAGAAAGAGACATAGTGATTAAAATTAGTTTAGTTGTAAACAACAGAATCAGCACCAATGTATTACAGTATTACCCAACTCATATGGCGCGTCGTGAATCTTTGTTCGCACAGAAAAGAAAGTATGGCCCCGAAGATTAAAGAAAGAATGCTTCAAACATACAATCAACCTTAGATCACTACTGTAAGGTTCATAATACACTGCAGCTGTTAGTTACGTCTCACTCGCAAGTCGCGCCCCTCCGCACGGCGCGCGCTAACATGGCGGCAGCTGCCGACCAATAGCATTTCCCGCACTTTGAAAATGTATCTTCTGCGCAGGTACATCGGTAAGCCATATTAATTGGGTACTACTGTACCGATGCCTTTATTTAGAACCTGTGTACAAGTTCAAGATTCAAACAGATTAACCGCGCGTTGATAAATCAATCAGAGATTTAGGATAAATCTTTATATATCAGTTTATTTCTGTTTGGAAACATATTTTTTTTCTCTAGAGTTAGAATATTCATAGAGCGACTGTACTAGAGTACGTGCCATGAGCACGAGTACGGGCAACATGCCTTGAAACGAAGTGCGCGTATAGATTGAACGACAAAAATACATGGTAATTTCTCGTTTTTTATCGAGCCTATTACCGAGAACAAATGACAAGGAATCTATATGAACATATTGTTCTGACTATAAATCAACTAGTGAAAGATGTATTTGTGAATGCATCAATATGGTAACTGCTCACGCTTAGCACAAGATAACGTTGTTAACGCTATCACTCTATAATATTCTAACTCTATGTATTTTATAAGCATAATCTATTCGAATATTTTAAAGAGAGAGTACGAATTTTATGAGTTTGTGTGTATTTGTGTGTTAATCTCCAGAACTATCCATTAAATTATAAAAATTCTTTCACTGATAGTAAGCTACAGTATCCCTGAGTTTTAAAGGATACGTTTTTCTAGGAAACGCGGGTGAAACCGCGGGGGCACAGCTTGTATTTATTAAACAAGTAGGTATATAAACATACATTTAATACGGTCAACGACACATTGAGGAAAATTTAATATTGATAAAAATATAACAAAATAAAAAAGTTTGATTAATCTATTGACCTCTTTAATTAAAACACGAATACAAATCATTTTGACGCGTGATAACGAATATTGTGTTGTATACGTAATTATCAGGTTGTAACAAAGAGTCGACAAACAGTTATTACCATAAAAAAGTTGATCAGAAAAAACCTAGCATATTTCGAAAAGATAATCTCAAAATATCCAACCAGTAAAAGACAAAGCGCAATGAAAATTGCTATAAGGTGGCGCATTACGTGGAAGACTAATATATGGTTGAAGTTTGTCTCTACACTTGCATCCCCCTGGCTAAGTGACAATGAAATAAGCATATATGTACAAGAATTTAGAACAAAAACTGTAATATTAAAAGAAATATCCACAAAAATCAACTGTCACGTTCATAAGTGCCTGAACTGAATAAATTACCATTTGATTTGATTTGAGTTTTAAAATTAATAAGAATAAAGTTTATAGTTCAGAATTACACATAAAAAATGGGATTTTAATGCCCCAGGAGACAAGATTTGTCAAGGCCGGGACTAAAAAGGGTAGTTAAGTATTTACCGTCTAGATCAGGTACTTGGGATCAAATATTAAAACGGGTACTGAGGGAAATCTTGCGATAGTATTTTTAAGGGCTGTTTATGTACATACATTTTTATTAATTTTATTTCAGTGATGGAAAAATGGTAAGCACAAATGGACTGTAAAATATAAAGTCCACAGTCAAGAAAACCTCGTTTTTTAAGTATACGAAATACAAGAATGATTAAGGATTATTATTTTTATACTAGATTAGGAATCTACTATAAAAAAATGAAGAAAAAAATATGAATAGTGTAAAACCAGGAGACGCAAGTCTGCTGATGCACATCTTGACATGATCCCATTACTACATCATTGTCATTGAGCCTATGTGCGCCGTAATAGATTACAAAAACTGTCAAATCTGTCAATTATGACACCATTATTGATAGTTCATTGAAACACAATTTTAGTAACAGACTTAGGACCCCGCTCTATCTTCAAAATGGTAATTAATACACATGCATCAAAATTGGTTTGATTCCTACCGCCTACGTAAACTATAATAATCATATAAATAAAATAACTATACGCCTGTTCTTCTCAATTGATGGGCGACCTATGAACTTCCAGTAGCTTTGAACTTCATAAGTGCCCTACTAGGGCCTACATTGAATTGGCTTTGACTCTATAATTACTAAACAAAATGCTTCTTTTTGTATGTAGCCAAATTGCCCAATAAAGTTTAATACAGAGCCACAGAAGAGGTATTATTATTATTCGGAAGCTTCAGAACAAGAAGGCAGACTTGCACTTCACCGGTTTTCATTTATTGCACCCAATTTTTTCTTATTGCGTCACTAAAATATAAAAAACCATTTACAAGCTATTCCTTTGTAGGCCACAGAACCGCCATGAGAATGTTTATACACAGAGACATTTAAACAAACAAAGAGTGTGGTTTGCCTTCCTGTCATATCTTTGGAGTTTGAATAAATGTTACACCTAAGGTGGCAAACAGCATACGGCCCAACTTATGGTAAGCGGTTTTTCTTTTTTATTTTTTATTATTGTTTATAGTGTTGACCTGTGTTTGACCGCAATCACACCATGGTACGTGATGATGCGGCCGAAGGTGGTAAAGCACACAAAGCCTAGAAGGAACTGGCTCTCAAGTGCAGCTGTCGGAACACACCGAAAGGTGCTTGGCGACAGATTTTCAACTTGAGGGTGGTAGCCAGCCAGGCGGGTACTACAAAGTACCCTACCACCGTGCTATGGTTTCCGCACGATGTTTTCCTTCACCGAAAGCTCAAGCTCATTGTAGGATTCGAACCCGGGACCTTCATCTCGGTATCCGACGTCACTACCACTGAGCTATCATCGCCTTAAAACGGTTACGGAAGCTTATAACCACTTGCGACACCAAGGGCCCAAATCTGCTGTTACAATTGTTTACCAATGAACTATCAGTGATGTCAAAACAGCTGTTACAATTTTGTACCAATGAACTATCATGCAGTGGTGTCAAATCTGCTGTTAAAATTTTGTACCAATGAACTATCAGTGGTGTCAAAATTGACAGATATGATAGTTTTGGGAGGACTAATTCAATTGCGTCGAAAACCATTATGATTTTAGTAGATAGCGCACTTGGCTCTATAGCAATGGAGTTGTAGGATGTTACAGTAGTACCCAACTGATATGGCTTACCGATGTACTTGTGCAGAAGATACATTTTCAAAGCGCGGGAAACGCTATTGGTCTGCAGCTGCCGCCATGTTAGCGCGTGCCTTGCTGAAGGGCGTGACTTGCGAGTGAGATGGAACTAACAGCTGCACTGTATTATGAACCTTATAGTAGTGATCTAAGGTTGATTGTAAGTTTTAAGCATTATTTCGTTAATCTTCGGGGCCATATTTTCTTTTTGGTGCGAACGAAGATTCACGACGCGCCATATCAGTTGGGTACAGTATAAATCATTTCATAACAATGTCATTCTGTTACAGTATCAACTGTAACAGAATGACATTGTTGATTTGAAATAGCAGACTCGGCCCTCGCGCGTTGCCTATCCTCCAAAAATCTCTGCATATCCAAATAGCGGTAAGAGGGGTTCAAAGGAGCAGTGCCATTTAATTTTTGTTCTACGTCGCTGACCCAGCACAGCTTCTAGTCATGAAGTAAAATGTAGACTACCCATCAAGGAAAATCCCTTTAGTAATACCGAGGAATCCAATTCCGTAACCTGTAAGTGTGCTGCATCCATTGAGCTATTATTACTACATATAGAGAAGGTACCACACATCACAACTGTTCCGTTCAAGTGAGGCCATCCGGCCACACTAGTTTCTGTAGAACAATGAACGAAACGCGTAAGCGCCGTGAAAATCACGGTGTTTGTGAGAAAAATAGGGTAGTGGTACCAAAAGATGACCGACCCCCAATAGATGAACAATCGACCGAAAATTAAAAAAATATAATATAATCCCTAAATTTACATGTATGCAATATTTTTTTCCCTATAAGGCAATATTTTTTCTTTCTTATTCCTTAACAACATTGACAATGACAGCCCAGACGCGCTTGCGGTGAATTTTTATGTGCTACGTTACCCGCCAAAAATCGGTTTTATATGGAAACCTTATAACGGTAAGTCCCTCCAAATTTAAGAACATTGTCAGCGTATAGAAAGAATTAATGTCATATTAGAGCAGTTTTGGTTGGAATAAAATCTTGACATATTCTGCTTTCAATAACTTAATATATATTATAACATTATTTACCGTTTTTTAGAGAAATTTACTGTTCAAGTAATGGATTAAATTTTGTTCACTTGATCCAATAGATGAACGGCGTTCAACTAATGGAAAAAGGTCTAATTTTTATACCCATTAAAACCTATAAGTTAACGATTAAACACCAAAACAAAAATACTCAAATGAATTTTAAAAAATTTATGAACTTAGTTACCAAAAGTTGAACAAATTATTTTAGAGTTTTTGATTATTTTAAACCTAACTTTTCTATAGAATCACCATTAAGATCGGTGGTCGAAATTTGAACGGTTCACATTTTATTAGTTCAACCTTTGGGTATATTTGCCTCAAGCTGAACGAATAATATTCACTTAGAATATTATTCGTTCATTTTATGGTTCATTAATCCATTAAATGAACGAACTACTATGGAACCAACCCCTACTCAAATGTTAGTTCAACTATTGGGTACAAAACGTTCACAATTAGGGCTCAGTGTTCAACTATAGGGATAAAACCTAAATTTTCTTACATTATCAATTTTTTTAAAAAAATATGAAGATGTAGGATATAATTACTTTAATCCTTCAATTAATAAGGATTTAAGGTATTATTGAAAAAAACAACAAGCGCCTATGTCATGAAATGACCGAGTTATAGCTATTTAAAGATGGAAAAAACGCTTAAACGTTCATTTATTGGTGCCTCTACCCTACTCCTAAAAGCGTTCTGATAGCGCTACGTGTTTCTGTCTGCTTAGACGACTATTATTGTTTCAGCGCTAAAAAGAACTTTAGTTGAGTCTAATAAAAGATAGGACATGACCTTTGCTTATGATAGCTTCTCTATACGTAGTAATAATAGCTCAATGGCTGCATCTATCATATTACTTATAACTATGTTTTATGTCTGCGTTTACTTACATCTATATAAAGCTCACTCGTTCACCCGTATACACATCCCTCATCCCTCGTCTGACGTGAGGTATATGTTATTATTTTAACAAACTAACCGCTGACCTCTAGGCCTCTGGGCCTCTCGAGCAAAACTCCTCTCATTATTTTTTCCAAACGGTTAATTATTTCGTCGGTCCATTACGTCCAAATGAATTGTTTGATCTCAGACTTTTCAAGTTAATTATGTTTTGGAATTTTCATGTTAGGTAATTTGTTTTATGTTGAAGCTGTTTTACTAGTTTTTGCCGTGCGGTTATACCCGCGTTCTGGAGGATATAAACTATATGCGAAACCAAGGTATGATCTCCCTGGTCCCCTGGATCACCTTGGAGACAAATATATCATGGTTGGTTATGTCGTTGAGGTCAAACAATCAAACTTATTATAATTCTTGTCAAAAGATATTTTAACTTAGGTATAAATAGTGCTTTTTTATGAGATAAACAAGCGTAGGCTCGCCTGATGATAAGCGGTTACTGTAGCCATATGGACGCTTGTAACACACGAGGAATCAATAACACGTTACCACAGATATACATCTAAATAGATGACGCGAGTGTATGTACTTCACGTTTCAAAATCTGTGCAAAAATGGGGCATAATGTTCTTCTTTTGAAACTGTTTCGCGCGGACAGGGAACTCGTATAAGGCTGCATGTCCACCAGAGATGTGTAGCGAGGGATATGTTTAGCTGATAAATAGGATAGCTTTATTTTCACGTTAAAAATCTAATGCCAGCCTAACTAAATCAATCTGTGACATTATGGTAGCTACAAAAAAAGTTACACGCTTGGTTTTCATACGGATGGAGGGACTTGCGTTATCTATTTAGATTTATGTCTGTGAACGTTACCTACCCTTTGCCCCTCCCCAATGAGTTCTGGCAACCTTACTCACGCGCAGTAACACAACATAAAGTTATTTGGCTGCGGTATTCTGTAAGGTGGAGGCACTTACCCAGTCGAGCTACTCTTTGCTCTACCTCACTTAAAAACTAAAATCTACTAAAGTAGATCCGCGGTAAAAAGCTGTATTGCACCTATTCACTTGTATCGTAGTTACTTTTCTGTGACCAAAAAGGTTTTGTTTTATTCGAAAGACAAAAGTTTCTGAACAAGGCAATGCTCCGAAGCGAAAATCATCCAACAAAAAGTGTAATAATACATAATTGTTCCGTTTTCAGGAAGTTCTGTCAAACATCACATTTTCCATTGAACTTTGTTCCTGACCTCATTTCCATCGACCTATATTGTATATTAGGTTATGGAGAGAAATACCATTCATGTTTATTAATAGATTGAAACCCTTTGAATTTAGTAATAGAGTTTCAAGTTCAATGACTGGAAAATGATTCTGTAATTGATTACACTCATTCTAACTACGGTTATTTTTAGTATTCCGTTTCCAAAGGGTGCCAAAGAGACCCGATTACTAAGCCTCCGCTGTCCATCCGTCCATCCGTCTGTCTGTCAGCGTGCTGCATCTCATGAACCGTAATGTAAACAGTTGATCACAGAATGTGCATTCCTATTGTCGCCATTACATCGAAATATAATAAAACCAGCCAAGTGTGAGTCGGACTCGCACACGGAGGGTTCCGTACAATATTATCTAACTCAAATTTGCTATGAAAAAAAACGCCTAAAAAAGTTTCTTGTACGAGCACCCCCTTTAATTTCTAATTTTATTTTTGTTTTAACGGCAATAGAAATACACATTTTTTTGTAAATTTCAGCTGTATACCTATTATGGTTTATGAGATATAGCCCACTGACAGACAGACAGACAGACGGACGGACGGACGGACGGACGGACAGCGGAGTCTTAGTACAGTAGGGACACTATGTCCCGTTTAGCACCCTTCGGGTATGAAACCCTAAAAAGGGTGCCCACATACAAGAAACGTGAAACTCGTTAAAGTCCGATTCGGCACCCTCATGTTGAAAATCTGTCGTCAAGCACTCAGTGGTTCGGTAACCCCACAAGGGGGGCAGTGCCCTGCCCAGGTCTTGTGTACTTACCTCTCGGCCACATCTTACTATAGTGAGAATGTGATCCAGGGCCAGTAGACGAGTTGGTCATCGACAGTAAACTATCAACCTTTGTATGGGATTGACATTTCAATTCGAAATATCACGTGATTTTTAACAATCTCTTATGTCAATCGCAGTTTATTCGGTGCGCTCCTCGTTCGGTCCGCTGGCCGAATCTACCCCGACAAAGGTTGATCGTTTACTAACGATGACGATTGTCAACAAGCCATCTTGTCTAAGGGGCAGTACCTAGTTAAAAATAATATAGGGACATTGCTTTTCATATAAAACTGTACACACCATCTAAGATCCAAGAATATGCATGTATACATAGATGAAGTAGAAAACACAGAAATCGGAATAAATGGGTAGAGACCTGTAAAAATATATTTTTTTTTTTTTTTTTTTTTTACTGTTTATAGGCCTGTGTTTGACTGCAATCTCACCATGATAAGTGATGATGCGGCCGAAGGTGGTAAGCACACAAAGCCTAGAAGGAACTGGCTCTTAAGTGCAGCTGTCGGAACACACCGAAAGGTGCTTGGCGACAGATTTTCAACTTAAGGGTGGTAGCCAGCCAGGCGGGTACTACAAAGTACCCTACCACCGTGCTTTGGTTTCCTCACGATGTTTTCCTTCACCGAAAGCTCAAGCTCATTTTAGGATTCGAACCCGGGACCTTCGTCTCGGTATCCGACGTCACTACCACTGAGCTATCATCGCCTTAAAAATTAATGCCTTAATGAATTGGAACACAATTAATTTGTCATAACAAACTATTTTATGCTGGAAAATATATACATAGATAGAGTAGAAAACACAGAAATCGGAATAAATCGGTAGAGACCTGTAAAAATAATGAATTGGAACACAATTAATTTGTCATAACAAACTATTTTATGCTGGAAAACATTATACATAGGTAGAGTAGAAAACGCAGAAATTGGAATAAATGGGTAGAGACCTGTAAAAATAATGAATTGGAATACAATTAATTTGTCATAACAAACTATTTTATGCTGGAAAACATATACATAGGTAGAGTAGAAAACACAGAAATCGGAATAAATGGGTAGAGACCTGTAAAAATAATGAATTGGAACACACTTAATTTGTCATAAAAAACTATTTTATGCTGGAAAACATATACATAGGTAGAGTAGAAAACACAGAAATTGGAATAAATGTGTAGATACCTGTAAGAATAATGAATTGGAACACAATTAATTTGTCATAATAAACTATTTAATGCTGGAAAACCCTGGTGATTGAATAGGACCAAGTAGCTGTTGTGAACGTATTTGAATGTAGTCAAAATGTAATAATTAAGTTAAGGAATGAGCTGAGCTTTTTTGATGTAAACTTATTGCTATTTTCCGAGGGTCCGGGAGTTTTATGTTGACTATGAATATGACATTAGATGCCCAATAGGTATTTTCTGAAAGTATTCTTTCGCTTTGCTATTTTATAAAACCGAAGTAATGTTTAAAATTAAGCGGCAGAATATAATGCAAAAATATTTTTTTTTTATTAAATGGGCTTGCTTTTGGCCACTGACCCGTCCATAAGGGACGAAGACGAAGCCGAAGCCGAAGATGGAACACGCTTACGCAGAAGGAACCTATTCACTCTGGCCTTGAAAGTCCCTAATTATATTGTATGAGTCAGGAAATACAGACGCCGGAAGCAAGTTCCACTCCCTTGCTGTCCGCATTATAAATGAGGATGCAAAACGCTGTGTCCAAAATTTCACTGAGCAGTTACAGTTTACGCCTGTTAAGATGATTATCATAATATTTAAGAATGCTAATGTTCCTAATGAACCCTCGTCCAACTCGTCCATTATTCGGCGAAGTAAAATTTTTCAAAACTTCCAAATTATGTCGAAATATTTTCGTCGTCAAATTATTTTTATATAAAAATGTCGCTCGGAAATAGAACCTTGATTTTATCTCGTTTCTTTCATTACTTACTTTAGGACTTTATAAATATATTTTAAATTTACTTGTATTTTATCGGAACGTAATATAAATATCTTAAAAGCAGGAAGATTTACGAATAAATAGCAAGTCTAACTTATTTACATAAATAAAAATCAATTGCTGCGTATGAAAGATCTTCACTTGAGAACCGTTCGACCAATTTATTTGGCGCAGTTGATTAAGATTCCCCCTATCGCATCGCAGGTCGTGGGTTCGATTCCCACACAGGACATGCATTTGTGTGCATGAACATGTCTGTATGTCCTGAGTCTGGGTGTAATTATGTATATTTACAAATGTAATAAAGGTATGTAGTATATCAGTTATCTGGTTTCCATAGTACAAGCTCTGCTTAGTATGGGATCAGCCCCCCTAGACAAGATGGTTGTCGAAAATCGTTATCGTTAGTAAACGATCAGCCTTTGTATGGGATTGACATTTCAAATCGAAATATCACGTGATTTTTTGCAATCTCTTATGTCAATCCCATACAATGGTTGATAGTTTACTAACGATGACGATTGTCGGCAACATGACCGTGTGTGAGGAAAGTCCAGGATATTAATTATTATTTATTTATCTTAGTTATAATAAGGTTATTAAACTTTGATATTTCGAAGGCAAGTACTTAACAAACCTAATTATATCCTTCATAAATAAATTTCGTAGAAAGAGAGGAATAACTTATACTCATACTCTAATTAAAACTCAAGTATTCTAGCAACAAAGCACATTCTTCAGTGTTTTCAATTATAAACAACCATTGACCTTTAGAAGGACCTTATGACCTTTCATATAATAATGTGGGGGCGAAACTTCGTATTTTACGTGTGTTTTTATTAGCTTCAACTTTACGTATCGTTTTGTTTTCGTAGTACCATTTCTACCCCATTAGAAAATTGAATCTTAATAATATTATTATAAGGTCGTGAATCTTATCTTATACTAAGCTTGGACATTAGGTGGAAGAAGAAACCAACCACTTCCAAGGGAATGCTGGTCTCCCAAAGCATGGAGTTTAAAGATTTTTGCAGGGTCGGCAATACGAGAGTGATATCCCTGGTGTTGCAAAATGTAGAAGGCGTGACGTCACATTTCTATGATTTTTTTTTTGCGAAATTTGACGTCACTCAGAACTTTAACGGGCTATATCTACATCATTTTTTATTTGACTGACGAAAAAAAATTAGTCCTATATTTTTTTTATTAAAGCGAAAAATTCATAGTTGTATAGTATCTGATAAGTATTCTCAGCCTACCGAATGAGGTAAGGCTATCAAAAACCCAAATCTCCAATCACAAGTAATTTCTTAGTATCAATATATGTTTTTTCTCGGGGGGTCTAAGCTCAAATGCACAAAAATGGGTTTCTTTGAGAGTCGAGTATGACGTAACGCAATGAAAATACCTAACACAAAAAATAATGTGGACAGAAGAGGGTTTTGAGAAAAATGTTAACCGAATAGAATATTAAAAAGTGCTTTGATATTCCCAATAAAAAAATCGTAAGTTACGTCTAAAAAAATCTTTCGCGTCCAAATTCTCCGTATTTTCAGCGATGACAACAATTTTATTTTTAAGAATATATAAGATACAGAGTTATATTAGAATGTTAACCGGACACTTATTCAATTTAATGTGTATATTCTGTATAATCTAAAGAAAACCCGTAAATAATAGTCCATTTCATAGAGTCGACACATTTATGATTTTCCATTTTCAACCTTATTCCAGTGAAGAACGAGTACTGTCAAAATCGTAGCCAGTCCGCGCCTTAAAACGATTATTGACTCATCCTTAGATAAGACCATTATTATTGTCGGTCCTCACAATAGAAAATAAATATGTTGGCGTCACACGGCTTGTGTATTTTGCCATTTTCCAGTTATATTATAAAGTTCCAGTCACAATAAATCACCTTCACATAGTCCTCAGTCAGTCCCTAGTCCATAAAAGTCATGTTTTAGTACAATGGTGGTTGTACAAAAACTTTACACGGACTTCTTGAGACAACTTGTCACGATACACATGATTCATTTCATTAACTTCACTGGTGCACATGGATTGATCTTTATTGGATAAAATACCACCGATAATATGCAATAAAACTCAAAATACACGAATTTATGAAAATAAAATGTAAACGTAACGTCACTTTGCAAGTTCGCGCCAAAAAATCTGAGTCCAATATTTTCTGACAGGCTAACTGACGGACTAAATAGAATTAGGTATATTTTTTATCCAGGGAAGTACCCAATTCTATCCATGCTACAAGAATCTAATACACGTAATATCATGGCACCAAAGCTACTGTGAAATTGGACAGAACACGCGCGGAAATAAGTATTTATTTAATTTCCCACCACTTTCTCCAAATAGCTTCCAAAAATAAACCTGTTTATCTAAAATAAATTTAACAATGTTTTGACGGTTTTGACTTTTCAATTTGCCAGCCTAATTAATTCAGTTAAACAAACCTCCCAATTTTACAATTTGCGTTTCTCGATGAAAACATAAATCAAGCGATTTTTTGCCACTTTGTTCAACTGTCGCGGTGTATTTTATTTTTTTAAATAGATCGCTGTAAATCTTTTATAATTGACACGTTGTCGTGATTGTGAAAATTATGACGCGATAAAATTGATACAAGGTTGGTTTTAAAAAAAAACTGTAAATACCACTTACCATCAGGCTATATGCTTGTTTATGGACTTCAAAAAGGCTGTGGAAAGATTTTTGCAGGGTTGGCAACAGGGGAGTGATAACCCTAGTGTTGCTAAAAAAACTAAATATTTTTTTAGAAATAAATGACAAAATGTGGTAAATAATAGTAATAATAACGATTCAATGTATTTTTGTTTCAGGTTAATTAACGACAATTGAAGAAATTGATTACCATATTTAATAAAGTGACTAAATTAGTAACGTTTAGATAATTATCTTGTTATATTAAATTCAAATTCTATTTCATAAACTAGCTATTACTTACATTTAAATAAAAGAGAAATTTATTCACTCATTAGAAAAAAAATATTGAAAGAAAATGTGTTCTATCGAATTTAAAAATAAACTTTCTATCAAGTGGAAATTCAAATACGATTAAAATAGGGACCAAAGAATAACAAAACCGAATTTAATAGAAGAAAAACCTAAGTATTCTTTTTGCTTGATAATATTTTATAAAAAGTAAATAAAGTTCTGAATTCAAAAAGTGACAGGTAAATAAAAGAGAGTTCCAATTTTAAATAGAAAAAGTTTATAAGTGAAATTATAATAATAGTATTCTAAATTTAAAATGGAGGCGTCTCCATCAACAACTCCGAAGGCACCTTCACCACCGCCTCCGGGCCACGGTCCAAGCAAGATGGAAAGAAGAATGTCACATTTCAAAGAATACAAGTTCTTCAGGAGTTTCAGTGCTAAAGTTGAGAACTGGCCTATGAGGAAAGCTGAACAACTATGGAGGAAGATGAGGGAACGAAAAATTGCAGGTATGGTTTCAAAAATATTTGTTGCGCCCAACTTGGGGCTCGAACCCACGACCCTGAGATTAAGAGTCTCATGCTCTACCGACTGAGCTAGCCGGGCAGATACACCAACGTGTGAATTTATCATTGACTTATATATTACTTGTAATAGATAATATACTTTGTAAGAAAAGTCTGAAAAATATTACGTTGTAATTTGTTTGTAATAATAATACGCAGTTGTCTCACGTCACGTCACGCCTGTGACTATTACACAACAGGCGACAAATATACCTAGAGAGAATACCATTTTCATATTTAATAATTCAGTGAAACTTTGTAGAAAAGGATTTTTAATTCCCCTAAGTGCTTAAAAAGAGAAGATTATCACTGTTCGAGAGACAAAGAACTGCGGGGTTCTATTTTATGTGTAGAACCATTTAAAATGCAAAGCAGCGTTGTTTAAACAAGACGACCTGATTAACGTCTCGCAGACTTTCATTTCAGAATCAGCTGACATTCAGACAGTTTTTGCGATGAATAAAAAACTTGTAGGTTTTACAAAGCTTAGGAACGTGTAGAATAATAATGAGACTTGAATATTTGCATTTATAATGCTCTGATTTTCCTATGGAAAGTCTTCCTTACATTGGAAAAATTTAAGTGAATCGCAGTATAAATGAAAAACAACGCAATATTTTTATTTATAAGCATGAATTTTGAATCGCCATTGCCGATACGTTGTTCTTATAACACTTCAAGCGAAGTTTTTGGTAGGTATGCAAGACTCAATTGCAAAGAAAAACAGTTGAAACTACTAAGATTAATACAAAGATTAATAAAAAATATATATCAAAGATTAATTACATCGGTAAGCCATATCAGTAGTACTTGTACGTAGTATTTATATACTCTGAGGTAGTACCCAACTGATATGGCTTACCGATGTACCTGCGCAGAAGATACATTTTCAAAGCGCTGGAAACGCTATTGGTCTGCAGTTGCCGCCATGTTAGCGCGCGCCGTGCGGAGGGGCGTGACTTGCGAGTGAGACGGAACTAACAGTTGCAGTGTATTATGAACCTTATAGTAGTGATCTAAGGTTGATTGTAAGTTTTAAGCATTCTTTCGTTAATCTTCGGGGCTATACTTTATTTTCTGTGCGAACGAAGATTCACGACGCGCCACATCAGTTGGGTATACTGTATCAGTTTTATGGTTTCTGCAAAACTGTTTGAACTGAATGATCATCTAGCTAATATCCCATAATATACGTACACGTTACCTACTACGTACAACTAAAGGTAAGGTACGGGTACTTTTTAATAGCCAACCTGGTAGATGGACACCCATAAGTTGAAAATCTGTTGCCAAGCACGTATCGGTGTGTTCCGACAGCTGCACTTGAGAGCCAGTTCCTTCTAGGCTTTGTATGTTTACCTTCGGCCACAGCATCACTTACCATGGTGTGATTTCTGTCAAACACCGCTATACATACCTAGTTAAAAAAGAAAGGCTTTTTTTGGATGCTTCGACTTTTTTATCCATTTTCGAATTATTATATTTTTTCTTCTTTTTGTATAGGTAGGTATTTTTCAGTGAAAAACAAACAAAGCAAACATACTAAAATGATACATAAGTATCAACCTAATATTATTTGATCATAGTCCAGGAGCTCGGGTGAAATGAAAACAAGGTTCACTTCGAGATAAAACTATATAGTCTGTACGCTTGCGATTTTCAATACGTACTCGCGTTTTACGAGTTTTGGTACTGCACTGCAGGTGCACGTAGGTACTTCTATTTCATGCCATATCTTAGTTTATAACACTTAGCTACACCGAATACTTGCATTAAAATTTTAATATATATTTAATTGTAGCTCACAGCGAGCGTGATATGTACCCCTAGTGCCGCAAGCGTCCATATAGGCTACGGTCATCGAGGAACAATCCCCATGGCTACGGTAACCGCTTACCATCAGGCGGGCCGTATTAGCTATTTTAGTAGTTAAAAAATGTTTGCCGTTTTAGCTATGCATTTATCAAGGTTTGAAGATTTTCGTATGGAGCCTGGCATTCCTATCATTCCGCCATTAAACTAAACCCAAAAACTATAAATATATTAAAGTTAAAAAAAACTTGAAAACACACTTGAAAAAGCCCGGCCCGAGCTGTATATAAAAAAATTATTTGGATGCAGATTTGAAAAAAAAAAACAAAATGGCGGCGAGAGGAATGCCAAAATCTTCGAACTTCTTTTTTATCACGTTTACATATATAAATCTGTTGTGCTTTGTAAATCAATCAATGTGATGAAATTAATTGGGGATACTTACAACTAATATTTTTTTGAAAAAGTCTGCCAAATTACTTCGTACCCTTTTTCAGCAAAGAAAAGTTCCTTGACACCGTCTGGGCCAGTAAAAGTCTCAGACACATTTCAATTCTAGTCCCACGTTTGTAGACGACCTAAAGACGTACCTATTTCTCATAACGTTTCATTTCGTCGTTAAATGAAATTGAATTTTCTCCTCACCGCAGCTGTTCAGTGTATGAGGAAAGTCTAATGTCTCTTTACATTATATGGAAACTTTACACGTGGGTCATTATTACTCGATCAGGTATAGCAAATACGTAAATGATATTAGAAGAGGTTTTTCTTTGGCACCTATGTGCTTTCATTGGGGTTATATCTTTATTTACAACAAATATGTACAAAATAATGTCTATATATAGAAAATTTCCTCAAGCCTGCCGCTGCTTCCGATTAACGGCAAGGTTCCCAGAAGGCTGGCAGCGTTTCCTCTTTGGATAGCCAAGCTGACGCGTTGGCGGAAAAAGCTCCCCGCCCGCTGGTCTCCGGAGGTCTCGATCAATTTTAATGACAAGAATTGGGGTTTAATTATTTAGGTAGTAGTAAAGCGAAGTAATCTACGGAAACTTGTAATTTTGCTCACGGCTTTCATATCGTGGGAAAAGATTTCCAAAATTTTACTGCTAAAAGGAGCTCGGAGCTCCCAGTTGAAACAGAAACAGTCCAATCTAAAATCCAATCCAAAATGAAAGTGACTTCGTACGACTTGATTTTTGACAAGAACTGGAAGGATAGACAAGGACAGACGCTATTATTTATCATATCGGGTAAAACTATAGAATCCTCACTAATGTTATGAACGTGAAAGTTTGTATGTATGGATGTTTGTTACTGATTCACGCAAAAACTACTGAACGGATTTGTATGAAATTTGGCAACAGATAGAATATGTTCTGGATTAACATGTATAGGATACTTTTCATCCCGGGAAAATATACAATCCCTCGGGAATGCGGGTCAAACAGCGCGGGATAGCTAGTTTTTTTAATATTCAGTGCTTATTAATTTGAACCACACGTACATATACTTTTACTAGGACTGGTTAATCTTACAGCAAGTAATAACGTATAGTTCCTCATTGACCACTTTTACATCTTTTATGTACACACCATCCGGCTAGATTAGATTCGAAGGCCATCCCATAAAAGGCCTATAAAATCTTAGAGTACTTCAGATAAAGTCCTATAAATGTTGGATTAGTACTTAAACGAATGGGTCTGTAAAAGCGCCAATATTGCGAGAGATTGTTTTGAAGAGTTTGTCCAGGGAGTTTTGATTCTTTAATAAGCACTTTACATCAAAGACAATCATTAGCTTCACCAAAGCTTTGATGTTGATAAGTTTGATAAATGGAACGATGAGTTTAGATGTCAAAAATATTTGCTGGGAAGTTCAAGATTTATGAAGTTCATCTTCAATCAAGAGCAAGTCCTTTGCTATGGGGATGGTACAATTGTAAGGTACTATGTAACACTGCTTCGTATAGCAGGTAAAGCTGTTGGTCTCGGTTATCACTTAGTTGTGATAGTCGTTAAGCTAGTTGAAGGCCTCGTTACATATGCTACCTCCACCGACCCGCAGTAGGTACGCGTGGTGGTATTTGCCTATTCTCCTTCACCCTCATTTATGAAAGGAGGCCTGTGCTCAGCAGTGGGTCATTATACAGGTCGTTGTTTTGGTCAGCGACGAGCGACTCAGGGTCGATAATACGAATGAGACTGGTGCTAAAAAAAATATAAAAAAAATACTTTTTTTTTTTTAATAATAAAAATAAAAATAATAAAATTTTGAAAATCATGTAATAAGCTAAAGTGTAGACATAATACTCAACGGGAGTACGAGGGAGTAAAGGGGTGGGGCAATTGCGGCTTGTGCCTACCTCTAGTCAGTGCACGTGCCTAGTAAGCATACTTTGCGGTAATTTTATTTCAAATTGAATACGGTATTTCTCAACATATTTACAGTATTTAATGGAATTAAGTCCATTTTTGGGGAATATATATTTTGTACTACCGCTCCTGGGTCGCTTGTCGCCGACCAAAACAACACACTGTAGGCTGATGATGATGTAACACTGCCTGGCTGGGTTCCACCCTCATGCGTCTGTCATGTGTCACTCCTGTTTATTAGAGCCAGTTCTTTTTTTTAAATCTTTATTTTTATTATAGATATATAATCACAATGATTATGCCACCCTCGAAATAACACTTAAAGTTATCATATTACACTTATCATAGTCTACATTTAATTCCTATTTTAACCGTTTTTATTAACATCTTAGCTTCCTCCGATAGAGGGCAAGCCAAAATCTCATTACATTTCCCAATTAAAAATAACTCAATGCCACACTTACTAACAAATTCAAATCGTTCAGCTTCGTTCCGGACGCACTCCAACAAGATGTGATACACGTCTTCAACTCCGTACAGTTTGGTGAACTTGTTTTGCCCATAAGATGTGCATATATATTCAATGGAATGTGTCCGGAAAGCGTTACTACGCTAGACCTAGACATATTCGACCCATCAAACCACGGAAATGTCAAGTGTGTTTTTTTTTTTCATGTTAAATGGGCTTGCGTTTGACCTTCGATTGACCCCATGAGGAGTTATGACGAGGCCGAGGATGTAGCACGCTTAACCAGAAAAAGCCTATTCACTCTGGCCTTGAATAAATCTAGGTTACACAGACCCCGGAAGATAGTTCCACTCCTTTGCTGTTCGTATAAGAAACGATGAAGCGAAACGTTGTGTCCGGGTACGCGAGATGTCGACAACGTATGGGTGGAAATTCTCCCGGCGTCTTGTGTTTCGATGGAGAAACGGGGATGTAGGAATTAGATTGAACAATACTGTAGCACATTCTCCAAAATATATTCACATTCTCCATAATATAAAATATACCAGATTCGCAGGCTTGCATATAACACCTTCAGTAATATTATCACTGTCAGTAAGAATGCAACTCTCACTAACTAAAGCTTGCAACTCTTCCTAAAGGTTTCAAGCAGAGAAAGTAGTAGTATTAGTCGAAATATTGTTACAAACGGAAGCGGTAAAGTGTATTACCATTTACGACATCCTCTAATTGACATTTCGCATCGAATTGTTTGTTTGTACATTAATGGTTGCTGCAACGTGTAATTTCTGGGACATGAATCGTTTTCTGAGGTATTTCCGCGGTACCGAAAATGGGTTAGGAAAATTGATTCATTGTTTCGAACTGTGCGGGCCCAAAGGAGTTTTCTTCCGCGGACGCTCAGATTGTGGAATGAGCTCCCCGCCGTGGTTTTCCCAATGGAGTACAGCATGGGGTTCTTCAAAAAGGGCGTGAAGAGATTTCTTCAGGGTCGGCAACGCGCGAGTGATACCCCTGGTGTTGCAAGCGTCCATAGGCTACGGTAACTGCTTACCATCAGGCGGGCCGTATGCTTGTTTGCCACCTTAGTGGTATAAAAAAAAAAAAAAAATTGAAAAGCCAATACTGCTGAACTACTGGTATAGAATATTAGGTACTAGCTGTCCATTCCTCTCCCCCCTAAGGACTCGAATTTCAGAAAATCCTAATTTGGATCAGGATAGGTTATTAATTTCGGGCGTAACGCCCTCTAAACTATTGCTACCTAAATGACCACTGGTTGATCTCATTTATCAATTAGTGTCTGTGCCAGAAGATGTTTCTAAACTTGAGTTCTGCAATAATTTAAAATTCTTTCTGGATAAGGATTATTATTGTGCATAATGTTTGCATTACCTGTTGCGGCAATAACCTCCTGTCGATAGCGCAATCAAATGATTCTTCTGTTCTCGTCTATAAAACATTTTGGTTAACGATTCTCGTGGCACTAACGCAAAATTATTATCCAAAGAAGCTTGTTAAGTACCACCATAGTACCGTCAGTTAGACAGGACATTAATTTTAATATCATCTCGCTCGTTTTCCGACGTCCTTGTAGCAGAGTTGTAAAATAAAATCAGTTGTAAAAGCTATTAAAGATTTGGCAACTGTCCAAAGCGTCTACTTGATAGTACGGGATATATGCAATTTGTGGCACACTTTAATGTTTATTTATTTTGTAATCATATGGAATAGGATTTGTGACGTCAATGTAATATGAAGGACAATCGATTATGAATTATCTGTCGACTTGTTTAATCGAAATATGTAGGTAGGAAATAAGCATACGGCTACCTGATGTTAAGCGGTTAGCGTAGCTTAGGAACGCTTGCAACACACAAAGGGGTTCTTCCGCGTCGCCGACCTACAAAAACCTATTCACACCCTTTCTGAAGAACCCCATGCTATACTCCCTTCGGGTACGACGACGGCGGGGAGCTCATTCTACAGGCTGAGCGTCCAAGATAGGAAGCTTCTTTGAGGCCATTTACCATCCTAAATCGTTTATCAATGTACTTTTACCTACTTTTATCTTGATTTTAGTTATATAGACTTGTATTTTGTAAATGAATATTGGTCAAACAATATATTAAAACAGTGCCTACTTAGTATATAGCCTCAACGAGTTTCGAAATAACTGATTGCTATTACCATTCAATTGGCGCTAGTATTAAAATTAAATGCATTTTATACGTAGTTAGTATCAAAATATTTTAGAGTAGGAAGCGGTAGGGTATATTAACTTATAATTGAAGTAGTTTTTTTCTAGTGGCGATGGTCAGTAATCGAAGGTTCGTATCCCAAAATTATTCCATTATCGTAGCTTATGAGCTTTCGACAAAGGATCACATTGTGAGGAAATCATACTCGTTGCACAGCGACAGGGTATTATAGTACCCGCCTGGCTGGCTATCAGCTTCAATATGAATGTAGGATTCTTGGCTTTCTGTGCTACCTTCGGCCACATCATCACTGAACGTAGTATAATAGTGGCCTGAAAAAAAATGAAAAAAAAAATCCTTTCTATCATTGTCCTTGACTTATGGCCGATTCATATAATTTACGGACCGTTATCGGTTAAAATTAAGACTCTTATATCTTTACTAATAATGTAGCAAAGACCTCAAAGCTTTGCATAGCAGACCCTCCCATATGGAAGTAGCTATCACAGGTAAAATTTGCTTACGAAATGATCTATATGCCCAGTTTGGTAATAAAAAAACCTACCATTGGTAAGCAAAACGATTCGTTTTTGTTTATAGAAACCGGGCATCATCCAATCAAAGCGGTGTCGGTATTACTTAGCATTTTTAAAATCCTGATAATTATAGTATCAGTCAGTATTGCAGATGTCCTTCGATGACCATTTAACATGACATAGCTTGTATGTCTATTTTCCAGCTAAATCAAATAAAATACTCCTAATATAAAAGTACTTAGATATTTATTTTTCCGTGCGGAAACACGCGCGGTCGTTGGTCGGAGTACAACTTACGAAGCAGTTAAATAAACTTTAAATGCAGGTCCTGTCGATGTTTAAAATTCCCTGACGCATTTATATTTGCGACTTAGGTGGCCTGGATGTGGTGGGAAAAATGCAGGCTGATTTTGCTGCTTTTTACCCGACTCAACCGGAAGGAGGGTTATGTTTATAGATCTGCTAAAATAGCTTTTTTTGTCATTTAAAATGTAGGTGTGCTGCACCTCAATTATGGTCAATTTGGCTTGCCAAGATTTTAGGTACCCATTTTGGGGCGGAATTTACAAAATTGTTGACAATATTTTTTATTTTTTTTATTGTGTATAGTCCTGTGTTTGACTACAATCTCACCATGGTAAGTGATGATGCGGCCGAAGGTGGTAAGCACACAAAGCCTAGAAGGAACTGGCTCTTAAGTGTAGCTGTCGGAACACACCGATAGGTGCTTGGCGACAGATTTTCAACTTGAGGGTGGTAGCCAGCCAGATGGGTACAACAAAGTACCCTACCACCGTGCTATGGTTTCCTCACGATGTTTTCCTTCACCGAAAGCTCAAGCTCATTGTTGAATTCGAACCCGGGACCTTCGTCTCGGTATCCGACGTCACTATCCGACGTCACTATCATTGCCCTGAAATGGATATCAAATCATTTCAAGTTTCGTTATAAACATACGTAACCTGCCATATTATATCAATATTAAGATTTAAAATCCAAGAGCAATATTAATTACGATCCTTACATCGGTGCATTAGTAATAGTAAACCATAGTGCAAGGTGAACAGTCACTTGGATAAACTGTGGGCGGGGTGAGCGACCGATGATGTGCATCGCAGTTCAGTGTACTGTGACCATCAGGGTAGTGATATTTTGGGACTGTATTTCGGAATTTTTAAACATCGATTGACTGTAGTATGTGAGTTCGAAATACGTAACTTAGAATGTACTATGCTATTGTGAACTCACATTAAAATGTTTTTCATCGCGAAGTAGTTATTTCGATAGAATACTTTTCCGAAAAACTCTAATTCGAATGTTTTTCATTGTGGACCATTGGGGTGTTGAAAATCGTGACGGGGGTCACGATTTTCCACAAAGCTACGTCATAAAAAGAGCTCTTTAGGGTCAGCAAGGTTCCTAAACAAAAGCCCATAAGTGGTCAAGAGCACTTCCCATCAGGTGGACTGTATGCCAGCCTGAAAAACTGTAGTAGGTACTGGAACATATCGCTAGGTGCTATCACATTTTTATATTGAGATTGGAAGCCAGGTAACCAGACTTCCACTTGACGTACAACGAAAACTGCAGGTTTATTTTAGGATTCGAACCATCCAATCTATTCCAACCACCTTTGCCATGACTTCAGAAGGTTACGGTTCTACCTTTTTCGTAGAATAATACTGACTAGTCGTCACCCATTCTCCGCATAAACTTTATCTAAGCCAAAATTAAAGGCGATGATAGCTCAGTGGTTGTGACGTCGGATACCGAGGCGAAGGTCCCGGGTTCGAATCCTACAATGAGCTTGAGCTTTCGGTGAAGGAAAACATTGTGAGGAAACCATAGCACGGTGGTAGGGTACTTTGTAGTACCCGCCTGGCTGGCTACCACCCTCAAGTTGAAAATGTGTCGCTAAGCACCTATCGGTGTGTTTTCCGACAGCGGCACTTGAGAGCCTGTTCCTTCTAGGCTTCGTGTGCTTCCCACATTCGGGCGCATCATCACTTACCATGGTGAGATTGCGGTCAAAGACAGGCCAATGAACAGTAAAAAAAAAAAAAAAACTCACAATGCTCTGTGCGCTCAATATGCCTGTTCACCTATACTTTATATAAATTCTTCTTCACTAAAACCACAAACCATTGCCACCCCACAATCCCATCCCATTGATGCGCAGTGGCACGCACTCTTTGTATGGTAATTGTTGCGCGTACGCCGTTGTCGGCCGCAGCCGGGGTTAGATCAATTGTCTTCGTTACAAGGAAGCAACGCGTATGTTATCCTGGATTACATTGGAATTTATAAACATTACTCTGATCGAAGCTATTGTTTCTACGTTGGGATTGATAACAATCGTGGAGTGATGAGTGATATTGTTATAGGTTAACTGTCTCGCTTTAATCTTTAAGGAATTTGAGGCTTGGTCTACGCTGATGGTGGGTAAGGCTGATATTCAGAGAGATCAGAAATATGGTCAGGTTAATGTAAAGTTTACATTAACCTAGCTAGCTGATTTGTCATCATGATCCATTGTTATCTTTCACCCGTCTTCAAAGCACTTTACGAGTTACTTTTCAAAATTTAAAGAACCTACCTGATATACGAACTATTTTACAAAAAGAACTCAAAGAAATATTAACTCAGAACTCTGAACGCAGAACTCTAGTACTCTCTCTGTGGGATAGGCGCCGTCTAAACCGTTTGGATCATCTTATGCATTTTTTTGTGGTATGACTTAGTTTCACGTACTGGTGCGCGCCGAGCGGGACGATCTCCCACCAGGTGGACCGACGACCTGGTCAGAGTCGCTGGGCGCTCTTAAATCTATAGAATTTTGAATATAACTTGAATTTTATAAGGTATTGCAATCGGGGACAACCAATAACCTAAGTATGTATTTTTTTGTAATATTTGTTTATCCCCGACTGCAATACCTTATAAAATTCAAGTTATATTCAAAATTCTATAGATTTAAGAGCTTGTTTTTCTCTTTTCAATTAATTTATGTTTTACGCAGTCGGGTTTTTTGTTTCTTTTAATAATTTAATTTATATACAGAAAGAGTTGTATGTATTAGTAAGTAAATGAGCGGTACGGTAAAGGAACGCTAACAATCATCGCAACTCTGTGATTTACGTATGGTAACGGCTCAGTAGGTACCTACTGTCCTTGCATTAAATGTGGTTTTTTGAAGTTTACGTCAAAATGGTAGCATAAAAGTATTACAATATATACATATATGAAATGGTCTATTTACAAGCTTTCATTTGATACCCATATTGTTATAATAACGAAACTTTTATTTTTAATACCCCCCTATTTTTTTATTCTTAGGCGCCATATAAAAATAATATACCCTATGACACTCCCCCAGTCAAGACGAATCTAACGACACCTCATATGCTTAAATCCATCAAGCCGTTTAGGCTGCAGAGCGACACAAAGAAATAGACATACATACATACATACATACATACATACATACATACATACATACATACATACATACATACATACATACATACATACATACATACATACATACATACATACATACATACATACATACATACATACATACATACATACATACATACATACATACATACATACATACATACATACATACATACATACATACATACATACATACATACATACATACATACATACATACATACATACATACATACATACATACATACATAACCCTCCTTCCGGGTCAGTCGGGTAAAAACAAATGAATGGAACTCCTTGACATTAATGATCTAGCAAGATATCTTCAAGGCCAAAATTAATAGGCATTTTATGGGTAAGACCAGAACTCTTACGCAAGTCAGCGGCCAAAATATTTTTTTCATACCACAAAACTAGCAAACGTGCATACGGCCCGCCTGATGGTAAGCGATTACCGTAGCCTATAGACATTGGCCCTGATTCTGTTGTTCACAACTAAACTAATTTTAATGTCACTATGTCTCTTTCTAACAAAGAACATAAGAAAAAGATGTAAGAAATTTAGTCCTGTCAAATTAGTCCAATGCTTGTTTTCAATATAAATTTAGTCGCCATCTATCGCGGTTACGCCTAAATACACGCAAAATAAGACGGCAAAGATTAATTTGACAACTTAAAATATGTTCTATCCTTTTTCAATCATGTTCGTAAGAAAGAGATGAGATGTAACTAAAATTAGTTTAGTGCGATTTACAACAGAATCGGCACCACTGCAACACTAGCTAACTCGCGCGTTGCTGACCCTGAAAAATCTCTTACCCACCCTTTTTGAAGATCCCTGTAAGGGAAAAACCACGCCACGGCTCATTCGCGTCCGCGATAGCGATAGGAAGTTTAGAAATCATTTTCTAAGTTCAATGAACTGAGTTATACAGGGTTGAAAGATTAATAATATTATTGTTAATTGTATAACATCCTTATCACGAATTGATTTTACATAATAGGGTACTTGCGATAACCCGGAGTCATTGTCATAAAAATATATGTCACAGTCAAGAATGTTTCAGTACACAGTAGTTAAATCCAGGGTCTTGTAAGATAACCTATACATAAGGGAAGTATTTCCCACATAAATCACAGAAGAGGAAAACACATTAATTGGTTTCTTTGTCCTTATTTAAAACATATTTAAGTACCAACGTGTAAAATTGCCATTCAGGCATGGGCTTCTTGATGGTCAATGGAGATCCATTGAAAGCGTATTGAAAAAATTATTTATTTATTTAATAGTTTTAATACCTTAATTAGGTCCTAACTTATGATTTCGACAGCACCACTGACCAATTTTCTTCAAAATTCAGCTTATGGTTCTTTTTAGCGTTTTTTTCTAAGACCTGTAGCTTAGAATTTTCGTATACTGGCTACAAAAAAAAATTCACCTGTATATGCCTGATGCGCTCCATCCACCGCTATTGGTCATGAACAATGTCATGTTGGTGCGAGCGCTTTGTTGGTTTGCCACGTGAAAATGACACCGGACGTTTGTGTAATTAAAAACGCAAGTTTAATCTCTGTTTTTGATTTGTATTTACTGTGTTACTATTGAAATAATATACATAAGATAAAAAAAAACTTTTAATGATAATTATTTAGTGATTTATTTTATTTCATGCAATTGGTTATAGATATGTGCCACAGGCAGGCCTTATACTTATTTGTCGACAAGTTGTTTAAAAAAATATGGAGGTTAAAAATTCACTACAAAATACCGGTTCGGAAGGTTGAATTTGCTGAGAAGAGCCGGCAATAAACTCAGCAATTACTCTTTTCAAAAAAAGCTTAGATTAATTACATAACTATTACATTACATAGTTATTTACATTCTAATCGCACTGACAACAATTGCGTGTCTCGACGCGGCGACAAAACTACAAAGTAGACTGAATCTATATTTAATAAGTAAATAGTAAAAAGCAGACCAGCCCCCACAAGCAGCACCTGTTCACAAGTAAGACGCGTGTAGCACACAACACAATTGATCTAACCAGAAATCTCTATGAAAACGCGTATTTCCGAGTTTCACGCAGATATGGTAAGATCGGTAATTTCACTACAGCATGTACCTACATAATATAATGTATGTGTAAGACCACTGGTCAAAGCGTTTGAATTCCGTCTCGTACATCGTTTGATCCGCAATCCGAGTCTTTTTTTATATTTTTTTACCTTTTAAACTTCCACCAGATTATTTCTGCTATTTTAAGATTTTAAGAGGTTTCTTCAGGGTCGGCAACGCGCGAGTGATGCCCCTGGTGTTGCAAGCGTCCACAGGCTACGGTAACTGCTTACCATCAGGCGGGCCGTATGCTTGTTTGCCACCGGAGTGGTATAAAAAAAAACCAAACGATTTTAAGTGTAAAATAATTAAAACAAAAGTAAGACTCAATTATTTATTCATGTTTTGACATAAAATTAAATACAAAACCACAATCGTGGGCGAATATTAGCAAAACATTAATTTGTTGTCAATACACGCCGACTAAATAGGCAATAATTTTTGCAACAACTTTCTACATAATGACAAGCGGACCGCCTCTCACGAAACTTAATTAATTTAATTTATCTGGTTTCAATTTAATCAGACCCGAATTCAATGTGATAAATGCGAATACAATATTTTGTAAGTTCAAAGTGCCGACTCGACGAGACGGGTTCTCTTGTAACTCTCTATTTTACTCATAATTATTGTACAATTAATTGATTTAATATTTATTTGAATACCAAGGCAAAGTTGCACAACTATCACATAATTAATAGGCAAATAAATTTAATTTGAGGATTTCTATGAAAACGACTTGAATCAATTATTTTATTAAGCTGTCCCACGCGATTTCACCCGCTTTCCCGACGGATCGTATTTTTTCCGGGATAAAAAGTATCCTATATGTTAATCCAGAACATATTCTATCTGTGTGCCAAATTTCATCCAAATCCGTTCAGTAGTTTTTGCGTGAAAGAGTAGCAAACATACATCCTTACTCACAAACTATCGCATTTATAATATTAGTAGGGATTATTAGTCTTGGTACTGGGTTGAAATTAGGTCAAACTGCAATTAATATTTCTTTATTTTAATCGATTATTTGCGACGACAAAAGCCACTCAGGCAATATTCTGAACATATTAAATTCTCGAATTCACAGCTATACAATATTGGTATCAGGTATCCGATCGGATCTGACCTATTCGGGAAATTAATATTGCTAGTCAGATATACCTATTTTAAATATCATTGACTCTAGTGGTCTTTTAGACTCCCAAGTGTCAAAAGATTCATCTCAATCGGTGAACGAACGAACACACTTATTAAACAAATTTCTTAAATGATTAATTAAATCTAAAGCGTCACTAATCGTATAACTACTAATGGTAATGGTAATAATATTGTAGTTTAGCCAATAATATAATAGAAAGCAAGTAAAATATACTAACTGACGACTGAAGACATAATAAGTAGTCAGAAAACTTTTAATTCTATCAAGTTTTGTAATGTTAAGGGCAAGATCTGTGTATAAAGATTTAATCATAGATATTATTCAAGGAAACAAAATTAGTAGAGATATTCATGACGATTTTAAAGACTATAGAGTAAGAAGACTATAAGCTTATCATACTTTGACTAACTAAAGCTGTGATTTATATCTTTTCATGTTTTTATTTAACAAATAACAGTTTTCTAGAACTAAGAGTCTCTGAGCTAAGCCGCGGACAGATAGACGGATGGACATGGCGAAACTATAATGGTTCCTTAGAAGGTTTGAAAAGTTTCTATTTGAATGATTATGTCGCCGAAGGTGGTGAGCACATCAAGCCAAGAACGGAACTGAGAAACTGACCCTCAAGTGCAGCCAGGCGGGTACCCACCACCGTGCTATGGTTTCTTTGGGATGTTTTCACCGAAAGCTCAAGATCGTTGTAAGATTTGAAACCGCGACCTTATCGTCACGGAACCATAATTTTCATAATTATTGGAATCAAAGTCACTATATATAGAATTTAGTAGATTTTTTTTCTATTAATCCGAAAAATGTGTTCACGATGATTTGACGTAATTTTTTCTGAATTATTCATGAATCTTTTATTTAAAATTGAAATAAAAACCAAATTCTAATCAACTTTTTATTAAAAAGGAAAAGTGCTCCAACAGAACCTTAACGAAATATGCAAATCTCGTTTGATATTAATTTCCCATTTTACATGGCATTACGTTTTGATTAACTTCTCGATTTGTCTCTATTAATTGAATGTGGGCCGTATAATTAAATGTGAATGAACGAGCTTCGATATAAATATTCGCTCAACAAATTATATAAGCAACGAGTGAAATCATTGATTGATCTTACCAATAGATTATTCAACTATTAAAAAAGATTTTTATAGATGAGTGGATAAAATCAAAATAATGCCGGCCAAGTGCGAGCCTGAGTCTGACTCACGCACCGAGGATCCTGTTCCTGACCTTCTTGGGACGTATATTTACTGGTTTAGGCCATCACTGTTTTTAAAAAAAAAACTGTGCTAGGTTAGAAACATTTTTCCTGTGATATTTACTTCAAAATCTATCAACTGTAATTAATTCTGATTTTTATCTTTGCGAACGTTGGAGATTTTGGGGGAATGGTATTGGTTATTTTTTCATTGGTTTTGGTCGGTAACGCGTGTGTTTATTGCAAACGTCCATATGGCTCCGGTAACCGCTTACCATCAGGCAGGACGTACGCTTATTTACCGATTTCATCGTATAAAAAAAAGATACCTACATTTAGAGTATCTGTTAAGGCGTCTACGGACGACACGATTTGGCACCCGATATATTGGCCTGATCAGTCGGGTCGCTCTCTCTAGTCAAACATTGCGTCAACTTACTGCCTGACATGCCAATTTCACACCAATATGTCGGGCCCCTCCCAATCGGCCCTAGAACTCGTGTCGTCCGGAGACGCCTTTATACGTTATTATTAGGACTTATTTCACTGGCAAATAATAATAACATTATATATTACATACCTAGTTAGAGTCTAGCATATATAAAACTAAAATTACCGTCTAGACTATCTCTCAGTTATAATATCACAATATTTTATGAAGTCGCGGTTTTCTCGGGACTAAAACAAAATATTTTAATAAAAGGCCTGTAAGAAAACACAAAAATGTTATTGCCTTTTGGTTAATGTACCTAGACGGTATATAATGTTGTGCAAAATTGTGGGTAACATAAACCTCGGTACAGAATATAAATTGATTTAATTAGTAGTTTACATAAACCTACCTACATAAAGGTAGGCTTGAACTACCGCGATATCCGAAAAATCCGCACGCATTTTACTAACCGATTTTACAGAATTTTACAGAAACATTTTACTTTTATTAATTGAATGCTCATTTTATAGCTAAAGCTAGCTTTTATTCAGTTAAGAAATACCACCAACAATATATTAAGTAGGTATGTATATACCTACTTTGATACCTTTGATGAAGTTTTTATTGTAAACAATTTATGCGAGCCATCTTTAAATAACAGATATTTATGTCTTGGACTACTAAGGCCCGGTTTCAATAATTTACGGACCGGTATCGGTTAAGATTTATTAAAATTAAGACTCTTATATCTTTACTAATAATGAAGCAAAGACCTCAAAGCTTTGCATAGCAGACCCTCCCATATGGAAGTAGCTATCACAGGTAAAATTAGCTTACGAAATGATCTAAATGCCCACTTTAGCAATAAAAAAGCATACCATTGGTAAGCAAAACAATTCGTTTTTGTTTATTTTAACCGGGCATTAGTGTTCCAGCTTAATTTGTTAATAATAAATATACAGGTACAAGAACCTCTATTTTTTTTTAAATGCTTTTTTTTTCATATTACTTAACAAAAGGCATGCTCTATCGCACGCGGAACACGGGGTTGAGGCCAAAAAAGCAAATACTAATTGAAAAACACATACTTGGTATTCGCTTTTGAATTTGTATTTGCTTTTTTTAAACAAAGTTTATTAAAAATAAAGTGTTTTTCGTTAAATAAAGTTTAAAACCCACAATAATAATGTGTATGAACCTTAAAACCGGTTGCGTGCCAAAACAACAAAAATCTCCAAGGTTGACGTAGGTCATTGTGCTTTCATTATCCGTAATAACCATAAGGTAGGCCTGAATTAAATATAAATAACTGTAGAGATTATTTTGATAGCGGTATTATACGACGTTCTATTATTTTTACATTTTTGCACGCAATATCTTGTGACTTTCCATAAATAATTTTGCTAGCGGTGTTTTTGTAGTATTTATAGCCGAAAATTGAAACTACTTACTTTTATGTTTTTTTTTATGCCACTAAGGTGGCAAACAAGCATACGGCCCGCCTGATAGTAAGCGGTTACCATAGCCTATGAACGCTTGCAACACCAGGGGCATCACTCGCGCGCTGCCGACCCTATGTTGTGATCATGACGACATTTTGCAGTTCGATTGTATGTTTTTCTATTCGACGAAGTCTGTAAACAAGCAAATGGTCAGCCTGATGGTAAGCGGTTACCGTAGCCATAATGACGCATGCAACACACGGGGCATCCGACCTTTCTCCCTTCCCTAATAGCACTGGCGACCTCACGCGCAGGTACACATAAAGTTATTTGGTTGTTTGCGGTATTCTGTAAGGTGGAGGTAATTATTAAAATTCAAAATTCAAAAAGCATTTATTCAATTTAGGCAAATGGCTCTACACCGGTTCCAAATACAACTTGAACTGAGAAGACTCCGGCAAGAAATTCAGCAAGTCTTTTTTTTTTAAATATGTAAATAGAAGTATTACAATTACAAAATATATATAACAATATCCTGCGAAACGAACAATTCATTCAAATGCATTCTTGTCATCTACAAAATCAGAAACTTTATAGTACCCTTTCGTGCATAACTTCTGTTTAACTATCTTTTTGAATCTATGTATAGGTAGCTCTTGGATTTCTTTGGGTACTTTATTATAGAAACGTATACATTGCCCCTTGAAAGAGTTAAGGACTTTGCTGAGCCGAGTTAAAGGTATTACACAGTCGAGTTACTCTTTGAGCGAATAACCATGGAATAACTCTACCTCTCCTAAACTTACCAGTCGCGTTTTTCTTTATTAATATTTAATTTCCCTGCAAGATAAAGACGCCATTCAACTCATTGTGTAGTCATAAAAGAGTAATTAAGTTATTGTTTTTATTGACTGTGGTACCAGGGTCTTTACTCTGTAAGGTCCCATCCATAAATAAGAATCGACGTCTTTTTTTAAGTCGATCGGCCAGTAGGTGAGTCATGCGAAACGCAATACATTGAAGGTCGATTGTTTTTTGTTATTTCTGGATTATATTCGTATTGCTGGTAATTAGATACAGAGACCCTTGTTCATGAGACATGGAACACAGGAATGTGTGAAGTCGCTGTGAAATTATATTATTTGTATATTTGCTAAGACAGAGTTTGATATACAACTGAATTCGGATAGATAGCTCATTCCACAATCTGAGCGTCCGCGGAAGAAAACTCCTTTGAGCTCGCACAGTTCGAAACAATTCTGGTTTCAATGTGTGAGGATGGACTCCCCGTCGATGGCGAGAGTTGAGATGGTGGAAGGTAGCCGCGGGCATCAAATCGAACAATTCTTGAGAACACTCCGTTGTACAAGCGGTAAAACACACATAAAGAGGCAAAGTCTCTCCTCAGATTGAGCGGCTCTAAATCGCTTGGAGCAATTCGTCGTCAACAATCCTGATGGCACGTCGCTGTACCGACTCTAAAGGCCCAAGCTGGTATCCAGGTGCTCCCACCCATATGACAGGAGTACTCCATATGAGGCCGGTCTTGCGACTTATATAGTTGCAGCCTTTGCCCCGATGTGAAGTACTGCCTCGCTCTGTTGAGCACTTCAAGCTTTTTGGATGCCAACTTAACAAGTCTTCTAAGTGGCTTCGGAACAAAACGTCGCTAGAAATATCTACGCCAAGGATCATTGACTGACGTTCAAGGAAGTGTTCTGGAATTGTAGAGCCACAAACCATGGGGTTTTCTAAGCTGCTCCTTGGTGGTACCTTTGGCTACATCATTACTTACCATGGTGAGATTGTAGTCAAAAATAATAAAAATTCTATGGAAACCAATCCATTAGTCATACTTTAATTATTTCCGCGTCCGCTCAACATTTTTCTGTGAGCTCTTCCCGCCTCATTGCCTCTCGGATGTCGGCCGCATAAGGGCGATTGTATAAAAATACACATCACTACTTATTCTGAATACTTCCCTCGATTTGTTTGCTTTACCTTTGGAAATAAATATTTCCTCTAGTAAGTGGAATCAAATTGGATATTCTGAAAATAGTAACGGTCAAGACGCGGCGTAAATAAATTGTAGATGCCAGTGAGAATGTTTATCAAGTATTTTTACGATAGGTAAAAGTGGGAAACAGTATTCTCTGAAAATTAAATCCGAATAGAATAGAATAGAAAGCATTTATTCAGCTCAAAATCTCAAAAAGACAACAAAAACACATAGCACAAGAAAATAATAATATAATACAACAATCGCTTAACCTATGTATTAATCTATTGAGCTGAAACGGCCTCCCACTCAGCATAATGTCGCAGCGCAAGACTATGACGTTGGTTTTCAGTGGGAACCAGAAGATAATACGTATTTATATACTCTGAGATAATACTATCAATAAAATACAATTTTTTTTTTTTTTTTTTACATTTTATAGGCCTGTGTTTAACCGCAATCTCACCATGGTAAGTGATGATGCGGCCGAAGGTGGTAAGCACACAAAGCCTAGAAGGAGCTGGCTCTCAAGTGCAGCTATCGGAACTCACCGAAAGGTGCTTGGCGATAGATTTTCAACTTGAGGGTGGTAGCCAGCCAGGCGGGTACTACAAAGTACCCTACCACCGTGCTATGGTTTCCTCACGATGTTTTCCTTCACCGAAAGCTCAAGCTCATTGTAGGATTCGAACCCGGGACCTTCGTCTCGTTATCCGACGTCACTACCACTGAGCTATCATCGCCTTCAAAAACAATAACTACATATATAAATAATAAAAATATACTAAATAGACAAATATAACACATAATAATACATGGTTAATGTACATACAACATAATATTAATTTACATTGAGACGACGCGATCCAAAAGTTAGATTATTATGTAGTAAAAATAAGCATTTTTGTATTATTATTATTTTTTGTCTATTTTGCTAGTGTAGTGATCCTGCCGTGTCATAACATGCCGGCCCCAACGGAAGATCAGCGTTGGTTATATGAATGTCACGTATAGCCTTAACTTAATGCTGAGTTGGAGGACCCATTTGTGACATCTCTATTTTTTATGTTGTTTACTTTTATTTTATTTTTTGTCACAAATAAATATGTTTGATTTGATATTAAATAAACGAGCATTATTTCTGTATAAAATGTTTTGAGATATTGAAAATGGCTCGATGTGACGGTTTTTGGGGGCGACAAATAGGTCTAATCTTTAGGAAAACGCGTGTTTCACTTTGTGCATTAATTTCACTGCAGCATTTATATAAGCGATACCCCAGTGGTCAAAGCTTTAGGATTCCATCTTGTAGGTCGTGGGTTCGATCCCCAAATCTTTTCGTATTTTATGACCTTTTATTTTATTTTGTTGTCTTTTTTTAGTAGTCACCGAAAAACCCTGAATTTGCGTTTTCAAAATTAAACCCTTAAGGGGCGAAAAAGGAGTAGGCGCGGGGCAAAAAGCCAAGTAGGTCCAATAAATGCTGCATTATGTCATTATATAAGTACTTAATTATATTGTAGAATGGAAAAATGAAATAAAACAAATTAATTGTCTAGTCTCATGAGGTTCAGAATAAAGAAGTTACTCGGAAGTGCGTTTTTTTGCTCATATCCAATAACACTGCCCACTGTGTTACGTGTAATGTAAGTATTTAATGACATGAGATGTAATTTATAAGTGCTAAGCGAATTATTGTGTTGAAGAGTTCATTGAGCTTTATCAATCAAAATATTTTCCTGTAAAAAGTATTGCATTGTCTGACGCCATAGGTCCTAATATCTGCAGCTATTTTTAGAGCTATGGGGAAAAGAAATCTATTTTTAAGTATTTTATTCAAGTCCCGTTGTCCCCATCAACGGGGATAGAGCAATGGGGATAACGGGATCCATTTTTAACTTATTTTATTGAATTCCCGATGTCCCAATCAATAGGGATATACCAACGGGGACAACGGGAACTATTTTATTCAAGTCTCGCTGTCCCCATTAATAGGAACGCGGGCGATGGGGACAGTGGGAATACACCTAACTGAATGTTTTCCTGTAAAAAGTATTGCATACTGTCTCACATCATAGGTCCTAATGTCTGTGGTAGTGTTCACTGGAGCATGATGAAAATTAAGTAAAACTACTTTGCCTCTTATGTCCATATCATAGAACGTCATTAAATCGATCATTAAGTCAGTCGATGTTTTGAGTGCAGATTAAAAACACAATATATTCTTGATTATTGAATCTCTTTCTAAAATAAAAAACTCAATTATTTCTCATCAAACTCACGACGTGATTGATTGGAGTGACAGTGATTGTTACTAAAATAAGACCGTCCCAATCTCCTGTGCCTCACACCACACCACGTGGTGACTCAAGTTTGGTTCACTTACGCGCACGCGCCTGCTGGCTTCATTTCCTGCTGAAATTTGATCTCAGTTTTTATATGTGATCATCGAGTGGCGGAAAACTGTTGAGCAGTTCATGACTTCATGTTGAATTATTATACAATACTTGGAGTTTGTTACACAAAGTGAATTTGGAATGTAATGCATGTTTATTATGAGTTATTTACACTTTTTTGTGGTACTGTATTTTACAGTTTTTAGTAACAATATTTATTTACACCAAATATGTACAAAATACAATAGAAAATTTCCTCGACTCTGCCGCGGCAAGGTTCCCAGCAGGCTGGCAGCGTCCTCTTTGGATTGCCAAACTGATGCAGAAAAAGCTCCCCGCCCGCTGGTCTCCGGAGGCCTCGATCAATTTTGATGACAAAGTGCGAGTAAAACGGCGAGCTTCCGACCCCTACGGTCCCATGGTCTAGACAGCAAAAGGCATAAAATAGAATTTGGTCCAATCTATGCGTATTTTTCATACATTATGTATATTCATTGATAGAAAAAGAAGAGGCAAGAGACATACTTTCTTCAACTTTTCTCATTTATAGTCTCGTCTATGTTTATCTGGTTGTCTCGTCATATCATTTCTACATAATATTTAAATAATAAATTTAGGTATAGCTTTTAACATTTCATAGTCTATCTATGTATACTATTAAAGCTGAAGAATTCGTTGGTTTGCATACAAATCCCTTTTTTTTTGTGGAAACTTTAAGTATAGTCGCAGCACGCATAAAATTCATATTGAACAAGGATAAAACCGCGGGGCACAGCTTGTCTGAATTATGTTATTTAGCATATTTTGCAATCTATTTTCGAGGAAAATCGGAGATCATTAACTTCCTCACATTCAAAGAAATAATTATGAAAACGACATAATCTTTAAACTTCTTACAGTACACAAAATAACATACCTCCAAATCTAAATTGTACAAAGCTACAATCCAAAGCCAAAGTAAGTATACAAATAGCTGTCATTTCAGATTTCCAAACTTACGACCAGTTAAGCAAACCCCTCATATTCCTTTACGTTGCGCCTCAGAATAAAGACTTTGCGGAGTTCCAGAGGTCTTGGTAAATGAGTCTCACGGTTCACACACCTTACGCTCAATAATTGTTTATATCGTTACGGAACGATAGATATGGGGCTCGAATTATATTTAAGTGGAACGTTAATAAAAGGGGCTTTTTATATAAAGCAGGCAGTGAAGCTTTACGAAAAGGAAAGGGTGAAAAAAAAATACAGTTGTAATAACAGTGCTATCGCGATAAAATTTTCCCTGCGTCTGGTTCGGTGTAAAAATGGGGATGGTGGAATAAGGTCGAAAAATTCATGCTCCAAATCTCCAAAATATATCTTGTAGAAAACTAATAGACAAGAAACCTTTCTGCGGAGCTTCCTTCGACGGACGCTCAGACTGTGGAATGAGCTCCCTGCCGTGGTTTTCCCAAAGGAGTACAGCATGGGGTTCTTCAAAAAGGGTGTGAAGGGATTTCTGCTGGGTCGGCAACGCGCGAGTGATACCCCTGGTGTTGCAAGTGGCTACGGTAACCGCTTACCATCAGGCGGGCCGTATGCTTTTAGTGGTATAAAAAAAATATATATATACTTCAGATCTTCCCCCAATGGAAAACTAACCAAAACCATAACTTCATTGAAAAATAAAATAGCCTAGATACCAGATACTTACAATCTCAAGTTTTTTATATATAGTTTGGCTTGCGCTTTACCTCATCCCGCCTGATGGTAAGCGAAGATGTAGTCTAGGATAGGACGCGCGTGCCCAAAAGATGCCTGTTCACTCTGACCTTGAATAAACCCATCTGGAAACACATCCGGGAGAGCATGGCCACAGCCTGGCCGTGCGTAGGAAAGAGGAATCACGACGCTTTGTATGGCAAGAAAGAGTCTCCAGTACTTACTAAAAAAGAAATACTACACCACTTATAACAAATGTAAACATCAAACTTTTTATAAATGTCTAAATATTGATGGCAAGTTTGATCCGAGCTTTTACATAAACAAAACAAACAGTCAGTTCCGGGATGCATCCATCGACACATCGGTAATCCTTGCAGTGGTTACTTTGAACTGTTATCTTGGTCTTATTTGATTATCTTAGATCTAAACTACCAAATAACACGATTAAATTTGGTGTATTTTTAATACTTGTTTTGATTGTAAGTACAATTATTTGGAGTTGAGAAAAATTATTGGTAAATTCAACTGTATGTACCAATTTAACGTTCATTAGTGCCTTACCAGGGCCTTAACTGAATAAATGACTTTTTGATATTTGAGTTTAATTGTTGATGTGTTATTTGATTTTTTGTATAATAATTGATGTTTAACTTATGCCTTGTTATCAAAAGAAATCGATTTATAGTCCCTCCCCTTAGTTATGACATGACTTGGCTATGTCATAATAATTAGGATACCTAGAAATACAAAGGCACTTTGTAAAATGAGACAGTTTTAAAGAGTCATTATTTTCATATGAAAGAATGGTTTCAATTGACGACATTTTCTGTCGGCTTCATACAAAACTCTTCAAATTATTTTTAGATCTGAGAGTAAATATTAAGTGGGCAGTCTATTTAGTTTTTATTGTTAGAAGTAAAATGGCAAAAGTCAAAATCACAAGCAACTTTCTAGATCGTCATAATTTTATGAAACATAAAGTGACACAAAATTAAACTTCATCCCACAACAATACCATAGAAATTCCGCTGAACAAGTTTCGAAACACCATTTAATATTCAAAGTGTAGGATAAAATGAATATGACGTGTTGAGGCGAACACCCACTTGCCACCATGTTGGGCTGGCGGCACAAAACGCTTGTTACAGCAATCAAAGTTACTACAAAAGGAAGGTCGTTGATATGGTGCCGCGGCGTTGAGACTTGCGACGTTTTACTTTTACATGTGAGTGTGGTGCAAGTTAATGGAGGCAGGCTGTTGATTTTTTTTTTATGTCAGCAGGCATTTGGTAATAAGGCATTAGAAGATTGGTAATCAGCCAGATGGGTGCCATAAAGTACCCCACTACTGTGCTCGTTAGTTCTCCTACTGCTATATGGTGAGGAGGGCGATGGCTGCCACATGCGTCATACTTGTGAACAGGTGCTGCTTGTGGGGGCTGGTCTTCTTAAGTTTGCTATTTACTTTTTAAATATAGATTCAATCTACTCTGTAGTTTTGCCGCTGCGCCGGGGCACGCAATTGTTTTCAGTGCGATTAGAATGTAAATGTTGTATAATAAATCTAAGCTTATTTTGAAAAGAATAATTGCAGAGTTTATGCCGGCTCTTCTCAGCAAATGCAACCTTCCGAACCGGTATTAGAGTATTAGAGTCAGATTACCTGCGAAGGTCTATTTTTATAAACAATTTTGAATTTTGCTAAAAAACTTGGTTAAAATTATTTAAATAGCTTAAACATGGTAAGTATTTTTGCAAATTGGAAAATATTAATATGGTCCAAATTCTAAATTCCACTATTACATAAGTAAGCCAATCTTTTCGGAAAATGGCTTGCAACCATTGCTTGCAACATACAGCGTCATTCTAAACATAAAAAAGTCAAGACAAGTGTTGAATGACCAAGTATAGATCAGACCTTAACTATCACTTGTGACTTGGACAAGAGCGTCACATTAGCGTTGAAAAAGCTACGTAAATAGATTTAGCGATTTTCTAAGGGTATTCGTGGAGCTCCAGATTTGGTACTGATTTGCTTTTAATGTTATTCCGTTTCGGTTCTTTAAGCCAGTCCCAAAAGCAACGGCTTTTTAAAGCCAATTTAACCTGACAGCTTTATTTTCCTCTAAATAAATTAGTTTGGTACTAGGTTTTGCTTCTTGGCTATACCTACGCGGGGAATTTCCAGAAGCATTTCTTCGATTGGTGTTTCTGTTATGGATAAAGATA
Source organism: Polyploca ridens (assembly GCA_951394255.1). NCBI lineage: Eukaryota > Metazoa > Arthropoda > Insecta > Lepidoptera > Drepanidae > Polyploca > Polyploca ridens. The sequence goes on along the minus strand of OX596264.1, from coordinate 3,821,604 downwards.
AACCGCGTGTCTTAGGAGTCTTATAATGGAGCAACGTTTTCGTATTTTAAAGGACAGAAGCGATCTATGGGATACAATAAATTTAGCTAACACCCGGTCATTACGACATTTATCTGCCTGCGCTGTTGCCAATTATTTGAGGTCTACGCAATATGTAGTGTACGCTTCTTCATTATTATCATCATTCACTCCTTTTTCACTCGTATCGTCCTTGAAATAAACAATTCATCTCTTTTTCGGTCTTCCTTTAATTAGGCCATTAATTATGTAAAATGTATTTATGTATAAAACTTAAATTTTTAAGCGCATATCTCAGCAAATCTAATTTGCCCATTTCAAAACAAAGGAAAAGAAAATAAAGAAATCTTGTAACAGACATTTATATAATTACGCTTATGTAAGTGTAATCCAAATAATTACTTTATTTGCAATTTGAAATGGGCTATACCACGATACTATTAAAATAAAGACAATAATTATTATCGCGAGTGTATTCACCCCACGGGCCACGAACAAATTATACACTTCCGCGCGAAATAATTGGTAAAGAGTAGAGTGACCATTTCGTACCTAGTTTAGCGAAACAATGATTCACAAAAAGCGGTCGAAAAAAAACACGTTTTTCTTCACGTATTTATAATATAGATACACTCACTGGCATTGAATTTGACCCAAGCTCGAAATTTCATACAAAAGAGGTGTTATCAGCAAAGATTTTCTCTAATGTTGATTCAAGGCACTTATCTAGTATCATTTAAAACAGTGTTTTTCAATCTTATTGATTCCGCGACCCCCTTACAGGTTGAAAAATTCTGGCGACCCCCTTGTCAGACAAATAAAGAATTTATATATTAAAAACTACGATAATGATTTTCTTTATTTTGATACCTTTACTTATTAGCCTGCAAGAAGTCGCAAGAGGTTTACAACTAAGTAAGAGGTAAGTTGGACGCCCGCTTGTGCAAAGTCTACCTTGCCTTTTTTCTTCTGCCGGCGACCCCCCTAGGGGTCGCGACCCACACATTGAAAAACACTGATTTAAAAGATAGACAAGTCAGAACTTGGAAACTTCAATCGGATTTGCTGTGCCATTTCTCATACCTAAACGCCAAAAAGGTTAATAAGTTAAAATAGTACAAAGTTAATTTTTAAAGGTGATTTTTAAGATTGAAAAAAAAATTGCACCTCAAATGGCAATAATAAACGTTTCCACATCGTCTACAAGCTTGCTCTTTTAGCTTTAAAACGAAATCAAAGATAGTGCAAAAAGCTAAAATTAAAATAGAGAAAATCTTTGCTTAAAACACCGCTTTTGAATGAAATTTCGAGCTTGGGCCGAAGTCAATGCCGGTGAGTTAATGTTGTATGGAGGATTTGCCTCAATTGTATTTATAATCCTGGCTGACAACTTTAGTTCTATGTTGTAATATGATTTGAAATTCTGTCACTCGGTCAATAAAAATCTAAAAGGTTATGGCGCAGCATGCAAAATAATTTTTTAAAAATTTATTATTTTAAATAATTCAACGTGACGAAATGTCAGAAAAACTGCAGAGCTGTTATAATTCACTGGAAAAATTGAAAGGACGGCAAAATTTTATAGAATGGAGATTTATAATGAAAAATATACTTATCCACGATAATTTGTGGAGTTCCATTAATGGTTATGAACCAAATGACTGCACTAAGCCCGATGTAAAAAAGAGAAACGATGAAAAAGCATTGTCGAAAATTTGCTTAAGTGTCGAAAAACCTTGTTTTTCACATCTGATGGGGGCTGAATCTGCAAAACAAGCGTGGGATGCGCTGGAACGTGCATATGATGACAAGGGGCTAAGTTCTAGGGTGCGGGTTCTCCAAAACCTGTGTGCCATCAGGCTTGAGACCTTTGTCAGTATGGAGACATACGTCAATGAAGTTTTATCATTAGCACAACAATTAGCAAATATGAATAAACCTATTGATGATGAGTTTCTTGGAGCAGTGATGCTAAAAGGATTACCATCGGAGTATGAACCCATGATCATGGCACTAGAACATTCGGGAGCTGTTATATCCGCTGATTTGGTGAAGACTAAACTTCTGCAGGACAAACGTTGGACGACTCGTGGAGTTTCGAGTGAGGGCTTGTATTCGAATAGAAAGAGCACTGTTACTTCGAGGGACTCCGGGACGAGTAAGGCGCAACATAACAAAGGAGAGTCACATACGAAAGATACCTTTGGTCGTAAAAAGGAACCGTGGTGCTGGAAGTGTCGACAAAAAGGACACCTGAAGAAAGATTGTTCGAATAATAGAGATCTTTCAGGGAACTTTGTATTGTCAGCATATACTTCTAGAGCGGATACAGAATCTTTGTGGTATATTGACTCTGGAGCAACGAACCACATGACTGGCAAACGTGATTTGATGACTGATTTTAAATCACATGATGGTTCAGTGACCATTGCTAGTGGAAATAAATTGAAATGTACAGGAATAGGTAGCGTTAAGTTGTCGAATAATGCGATTTTAACTAACGTTTTGTATATACCTAAATTAACTGTAAATTTGATATCTGTTTCTCAATTGATTAAGAATGGTTGTATTGTAAATTTTGATACTAATGGTTGTACTATTTCTAATTTAAGCGATGTATTGATTACGGCGAACGACTTAGGTGGTGCGTATAAACTTCAGACATACAGTCTAAGGGCGAATCTTACTATTAGCACATCAACTTGGCACCAGAGACTTGGCCATTTAAGTGGCAATAATTTAAAGCTTCTGAGGCAGGGCCTTGCTAATGATATTAGTTTTCAGGACGACCCTTGTAAAGACGTTGCATGTGAAGTTTGTTTGAAGGGAAAGCAAGCACGTTTACCTTTTCCTACTAATCCTGGGAAGTCTGTGGCTGATAAGCGGTTGGACCTTATCCACACTGACTTATGCGGACCCATGCCGGTTAATTCGCTTGGTGGTAAGAGGTATATACTGACATTCTTGGATGATCATACGAGAAAAGTATTCGTGTACTTCCTGAAGCATAAAAGCGAGGTGAGTGAATCCACAAAACAATTTATTAGACTTGTTGAAACTCAAATAGGGGATAAAGTTAAGGCTTTGAGGTCTGATAATGGTACTGAGTATGTAAATAAGGACCTTAGTAACTTTCTAAAAAGTAAGGGGATTGTGCATCAGGTAACCGTACCATATAGCCCTCAGCAAAATGGTGCAGCTGAGAGACTCAATCGGACTCTTATTGAGAAAGTTCGGTGCTTGTTGTATACAGCGAACCTTGATCACAAGTTTTGGGCAGAAGCTACTTACACAGCAGCTTATTTAATTAACATTTCACCGTCTAAAAGAATTCCTGGAAAAACACCAGAAGAAATTTGGACTGGTAAAAAGGTTAGCTTAAAGCATTTACGTGTGTTTGGTTGTGAAGCATTTGTTCATATTGAAAAATGCAAAAGAAATAAACTTGATCCAAAAAGTAAACGTTGTATATTTCTAGGATATGAAAGTAATGCTTATAGGCTATATGATTTAGGTAAGAATGAAGTCATTAGGAGTCGTGATGTTGTTTTTAATGAAACAATCTTTCCAGGTATCGTTAGCAGAAAGAACTCAGTGGAGATATTTTTTCCTGTAATTAATGACGGAGTTGCTGATGGTGAGGACCTGATAGATGATGAGCCTGAGGTTGAGGTTGAGGCGGAGATGCCACCCATACCGGTAACTGAGACGGAGGTGGAAATACCGATCAGGTCTGAAGTATGGTTTGAGGCGGAGTCGGAGATGCCAAGTTCTTCTACTGACACAGGTGTCATATCACGAGAGCAGCAAAATGACGGACCAGCTTATAATTTACGATCTAGATTTCCGAAGACGATGGCTGCACTCGAGAACGAATTGAGTGAGCCTACGACTGTTAAGGAAGCTATTCGATCGAGTGATAGTAAGCTGTGGCAGCAAGCTATGCAAGATGAAATTGACTCGTTCAATAAGCATGAGGCATGGGAACTTATTGATAGACCTGTTAATAAAAATATCGTTAAAAATCGTTGGCTTTTTAAGATAAAACGTGATACGAATGGTAAAATAGCATGTTATAGAGCTCGATTAGTAGCAAAAGGATTTACACAACAATTCGGCGTTGACTACAATGAAACATTTTCTCCAGTCGTGCGTCATAGCTCACTAAGGATGTTATTATCTCTTGCGGTTGAGTTAGATTTGAAGATAGACCATCTGGATGTTAAGACTGCATTTCTAAATGGCAATTTAGATGAGGAGATTTACATGACACAGCCTGAAGGTTTTATTAAACAGGGCGATGAGCATAAAGTGTATAAACTCAAGAAAGCTGTATATGGATTGAAACAAGCTTCACGTTCGTGGTACGAGAAGGTAAAACAAGTTTTATTATTGGAGCAATTTGTGCAGAGTAAGCATGAAAGCTGTATTTTCAGTCGTCGTATGGGTAAGAAAACCATTATTATTGCTCTTTATGTTGATGATTTTTTCGTGTTTTATAATTGTGATGAGCTTGTTAAAAAGCTAAAAGTGTCACTGAAGTCACATTTTACGATTAAGGATTTAGGAGAAGTACGAAATATGTTAGGCATAAATGTAGACCGTAGCAAAGATGAGCTGAAGCTTAGTCAACGTAATTATATTGAAAAGTTACTCGAACGTTTCGATATGCAAGACTGTAAAATAGCTAAGACGCCCTTAGCTGTAGGTTTGAAGTTTTCAGAGAGTGTTTCTCCTGATGATAGTCTGCCGTATCAGGCGCTAGTTGGTAGCCTTATGTATTTGTCTGTAACAACTAGACCTGACATTTCATTTGTTTGTAGTTTCCTAAGTCAGTATAATACTCGTTACACAGTGGAACATTGGACTGCGGCGAAACGAGTGTTAAGATATTTAAAAGGCACAATAAATTTGGGCCTTGTGTACAGAAAAAGTAATATCGGTAATAAATTTCGGTTGCTTGGGTACACTGATGCAGATTGGGCTAATGGAGAAGATCGCAAGTCATACACGGGATATGTTTATATGCTAGGTAAAAACATAATTTCATGGGGTTGCTATAAACAATCGTGTATCGCACTGTCATCCACCGAGGCGGAGTATATTGCTTTGTCTGAAGCCACTAAAGAAGCGGTGTACGTTCGTGCAATACTTGCGGAGTTCACAGGTCAGCTTGATAGTGTTATTTTGTTTAGTGACAATCAATCAGCTGCCAAACTTGCTACCAACCCAGTGTTTCACAAACGAACAAAGCATGTGGATATACGATATCATTATGTACGCGAAGCCGTCGATTGTAAGATAATAGAATTAAGATACATGCCAACGGATTGTATGATAGCTGATATTTTCACTAAGGCTTTGTTATATATTAAGCATAGATCTTTCACTGGAAAAATGCTAGAAGTCATTCAGGATTAAGAGGGCGTGTTGTATGGAGGATTTGCCTCAATTGTATTTATAATCCTGGCTGACAACTTTAGTTCTATGTTGTAATATGATTTGAAATTCTGTCACTCGGTCAATAAAAATCTAAAAGTTAAGGTTAAGTATCATTGATTCCTCTCAACTAACAAATTGAAACAACTAATGGAACAACTTGACTAAATAATTCCACGACGTTTAAACCTTATTGCCGTTTCCAAAATTCCAGAATTAAACCGCCTTCAAAGTACACTAAAAGTATGTAAATATTTTGCTATAGAACACGTCATGCTCTTTCGCTGACTTCAAAACAGTATTAGTGTACTTTGCAGGCGGTTTAATTTTTTTGTAAAAACATTTTTACATTCTAGGGTACCAGTCTCACAATTTTGCCCTACGTCCCTATAATATACAGGGTGTATTTCGCATGGTAACGCAAACTTCGCGAAAAGGCTACACCTAATGCCACTATAATCAAATTGTGAAAGTCATTCACCTCGCTAATGATCGGTTATAGAAATTGTCATTTTCGAGCGCGCAATGTAGTGTGAACACCGCGATTTAAACGCGCGATAACGTTGTGTCTACGTAGTATGTCGCTGACTGCAGGCGAATATCGCCATAAGACGCCGTTTCTAGTTTTATTTACATTGCTACTTTTAGTGAAAGTAATGAATTAATAACTTATTTATTTTAAATCTCTTTGGGTTAGGTATGAATAATGATTATGAACAGTCTAATGTAAAAAAAACTCAAAAAAAAATTAAAAAATTTGGGGGGGGGGGTCCAGAATCATGTCCTGGACCCATGGTATCCGTTTGTGCGGCGATGTCCCTTACACGCTGTATGTAAGATTCAAATTCTAGAGCAATTAAAAGTTGGACTGTCTTCCACTTAATTAAAAGAGTGGTCACAATACTCACAATAGTATTAATGGGAGTATTACATACACACAGCACAACAGTTCGTAAATTTTATTAGACGACGCGGATGCGACCTTTGTAAGTAGATAGAAGGCAACATTATTGCGCACCATATTCTATGTATCTCTACAAATAAATAAAATTGAAGTGTCTGTTTGTAAAGTAAAATTTTTTTCAAGCTGTTATTTAACATGCAATGTATGTATGTATGTTTGTTCGGGTGGAATCTTGCAAGTCGAATTTCACGCACTTCCAGTGGTCGGATTGACTTGATATTTGGTATACATTAGTATATTGCTTGACAATGCAAGTACAGTCAACAAAAAGTACAGTCACTCAAAAAAAGCTTGTATAATTTTTTTTTATTTTTAACATAGAACTTATTTACATAAATTGTCAGCTTTTTACTAAAATAATTAGAGATCCGCGCAAAAAATAAAAACATAGTTACGCGGGTTGTAACCGCCCCGCGGTTACTCTCAGCTAGCATAACACTATAATAAGTTTTGGTTAAAATTAAATTTTTAATACAAGCTTTTTTTGGTGACTGTAATTTTTGTTGATTGTACTTGCATTGTCTTACAATATACTAATGTACACCAAATATCAAGTCAATCCGACCACTGGAAGTGGGTGAAAAATTTTTGTTTACACTTCCCGTTTGGTCCCATTGTCATCAGGTCAGGATTTGATTACTTTTTAGTGTACTTTGAAGTCGGTTTAAGTTTTTTGTAGAGCAGTTTTAATATGATATAACCAAATGTAAACTATTGAAGAATAGTGAAACAACCTGCTACCATACATCTTGCTTGGTAGACTTCGATCATTCCCTTGGAATAATAACAGAATAAGTAGGCACTTACCTACTTGATAGGTACTTCTTATGAAACCGCAATGAGTTCATTAAGTAAAAATAAAAATTACTCAAACCGCAGTTAAAAACACTCGGCAAAACATCAGAACAGTTATAATGGTTACCTACATAACATTTAAAATTACGTGTACGCAAAATCGTAAAAATACCAGTCTTCGAAATTTCGCACGAGGTAGCGAATTAGTGATGCACGCACAAGATCGATACATGCACAGAAGGTTATCGATAACGCGTAGCGATTTTAGGACGTGTGCGCCGAACCGGGCGACCCCCCGCTTGGAATAGTGTTGTTTCTGTTTACGAAGTCAGTTTGGCTCGACCACGCGCGGCGCATGCTCGTATCTCGACTCACGCGCCTCGTTCATTCACCTTTTCGTCGAACGTCATCTGTCAAAATAAAATTCGAAATAGGAATTTCGTAATTTAAACTGTTACATGATACTCGTAACGTGATATATCGAACAGTGTTTATTTACCAATAAATAAAACGTTAAATGTCATTTAACATTATTGTGATGGCGCGTGAATTCTTTTTATGAATAATTCAAGCTCGCTTAAAATGTTTTGAAGTTACGCTTCGCGGGTTTCTGTGGTAGTGATGTGATTATTGCATTTAATCGATTTGTGTGTTGTGTGTTTTAATCAGTTGTGTGTTGTTATCATGTTTTAATGTCTTTTGAAGCTGATATGTCGATAATTAGCGAGCTGCGATGGCTACACGATGACGATTTGTTCGCTCTATCGTGGCAAAATGGTAAGCTTATATATTTTTATCTTGAATACTTAGCCTTGAATAAGTGCTTTGGATGCTTCTCATTTATAAAAAAAGGTGAATTAAAAACATAAAAATACCTTCGTAAGAAATAAGCATACCTATTACCCAACCCACATTAAGTTACCCATTAAAATCAATTTGATAGGTATGTAAACTGTCTTTTTACGTACGCCATGCTGATTTTTTTTTTATCAAAAATTAAAGTATACTTGGATATTTTATTTATTTACTAATCCAATTAGCATTGAGCTAACAAGTTATTTCCTTTATCGTTTAGTGTTCATGATAAAATTATCAGCAGGATCCTTCCAATGATAATCTTGGAAGGAATTCATTATACAAACAGTGTTACCAAACATTTCATTCCGATTTTTATACAGAAATAAGCAATCAAAATTAAGTTACATATAAATATTGAACTACCCTCATGTACTGAATTTTACTATCTTAATTATCTTCCAATATATCAAGGTAATAATAGGCTTACACTATTGACATTTTCTTAAAAAAAATATCAACATAGGAATGTCACAGCGCAAACTGGTACAGAGGCGCAACTCGCGACGCGAGCGGTAGGCAAGTAGGAAATAATACCCAAGGTGAGCTAGATTCTTGCTGGGGACACGCCTGTTTATTTTACTTGAAGACTTCATTATAAAACACGACGTTGTTCTGTGTAAGTGTCAGTTAAATGACTATTTTGCTTGGTTAAGTGTCCAATGAAATAATTACTTTTTTAACAGGAGTTTCCTTGTGTGCAGGATTTGCCGAGAAAATTGTTTATAAGAAAAAGTTGGTTTGCAATTTTTTTGAGGTATTCTAAGTGTTTATCAAAGTGTACTATATTATATTGAGTAGGCACTAAGAGTAATATTGATTAGCTATGTTTTGCTAATATTTATAATTTTAAATTAGGCACTGATATTAACTAATAATTACTAGTTTTCCGTATAACTTGTAATAATATTCTTGAGCCTAGACTATAGGATGCTTTTAGTTAGTGTCGATCTTGCAAATGTGAATTCGGGCAAATGTTTCCCAGAAACAATTGAAAAGATATACCTAAGTTATTTTAGAAAAAATCATCTTTCACTCATATTTATCGGCCAACTTAACGACGAAGACTGGAATGAAGGGTCGAGCAAACATTGGTATTTAATAAAACGAATTTCTTATTACACTTGTTCTAAATATTTGAAGCCTTCACATTCTTGGATTTCTAAGATTGCTATCCTTAAGCTGCCAACAATATCCAGACTTTATTCATGAGTGTCAACATTATGTCACTGGGGCTATATGGGCAATGGCTATTGTGGAGAAGCCGCTCGAATTCCTTTGATAATCGCCGTATTCACACCCACGTGTGCTTAGAATATTTGTTTCGGTAAAGATATCGAGCTCTTTCATTTATTTGTCTTCAGTAGAACAGTTTTCTGGTTTAGTATTTTCAGTAAGATTTTCGGTATCAGTATTAGTACTGAAGTGACTTTGACCGTACTGAAGCCACATATTTTGACTACGGTGTGTAGTTTGTGAAGTTAGGGCTTGTAGAGTAAGTGCATGTAGACTTATAAGCTTGGCTCTACATGAGATCTGATAACTTTTTGACAGTGCGAGCCATGTCTTGGCAACACTTTACATAAATATGTTTTTGGTGGGATCCGAAATAAAAAAAAAATTGTTTACGATAAATACTTTTATTTCACACCTACATGAGGTAATGCATAATGGCGGACCAATTTTTTTACTAAATAGAATTTAATCGAATCGAAAAGAAAGAAATCTGATGCGAATATTAGTTTAGTATTTATAGAGATTGATATTTTTGCAACCTACTATAAAAAAAACTTACTAACCATTACATTTTTAGCTATGATGTCTCTGTAATATTTCCACTCTATCATTTATTTATTCCCTTTCATTACTTTTCACCTAGCATTATAATTACAGACCATTCCGAGTGGATGAAATATTAAACAAACGGATGTTGCATTTAGCTAAATATAACTTAGGATCCATTCCTTGGCTTAGTAATGATGATGACTAGACCACTGCCCATTTACCAAGTTACCCTAGCCTAGATCATAGATAATTTAGTTCTTATAGAATAGAAAATACAGATCAATATCGAATATGATGTGGTTAGAGGATTGAACATAAAAATAAGGAAAATTGCTTTAAATGTTCAAATTAGTGTTTGCAGTATTTTTATTATTTGTGTATTGCTTCTCTTTTGTGAGATAAAACATCGTAGAAGTAAGGTTTTATATTAATTTAAGATGAAGAAAATTCTTTGAAAATAATGTCTTCACTGTCAGATATTCACGTTTCCCTATTCAGCTTCTTAACTTAATTATTCAGATCCATCTGCTCCTTTAAAAGGATATTCTAACTTTGTAATATCAATTCAATTAGTGGAAGTACTAATTACTTCGGAATTTAATAATTCATCACCATTTTCATCATTAGCAAATGCATTTCCCCTGATTAACTGCACAATCGTAATATATTAATTAAGATTACCATGATTACAAATTCAACTCTATATTTAAGTTCGCTGATCGCTAGTGATGTATCACGATGATGTCACGATACACAAATAGTTGATCTACACATACATCAACAGACACTGACTGGTAAACACTTATGTATTCTGTAGACAAGATACTACATGTGTACCGTGTTTTAAAAGTTAATAGGCTGTTGGAATTGTGAAGGTCGGAATGGAATTGAATAAGTTGAATAGACTTAAGAACTGTAAGTAAGAATATGAAAAAGAACCTTTATATTAAGCAATTGAATTAGTTATCTGATTTGACTTTAATATTGAAAGTATTCCAGAAATTGTGGACCAAACTATTTACATTCTACGTAGTATCTCTATCGTCTATGATCTTCTAGAAGCATTTACTAGCAAAGGTATATTTTATTAGTTGCAATGGCCTTGACTTCTTCATCATCTGCCTTTTTCATCTTTTACAAAGCACCATCTTCTTCAAGTCATCCCACGTAACGTTTACCATCACGCTCACCTAAAAATTTGACCATTGTGTAAACTCCAAGAATCACTGACGTAATTTGTACATCGAACCATAATGTGGTCTAAAAATACAATATCAAAATCTAAACTGCACCGTGTTATTATCTAAGCATAAAATGTTGCCGATTGCAAATCAAGTTTTATTACTCCACTACGGTTCTTAATAATCTAGCTAGTACACGACTGGGTAATTAAGGGTACCTAGTACCTACCTTTAGGCGAAAAGTGATGGTTTTAATGAACTCAAATTGTTATAGATATCAGCTAACTCGTCGCAAGTCTTACACTAATGATCCTTAGTAATCGTACTAATGTTTAATGTGTTTTCTTACTTCCATCATTATCTAGTGTATGACTTTAATGGTACTAGTTTAGTGTCATTATATTTCGCAAGTCTTTATCTTAATCTTGATTTATATTGGTATTTATTGGTGTATTGCAGTTTAATTATTTAGGACTTATATTATTTAATCTTTGTGCTAATGTATCGTTATTAATGGACGCATTTGTGACTATCTACTCAACCTTTTAATCGATTTGTAACTATAATGCTCGACAAGACTATGTTTTCGCTAACAATCATATTGTAGATGAACATAGGCAATGATTGTTATTGAATGGATTTTTTTAGTAATATGTTTTCTTTATGCTCTTCAAATTGCTTACCTATGGTTGAACCACATATATGGCGTAAACTTATGTTATGGCCGAATCGTTACGTAATTTTATTGCAATTTCGTGATTCAAACTATATTGATGATTGGCGGAGTTTAATTGGATTGATCATTGGAATTCCTCGAATGCAAGTGTTAATTAAATTATCATTTTTATTGCTTGCGGTCGCATCATCAGCAACAGACTATTCATTCAATATTGCTCTTTATACTTTAAGTAATAAAAACGACATTTAATTTGAGAGATTAATGATATCATGGAACTTTTGTTTTGATTATTTCATTGCATAAATCTGTAACAGCAATAATTGGCGGATGCGATGTTTTTTCAACATCATATAACAAATCCTCAATTAGTTATAATTCAAAGAATATCCCAAGAATTCAAAACCATTGAGAAATTGAATTAAAAGATTTGAGAAAAGGTCATATTTGAAAAAAATAAAAACATCTTTTTTAATAAAACCTTTGAGACCCTTAACAACTTAGGGCGTAGAGCCTCTGAAGATTATAAGTGTGAGAAGCACTTCTAATTTTCCTTAAGAAAGAAAACAAAGCCCTAGCCAAAAAGAACTAATGTTGCTGTCTTTTTGGCTAGGGCTTTCTAATTATAAAAGCTTTCTAATTATAAAGAAAAAGATGTGTTATGTTGAACAACAGATCCACAATTTTTCATAGAGTCCATTTCATAGTTTTTTCCATAACCAAAAATTTAAACCATGTGCGCAAATAATGATATAAGCAAATTAATAAATGTTGAACGTATTACAAACATATTTCACAGGCCGCGTCATGCAAAAACTCGAGTGTTTAAGGCATGATATCATTGCTTCCTTATTCTGTCTGCGATTATATTGTCTACAAATACGGATTAATAAATATACTATCCTATGTACATTATTTACAAAAATCATGAAAATAAGTTCAACATCATAATTTATTAGCACTATACGCACCAATGAATACAAAAGTATTTCTTTTTTAATAAAAAATAGCTTAACTAAGGTCAAAGTACAGAAATCGGAATAAATAGGTAGGTAAAGTCAAAACATTAATTTCCTTTATAGACCCAACTAACATTGCACAATCTGATTAACCGACCGATGCAATAAAAATGATAATTTAATTTTGGCTCGCGGTTAAAATTATAACAATGATATCAATTGTTATAATAGAACGCGCGTCCTTCGCGAGAACCAACGGGTTAAGTAACATCCGAAAAAACAACATACTGATTTTGTTATTTATTTACTGTGACGTTTTCGGATCAGCCTCCGTCAAAAATATGTCGGAAACGAAATATCGTTTTGTCGGAAAACAGCAACAATCAAATCAAATCGTGCTTTGGGTTTCTTTTACCTAAAGCTAAAATTTTACGATATGAACCTAATTACAAGCTTTTATTTAGTTTTATTTGGTGTCTAATCAAATCTTGCAAGTTAAATTTGACCCACTTCCCAGGGTCCGATTGAGCTGAAATTTGGTATACAATAGTATACTGGATGACAGTGCAAGTACAGACAACAAAAAGTACAGTCACCATAAAAAGCTTGTATTAAAAATGTTTTAAATTATTTGAGTACCTACTTGTTTATTCTTCACTGCTTTCGAAGTCACTATACCACTAAGCTATCATTGCCTTATTTCTATTGATTTCTTGGAGTTGAGTGGGTTCTGAACTTCTATGTTGCTGATTTTTTGTGATATCTACCTACATCGATGTCGGATTATAAAAATCGAAACTCAATGGTATTCAAATTGAATCGATAATCGTGTGAATAATTAATACTGTAATCGATGCTTAGATTTTTCTCTCGACGCGTCATGCAAAAAGTGTGATATCATTACTTCCCTATTCCGCCTTCGTGATGTGAATACTGGAATTGTTTATAAATAAACTGTGATTAAGATTTAATTATATTATTTATACAAAACTGTATAGTAAGAAGTAATAAGTGTCGGACAGTACTAAAATACCTAATAGGAGTTACGTTTGATATTAAAAATAACAATCTTATAGATAATATAATATATTATCCATAAGATTGTTATGTTTATTTATTTTATTAAACTAAATAAAAGCTTGTAATTAGGTTCATATCCTACAATTTTACCATTAGGTAAAGGAAAACCGAAGCACGATGGGGTACTTTTGTAAATCCCCTGCCGGCCAACCTCAATTTGGTTTATTTCCTTGCTATCTTCCGACAAAACTATATTCCGTCACCGACATATTTTTGACAGAGGCTAATCCAAAAATGTCACAGTAAATAACAAAATCAGTATGTTTTTTCTAGAATGTTACATAAAGATCCCTTGCATCCATATACCTTGCATGGGTTTAATCAGATTGTGCAATTAGTTGGGTCTATAATCTAAATAACATATTATGTTCCCCTAAAACTAAGAGGTAAAAATTACAATCACAAAGTCAATGAAACCATTTACTGTCATTTTGTTTTTAGTGTCATATCCATGTTCCTGAAGAAATACCTATATCTGCTGATAAAATTAGCATAGCAGTCCTCTAACCGTTACTATTCATTGGTTATATACTTATTTTTATCCCGGGTAAGTGGGTAGCCTATAACACTCGAGGATTAACTAGCTTTAGTAAAATATTTTTTCGAATCCGACTAGTAGTTCCAAAGATTAGGCCGTTTAAACAAACAATCAAACAAAAATACTCTTCAGCTTTATTATATTAGTATACCTACAAGCGCTCGTGGTGTAGCATGATTAGCCGTTCCTAATCGATCGGCAAAGTTACGCTACCACCGTCGTGGTCGGCACCTGGATGGGTGACCGCCTGGTATTTCAAATCGAGCGTTTCCGTGCTTCGGAAGGCACGTAAAGCCGTTGGTCCCGGTTATAACTTAATTGTGATAATCGTTAAGCTAGTTGGGTGCCTCCTAGGCGGCTTGACTCCAACAGTAGGTTGACCCCTAGCCTACCTCCACCGATCCGCAGTGGGCACGCGTGGTGGAGTATCTGCCCTTTCACCCTAATTGGTGAAAAGTAGGCCTGTGCTCAGCAGTGGGACCTTATAGGCTGATGATGATGATGATACCTAATTGATTATAAAACAGTGATCTAGGAACTGAAAAAAACAATCTAATCATTTTCACTCACAAATGTGCAAAGTGATGTGCGCCCGAGTTGCCATGGTAACGGTTGTTGTTACATAAAGTGGTTATCAATCAAGCTCGTGAAGCTTGGAATGTGACCTGACTGATAACAGGCGCATCTGCTTTATGTACTACATTTAGAACGAATGCATATCGGTACTTTGTGGGTAGGAGGAATCTTGTCGCGTTTTTGCTTAGGATTTTCATATGTTGCTATTTTGAAAGATTTTGCGGTGTAGCGAGGATTTTTGGAAAAAATATTACAGACTAGCTGTCCCCCGTGGTTTCACCCGCGTTTTCGGGATAAAAAGTAGAAGGAATTGTTCAACATTATTCCACCATCCTAATTTTTACACCTAATCACAAGACGCCGGGAAAATTTTCACCCGTACGTTGTAGACATTCCGAAAATACGGACACAGCGTTTTGCATCCTCATTTATAATGCGGACAGCAAGGGAGTGGAACTTGCTTCCGGCGTCTGTGTTTCCTGACGCTTACAATCTAGGAACTTTCAAGGCCAGAGTGAATAAGTTTCATCAGCCCTTATGGGCGGGTCAGTATCAAAATTCAAGCACACAAAAAAAAGCCTATGTCCTCTTCCATACTATAGCTCATCTGCGTTCCAAATTTCATCGTGATCGGTTGAGCATTTAATGTGTGAAAGCGTAACAAACAAACTCACATTCGCATTTATAATAATACCTAGGTAGTTAGGATTACACTTAAAAGGAAATTCTAAGAATTGAAAAACCCTACTACAAGGTCGACTCCGGTCTGATCCCTCCTAGTCCTACTTGGGTGGGATCCGTCACCTATCACACATGTCTATCACCAAGTTCCAGCAGCTACGCTTGAGAGCCAGTTCCCTTATTCGCCATCTTTCCTTTGCCATATCATCAATAAAATTCATAGAGAGATTGTCTACTCAAGCCAAGTCATAGTCTAAAAACTAAACTATTTCATAATTGAAACAAGCAATTCGTACATTCTTAATTTGAATTTAAACTTGGTATAACTTTGTTACGATGTTTAATTACGGACTAGAGACACGGGTCGTTGAACTATAGACTGTGCTATGGCGGGCCTAACAATAAGTTACCTATTTGCATATTGTAAGTTACTCACCATAGGTCGGAATAAGAATGTCTCTCATACTTACTCTATTATTTACTTTGTAAGGACTTTGTCCTATGAGTAAATAATATTGTGTGTATGTGGAAGCTGTAGGCGTGCTTTTAAATAAAAACATATAAAAAGAGATTATGTTACCTATAGATTTTAATTCAAAAAGTTTGTAAGTACAAACATCTCCAGCATTTTTTTTTTGTGTCAATTAGTAAAAGGAGATTGTTCAGTTTGGAGGATTTGGATAGGACGTGGACATGCTATTCGTTTTAAATTTTTACTTATTAGACTTGCGAATAGATACCTACTAAAATACCAAAACTATGATCTACATCAAAAATTAAACAGCTGTAATTTAAATGTAAACGAAAATGTCAAAAAGAGAAACAAAAAAACTAACTTGCAGTGTGTGTCGAGGATGTATGAGAATCAGTTGGCTTATAATTCAAGCATTTCCATAGTAGGTACCTACAAACTCTGCTTAGTTTGGGATGAGATGACCGTGTGTGAGGAATGTTATAGGATATTTATAATGATTATTATTTCGCTATATCCTTTATTAATAGGACTCGGGACAGAAACAAATCGATGTACATTTACGATTCATTACTTTTTTTTCTATGTCATATAAACAAGCTGTCCGTCTGATTGCTTTTTCCATTTATTGTGTCATATTAAAATAGTAAATTCACGAAAATGCGAATCAAAAACGGTGTTTTCGCAAATTTTCTAGTTAAGATCACGTAAAGAGAATATCATTATTACGCGATCTTACAGCCATAGATTAAACAGCATCGATAAAACGTTCCATAAATAGTCGAAACAATTTTTAACCGATACCTGTTAGACGATATTGTAAGTAAAATTCTTGATGCATGACCATCGCCTTTATATTTAAGTCACCATTCAGTTTTATCATTTGACAACAATGTTGTGTACAGTCGCGTACAGCGTGTGTTTATTAAGAGGTCGTCGACCCCAGTTTTAATTAGATAAGCGTATTCATTTAGATGCAAATGTAACGTATTTTTTAGGAAAGTAGGCGTTTTAACAATACGGGTTAATTTCACAAAATAGTGTTCGTGCTTCGTTTGTGTTTAAATGAGTTTGATACATATTAATTTGTTGAGAAATTGTTTTTTTTAAAGATAAGCGTTGTTAAGTCTGTCTAATTCGGCGCACGTGATTTTTATCTGCAAGTTTCTAAATATCTGCTAATAAGAAGGCGGCTCGATTCGAGTATTTGACCTGTGTGAACCTGGAACCCGACTTGAAGATATTGTAATTTTTTTTTTGCATATGTTTGTACTCCGTATGTACCTGTTTGTACCAACTTTTTTTTCGTTTGTACCTCAAGGGGTTCGGAGATACGGGGGGTTGAAAAATGCTCAGAACCCGACTTGAAGATATCGTTATTTTTATTTTTGCATATGTTAGTACTCCGTATGTACCTGTTTGTACCAACTTTTTTTTCGTTTGTACCTCAAGGGTTTCGGAGATACGGGGGGTTGAAAAATGCTCAGAACCCGACTTGAAGATATCGTTATTTTTATTTTTGCATATGTTAGTACTCCGTATGTACCTGTTTGTACCAACTTTTTTTTCGTTTGTACCTCAAGGGTTTCGGAGATACGGGGGGTTGAAAAATGCTCAGAACCCGACTTGAAGATATTGTTTTTTTTGTTAATGCATACGTTTGTACTGGGTATGTACCCGTTTGTACCATCTTTCTTTTCGTTTGTACCTCAAGGGGTTCGGAAATACAGGACTTTAAAAAACTGTTCTTTAATATCGGAAACTCTGGCATTTTTTGAGATAATCAAAATCTGCCAGCAGGGTTGGATTCACCGTCGTTTGTACCCGTTTGTACCAACTTTTTTTTCGTTTGTACCTCAAGGGGTTCGGAAATACAGGACTTTAAAAATCTGTCGTCTAATATCGGAAACTCGGGCATTTTTTGAGATAGTTAAAATCTGCAAGCAGGGGTACAAACGACGGTGAATCCAACCCTGCTGGCAGATTTTGATTATCTCAAAAACTGCCCGAAATTCCGATATTAGAGAACAGGTTTTTTAAAGTCCTGTATTTCCGAACCCCTTGAGGTACAAACGAAAAAAAAGTTGGTACAAACGGGTACAAATGACGGTGAATCCAACCCTGCTGGCAGATTTTGATTATCTCAAAAACTGCCCGAAATTCCGATATTAGAGAACAGGTTTTTTAAAGTCCTGTATTTCCGAACCACTTGAGGTACAAACGAAAAAAAAGTTGGTACAAACGGGTACAAACGACAGCGAATCCAACCCTGCTTGCAGATTTTGATTATCTCAAAAACTGCCCGAAATTCCGATATTAGAGAACAGGTTTTTTAAAGTCCTGTATTTCCGAACCCCATGAGGTACAAACGAAAAAAAAGTTGGTACAAACGGGTACATACCCAGTACAAACGTATGCATTAACAAAAAAAACAATATCTTCAAGTCGGGTTCTGAGCATTTTTCAACCCCCCGTATCTCCGAAACCCTTGAGGTACAAACGAAAAAAAAGTTGGTACAAACAGGTACATACGGAGTACTAACATATGCAAAAATAAAAATAACGATATCTTCATGTCGGGTTCTGAGCATTTTTCAATCCCCCGTATCTCCGAACCCCTTGAGGTACGAACGAAAAAAAAGTTGGTACAAACAGGTACATACGGAGTAGTAACATATGCAAAAATAAAAATAACGATATCTTCAAGTCGGGTTCTGAGCATTTTTCAACCCCCCGTATCTCCGAACCCCTTGAGGTACAAACGAAAAAAAAGTTGGTACAAACAGGTACAAACGGAGTACAAACATATGCAAAAAAAAAAATTACAATATCTTCAAGTCGGGTTCCAGGTTCACACAGGTGAGTATTTGTTATGGTTTTTGTATTAGTTAAACACACATGGAGCCTTTGCGTGTTTGTGAGTCGAGACGTGTTTCAGAAAACCTTGTCCTTAAAGAGGATGAATATTACTTTGTTTTAAGTAATTTCCAAATTAAATTTTATCCTCCTTAAGGAAAAGGTTTTAAAACACGTTTTCTTTAAATCCAACCAAAACGCTTAATTCAAATTTATTCTTTTTTTTCCTTTATATTAATGAATATACATACTAACTTACATCATCTTAATTCTCCTCGTTTCAGTATTATCGCAAAAACACTTATGTTACAAAAAAACCTGAGGTTCCAATGTAATTAGCTTAACAGTTTTAGCTGGGCGTTGATGAGTCAGTCAATCAAAGCTTGTTCTTTAAAGATAGATTAAATCTAACAAATTATTCATCAATACTACATGTGCTTTATGATATGGAAATCCCATCTACCAAATATCTGCACCAGAAAAAATTCAAACAAAATATAAGCGCTGCACGACACGATGGTACCTCCATAATTGTTTTTAATGACGTAATAAAGTTCGCAATGGACCAACAAAAAAACTGGTGAGTGATGACCCTGCCGCTGCGGGCTGGTCATAAATTATAGGTTATTATTGTACGGGTTTTTATCGGTAACACTTAGGGACAATCGTTAAACTGTATCGTCGTTTTACCTAACACTTTATGTTTTGGAAAGCGGAGGTTTGGAATTTTCTGCGTCTATTTCCTGACTCCTATAACCCTTGTCATTGCTTTTGAGCCGGTGGCATCTGCAAATTAAATGCGCTTCCCACATAGGGGAAGCCCGGGCAACGCGAATATGTTAAGGGAAAGGGTAAAAAAAATACACAAGTTTCTAATCAACAACAGTCTTTTTATTACTAATTTGTACTTTAGTTAATAATCTTTGGAAAACGCTACTAAAAACTTTGAAACTTAAACAACTTATACATACATTTTTGATTACAAAAAAAAGTGCCTATTATCCGTTTTGCCCGACCCCCCCGGGTAAAACGGATACACCCTCAGGGTAAAAAGGATACGTAAATCAATGGGTGTTTTCATCTTCGCAATCATCACAGTAGTAGCTGCCTATCCCTAAATAAGAAGTACAATTCTCGTGTGCCTCTTGCATTGGTTGCACTCTATCGAATCTTCGGTAGGCGGTTCAATATATAATTCTGAGCACACTAAACATAAACAAATTGTTCCGATTTTTATTGGTAGACTTCTTTGTAGTTTTATGTTTACTAAAACCGGCCAAATTGGATATATTAGTCTTGTTGCATGTAGATTTGCCAGGACCTGCCAACTTTTTTTATTTTTTTTTATTTGCCTTTTTGCTTGGGCTGGGGATAGCTATCCGTTTTGCCCATATCCGTCTTGCCCAAAGCACTAATAATCAAAAGTTGTATTATATTATTGTAAAATTTCTTCCGACGAATAAAAAGTTTCAAACACAAATTAAACTTAAAAAACCTCGCAATCGGTTAAATAGATTCTATTCGTTAACACATAATATATAATACAAAAAATCAATACACATACCATGCCAAAAATCGTAACAAAACAGCAAAAAACTTTTATTTTTATTTTGACAACAAGTGCACGCTTCTATTGTTTTGGTTGAACTGTCATGGCGCGGATAAGTTGCTGTTTTACCGACCCGAGCTCGTCCAATAGTGCCAACTATTGTAGGTTGTTAATAAAATCGAGTATTCGTCTTACCCACACTATGCATCTTGCCCGGGCTTCCCCTACAACCACTTTTTCCCCTTTTAGCCAGTTTCTTTAGAATTAAAAGTTTCAATGACTTTTTTAAATGTAATCATTTCAAAACACTGATATACGGTCCATCTGATGTTTTATGGCTAACACTGGAAGCACTACCAGTGCTAACCCTACAGGAACCTTTCCTTCCCTTTAGGAGATATCTGAGGGAAGCTCATTCAGTAATCCATCTAAATTTTCCAAAAAATCCTTAATACCATTTCCTATTCATAATGTTTGTTCTTGCCATCTTCTGTATCTCCTACATTATAACTGATCTCCACTCCAAAATATATTTCCTCCATCAAACGCAGTTATCCTACTTGAGAACATACCCACGACCTCTCGACATTGGCTCTTAAGTGGACGATCAACGTACATAATGCGTGATGGAAATTAGGTCAGACGCTAGACAATAAAATTGGCTTACACAAATCCTAAGCGTATTTGAACTGCACACAGAGCTAGATAATACTTGGACATATTTTTGTAAAGACTTTGATAATAATAGGACATATTACTTTGAAAGACCTATCCAGTTTTTAATACGAGATATTTACTGCGTAGTCTATTTTCTAGTATTCCTCTGGCCTCATCCCAACATCTTATAGATTCTGTAATAAGTGAAGTCATGTTCCGAAATACGTAATCTTGTTCTGCGTCCAATTATCCTCAGATAATTCCCTTCCTATTTTTTGTGCTTAACACATTCGGCCTTTATACTTTGTTTTCTGATTAACAAATGATAATCAGATCCAAAAGGCTTGCTTTACTTAGTTCAGGTCCAGAAAGACTTGCATGTTAAAACTCTCTTCGGTCTACAGTCCATCTAGTAAAAGAATAATCAGCAAACGTATCTTTGATTTCATTATTTCCATTTAAATTTCGATTTTCACTTAACGCTAACTGAAACAAACTCGTAACTTAATTAAAGTGATAAATAATCTCTGTAAAGTTAACTTAAGGAAATTATATCACGTGCTGATTACCTTCCGTATGAAATATGAAAGTGTCTCGTTACTTTGATTATGACTATGGTTATTACTTCGTGAACATGTTTGTGAACCGAGCATGGTTGGTGGTAATTTGTTGATGTAAGTTTTGATATAGAACTTGATTAAGTATATGAAATTATAAATTTAATATCAGAATTGTAGTCTGATACAGTTTGGAAGGTTACTTTTGAAAAAGAAACCTCTTTAAAGAAAGTAAATTCAGTAAATAATCTCTTTATATGATTAGCAGATAAGTTGAAAGGGCTAAGTAACATCGAAATTCGATCAAGATCATTCTTCTTTATAGATAATCATTATTTAATGTGAAATGCTCAATAGTAAAGTTTATTTTACTACTAAATCAATTATCCACTTTAGCAAATATTTCATACTAAGTTCTTCCGTGTTTCGACTTCTATCACCATTTAAATTATTTATCGATACCACTTTGAAGATTACAAAAATAGTAAGCATTATAGCAAAATCGTGATTTTCCTTTGCCGCCGTTTGGCGTCGTGTGGCACTCCTTATTGAAAATATATTCAAGCAACGGTCAAAGGGGACTGACATAACTGTATCCCACTTTTATGGTACAACTATTGTTTACTTTTCATTCCTCTTTATGGAATTGGGAAAGATCTTTAAAGATTTTGCGTGTGACATGTGATTCCGCTTATTCGGTCGTTATCAAAGTCAAAGTCAAAGTCAAAGTCAAAGTCAAAGCCATTTATTCAATTTAGGCCCCAGAAGGGCACTTATGAAGGTCATATTTACTGAAGTTACCAGCGGTTCGCAACTCGGCCTTCAACTGAGAAGAATCTGGCAAGAAACAGCAAGGTTACATTTTTTATATATTTTTTGGACAATCTGACTATGTTTGGCTTTTTTTTTCCAAATAATCATAAACTGTTATCCAAGAAAATTTTATGGATGAAAGGAGTTTTCTTCCGCGGACGCTCAGATTGTGGAATGAGCTCCCCGCCGTGGTTTTCCCATTGGAGTACAGCATGGGGTTCTTAAAAAAGGGTCTGAAGAGATTTCTTCAGGGTCGGCAACGCGCGAGTGATGCTCCTGGTGTTGCAAGCGTCCATAGGCTACGGTAATTGCTTACCGTTATTGGCGGGCCGTATGCTTGTTTGCCACCTTAGTGGTATATAAAAAAAAAAAGATGGACAATTTGAGAAATCGTTAGACCAGTTACATCATTAATCCAAGTTTTCTTTTTATTTGTGTCATTTAAATATCAGCGATAACAAACATATATTTTACAACAAATAATTTATGCAGATGCAACATTCTGACGACTCCGAACTCTAAGAATTACGCCACAGGTTTCTCAATAAAGCAAACATTCAATACTCACTTCACTATAAACAGTCACTATTAGCTAAGACTTCTGTTTTCTTGTCACTAGCATTAACCAGACTTTTGACATCATCATTATAACATTCAATTTTGTCCAGCTTACATGTTCGACCTTCAAATGGCTGAGAAACTTGTTTTACTAGTGCTATGTCTTTTCAAGTTATATCGGATGCATTCATGTGTCACATAGCAAATGCAGCTTTTGTCGCAACTATAGGAGAAACAAAACACACAGACACGTTTTTGCCTTGTTGGAATACCGTCGCAGTAAAATCAATTTGTTTACAAGCGCGCAATTTAAAATTCAAATTCATTCTCAAGATCGTACGTGCAAATACCTTTGATTTTCAAATCTCCTCATTCGTACATCTAATTGCAGAGTTAAGTTCAATGCTTTATTGCTTACGAAGAATAATAAACACTTATCGTTTTTTCATTTGATTGAAGAGTTTTTTTGGCAAGTGGAACCTTCCACAACCTAATCTCCATAACAAACGAGTTTAAACGAGTTGCGTAACCAAACAAAAAACAATTTAGCGATGCTAAATAGTCGAGTAAATGTAATAGTAATAATTAGATAGATACCTGTCAATCGGGCATAACCAGCTTGGTTGCCATCAAGTGTCACCTCAAGTGACAGCGTCAATCCGGCTGTCACTTAAAGCAATTAAGTGAATAAAAAAATAGCAAATTAAAAGAAGATAAGCGATGAGTGCTTATTTTATTGTCTCATTAGCAGTCATATTTATCTGGCGCTGGCACTTCAAGAAGTATTTAGTGATGTAATGCCTATTTGATACAATGGAACCATTGTCCATGGGTTTAAGAGCTTTTTTTGTGGAAATTGTACATACATGGTTTATATTCAATACCAAGTTAAAAAGATTCTCAGAGCAAAAGTTATTTTACGATTTCACAGTTTGTCCCAACTCCCATAATAAAAGTTAAACCTAACATAGGTCTGGAATGGTAAAATCCATCCTTAGATTAAAGAATAAAATGTAGATGGAGCGCGTAGAACACGAAAGTGAAGCCAAAACAGCAAATACAAATTCAAAAGCGAATATCAGCGCAGGTATTTGATTCTGGTTTGCTTTTTTGGCTTCAGTTCCATGTTCCGCGCGCTCCATCTGCTTTTGGTCTGTAATCTGAGTATCCACCTATATATCTATGTAGGGGAGACCGGGGTTGGTTGACCAAGTTTCAGCTTCAAGGCTTATATTTCTATTTCTTTAGAGTATATTAATTTAAAAACGGGTTCAGTTAATAGAGTTACTATTAAGCTTTGCAAAAAAGTGGCAAAAAGCACATTATTTATTATGATATAGAGTACAGGCCAGTTTTTGTAGAATAGAAAAAAGTGGTCAACCTACCCCATGCTTGGGGTAGGTTGACTATTCACCTGGGGTAAGTTGACCTATGAAGTTGTAAGGGCAAAATCTACGAGGAAATAGGATAAATGACACAAAAATGTATTACTCCTTTTTTTATTGCAACCAAGGCGATCTTCCGCCACGTCAATTAAACACAATAAAATTCAAATATTATTTTATTAATAAAATAATATACCTATAATATATTTTTTGTCAAAGATAACTTGTTGACATGTTTATCTATGACATCTTTGGATGTACTCCCTCTATTATTCTTTCTTTTATATGTTCGCATGGTCCTGAAACAATAAATTTGGATAAAATTTCAAAAATACCCACTTCATTTTATGTATGGAATATCCCTAATATTATGAGACTTGTTGACCAGTGGTCAACCAACCCCGTTATACATTAGTCTACTAGCCCCGAACCACCTTTTAACTTTTAACCACATGCCATAACCTCAAAACTGCGACGAAGTCAAATAGAATAATACATAAAAGAAAGAACATGAATCAAACATTCGTTATAAATGCTTTGACAATCAATATTCATGCATAAATAGGCATTATTACAAATAATATTACGACAAAAAAATTTACTTACGTGTGTTGTTTTTCAATATTACGTTCCTTGTCTCAAACGACGTGCGTGCGCGACGCCGCGTTCCCGGTGACTGAGGGGGAGGAGGTGACGGACTTTCGTGTCTCACTGGTTAGCTCAAGGCTATTGCCTCGGACGAGTTTTTGATAGTTAGTCAACCTACCCCTATAGTCAACTAACCCCGGTCTCCCCTACGCTACTTGCTACTTTTATAAACAATATCTTAAACTAGACACTAAAAAGAAGAAGAATAGAGTGCCAAAGAAGGAATGCTTATGATACAGCCAAAATAACAGAACTTTAGGAAAATTTTGCAAACAACCCAACCTCTAACACAACAACTGAAATAATTTTGTTGACTTTGTCAAAGGTCGGCGCGCGACATTCTGTAAACTGGTTTGTGGGCATGTACTGTGAATTTATAATTTGTGAATAATTATGTCAAACATAATTTATGCAGCCGGTACTGAAGTACCCATTGAGTATAAGCGATGAAGTTTAGGATAAGTTAGAAATGTCATTTAGCAATAAATTGTAGGTAAATATTTATTAGATGCTTGTTCAAACTGCATCGTTAAGAGAAGCAGGAAGCGAGTGACACGGAACTGGAAAAAGGCGTGCTGATGCTGTTGAGGTGAATTTATTTGATTTGCCATCTAATATTGATTTAATGGTTAACTTGTAAGATCTGGTCGGGAACAAAAACTTTAAGTCCTTTGAACCTCCTCTTGAAAATAGCAACGATCAAAAGAAAGAAAGATTTGTTTTAGATTCTATCAATCTAAAAGAAAAACTCAATAAAAAAAGTTGAAATATTGATATTTCTTTCTGCTCTGTTTGAAAATATCCATGCTCATTTATAAAAATATTAATTAAATGACAATTAAGATCATTTCTAGCAACTAAAGACCTTTTATGTTATTGTTTGTAGTAAGTACACGTTTATGTTTCTACTGCGATGCAGAACTGAACAAATTCCAGTAATACAAAACTGTATACAGATTTCGCAATACTATGTATAATTTCATCTTTAACTATATCTTGTATATTATTATGGAGTGAGTTTTAGTATTACATAATTACCTTCGTTTAACATTATACTAATTAATTTGTAAATATTTGATAAACCCTACTGTAATAAGTTCTGAGTACATATTTGAGATTAGTAAATTAAAATAATTTTAAAACTCAAATATCCCATTGGGATCATTTAATATAATTAGTACTCTTAGCTTAGTTATCTTTAGCAAATATTTTCATAATCATTTCGTTTGTATTTTTAGAATTACAAGTAATTTTCATAGTCTATAGTTTGTATTTCTGTCCAACTGTTTCTTCAATCTATTCTCCGTATAACTTCCTTTCTTCATCTAAAATGGAAACATTATCTAAAGACGTAATGGATTCTCCGTATACATCATTGTCATAAGTCAGTTTGTTGAGTAAAACTAAAAAGAAAAGCTTTTTCACACGTTCGGAAATTTCACTATTTTTGTTCTCTCTTCCGTGTAATGTTTAAACACTCGCGTCAATTGCGCTAGTGATGTGAATTATCGAGAATTTCATATTCAATTTATTAAGTTTAATATTTTCTTGTCTTATAGGTCCCTAATTAGATTATTTTAGGTTTTTTTTTCTTTATTAGGTTTGTTTATAAAGGAGTCATTTTCTATTACAATTGTTGTTAACTGTTTGATGGCCTTGTAACATAAAAATTTATTGTATTTTATTGCAATATTATCGTATTTTTCTTGATCATTAAGTCCCAACTATGTCTTATTAAGTGGTATTTGTGCATTTATGGTATTTACAGCTATTGCCGCCTTTTGGACCCAGTCCAGCATTATTAGAGTAAGAAAAACTAAATATTTCATCGTAATAGTAGTTAAGGAAATCTGGTTTATGTTTTGATTCGCTATCGCTTATCTTAAATTACCTCTCACTGTCACATCACTGCATAACAGACAGTGTTTATTTACCTTACGAAAGTGCGGTCAGTAGTCACACATGGGCCATAATTTGATTATGCCTACCGGATATTAGAAAGTGAGAATTCAGAATTTTACCTAATAATTCGGTGGATTTTCGCATATTTACTTAACCTTCTACCAACCTACGCAATATCTGCTTCAACTTGTTGGCAAATAAGATGAGTTTGATTTTAATGTTTACCAAGATCTAAACCGGTAGAACATTTTGTTCAATTTCAATATGAGAGTTATTATAGCCCGAGGATAAGTTATTTTAAAATCGTCATAATGTATAGCCTAAGGATGATGAACTAGGCGTCCCCCATAGAGTGCCAGGACGATCAGTCATACTTACGGGTCGTTTGATGCAGCGGCTTCCACCAACTCTAAGAAGGCCGGTTGTCCATCTGGTGTTAGATCAGGTCATCCTATTCGTTGCATCATAACCACTTGAAAGCCTTTTTCCCATCGATGAACATCTCTTCAATCATGTTCGATTGTTTGAAATATAATTTCTGTATAACCCTGAACATAACATCTGTGTAAACAACCAATATATCATATAATTTGAATAACCACCATAAAATAAAAATTGCTCCTCATAATAATCAAATCGTGCTAAAACCACCAAGAAGAAATCTTGCAACGTTATCGTTTGCTGTTAACATAAATACATATCTATAAGACAGGATAACTAAAATAAAACTACTTGGAATCAGTCGGACCACCCAGGTGATATAAAAATAATCTTAGATCCAGTGTAACGATACAAATCTTGGCATTAAATTTATAAAGGAAAACTTAATTGTTGAGATGCATTTGATAAAGACGCCTCTGTGATTAAGAAATCTGATAAACCACGGTTATTTATTTCGCATTTTATTTAGCAGGCTTATTTTATACTAATATGACTTTAGCTTTGTTTTGTGAAGGAAAAGTTCGCGAAGAAATCTCCGTGCCAGATAAGTTCCTAAGAGATAGCAGGAAATCTTGTTTGAACTTCAGTAATCGAAATATGTGCCAGGAAGCTTTCTAGGGAACCTCTAATGTGCACCTGTGTTTTTTATTCACTATATTGGCTTGTTTCATTACAATCTCATCATGGTTAGTGGGTAATGGTGGTAAGGTAAGCAAAAAGTATAGAAGTTATAAGGCCTCAAGTGCAGATGCTCGACTCTTGGCTTGACGACTTTACGAGTATAGTTCAATCTCTTTTCTTTCTCCATGGATCAGAACCTTTTAAATGGGAGCACAGCCTATTTTGTTTTACTGTAATTGATAGAACTAAATCATTATTTCTGGTCCGCTATTACGTAGCATAGAAATCGTTACAGTTCCATCAAGGTTCTCCAATTCTTTTAAATACAAATCGATTAAACTAAATCTCACAGCTATTGAAGTTTCTCTAACCATGACTAGGTCAAGGCACTCTGTGATACTCGAACGACCTTCATTTTTTCCTCTAATGTATTTGGTTATTATATTTCTAGCTGTATCTAATCGATTAGCTTTGTGCCGGCTGCCGTGTTGTGTTGTATCGATTTTACAATTGTATAAATTGAGATGCATTGATTGGATTTTGTTCTTCACAGTTTGTGTTCTTTGTTAAATTTATTTATCTTTCGTATTTGTATTATATTTAATCATTCCTTTGTTAAGTCATAAATAAAAAAAATGTGTGTTAATGTATAAACCTAATAAATGTTATTTTGAAATCTAATCTTCTTTATCAATAAATGCTTTGGCAGTGCCTATATTTTTTTAAGTAATACTAGCTCGTGGTTCTCCAAAGATTTTCATTTAAGATCTGACTAGTCATATGCTTGCTCAAAGTGCCTTTTAAATTGAACCTTGAAGGTCTCCTGGTAAGAGTCAGGAAATATAAGCCGGAATTAACTAACGTTATTCTGAAGTTCATGGCTAACTAATTAAACTTAACTAAATGACGCACATTACAAAATCCTTTAGATACACTGTATAGTTATAATGGAAGCCTTGAAAGTGTTCGAGCTAAGTATGATAACATGGGCTTAGGAACTAACTTTGTACACGCTTCACATATTGCAGTTGAGGCATCAGATGAAAGGCTGAATAATAAGTAGGTAGCTAAGTTCCCTTGAGGCTTTACATACAATGTAGATATAGAAGATTACATTGGCAATATCAAACCAATGTTGCTCAAAAATCTCACAAACAATGAAGTCGAGTTCTACAATGAGATTGGGAAATCATCTTGAAAGCACCAAATCACGATGGTAGAATGAATATAGCTAATGTGCTATGATTTCCTTCACAGAAAGCTAAAGTTCATTTTTGGATTCCAAATTTCCAATACATCAACCTGAATACGGCATTAGACGTCATTGGGATTTATTTTCACCAAAATTGTTTGTTCTGCAAATCTCTATTCTAAATCTACTTTTTATTAAATTTGGATCATTAATTGAGTCATCGGGGGTCAATCGTCAGCTATGGACAGTAATAGTAAGGTAGCCATGACAACATAGTGAACTGGTCAACATAAATGAACCTAGATACTCTGTCAAATTTAATTGTCACTTTGCAGTGATTGATAACCCCAAAGTAATTGAGAACCATTAAGTTAGAAAAGACCAATTAACAGATAACACAATTAATTCTACCATTTATGGATATTCTGTGGTAATAAGTAGTTATGTGCATGACAATATTGTTGGTGGTGTCTAGATAAATGCGAATGTAACTGCGATAACTTGATTATTCACTCACGAACTGTCAACAGTTGCTTGTTATTAAAATAACATTGTTATGTATTGCTGATGTTTGGAGAGCTATTTTAGTCGCAATTATAAACTGTAAGCATTGATATTGCTGGTACTGTTGATTTGAATTGTAAATATCAAGGATATAGAACGAGCTCTCCTGTACTTTTCTCAGTGCTCCGACAATAGGGTTGATTCCTAGGTACAAAAATAATAATTCTAATTAGTCCGTCAGTTAGATTATCAAAAAATAATGGACACGTATTTTTTGTTTAACCAAATCATTAAAAATTGACAAAGATTCAATTCAATAAAACGATTCAATGTTCGGGAGCGGGGGCTCGTGACGTCACTTTAGAATAAAAAGTGTAATCTAACGTGACGTCACGAGGAACTTCAAATCTTCGTATTTTTTTTGTTTAATTGACAAAAGAAAAAATACG
This sequence comes from Polyploca ridens, assembly GCA_951394255.1. Classification (NCBI taxonomy): domain Eukaryota; kingdom Metazoa; phylum Arthropoda; class Insecta; order Lepidoptera; family Drepanidae; genus Polyploca; species Polyploca ridens. Next base: position 3,791,453 of record OX596264.1, on the reverse strand, counting down.
TGTTGAATATTTTTTGATAATGTAAAAGACGGACTAAATAGAATTTGTTACTCATCTAGCCTATTGGGTTCGAAAAAGGCCAGTAGAAGATTTCTTCAAGGTATCGCAAATGTCCGAAGGTGGCGGCGATCCCTACCATTGGGATCGTCTTCCTGTTCACCAACCGGTTGACATAAAAAACCGAGTATCAAAATAGTGTTTGTTGTATATTTATTACTATGTATATGTACTTATAGATTTTAACGAAATTATTAATTTAAACTACAAGATGGAAGTCGTGGCGGCGTAGTGTGATGCGTCGCCTAAAAATATAAAAATTGGTAGTCAGAGGTCCCATAGTAAAATTCACTTACTTTTGAAGCAGAAGTGTATTGTAGTAGAAGTAGGTAGGCTGGAAGACCCCCTGTAGGAATCATCATCATCAGCCTCTAATGTCCCACTACTGAGCACAGGCCTCCTTTCACAAATGAGGGTAAAAGGGAATGGGCAATACTCCACCACGCGTGCCCACTGCGGATCGGTGGAGGTAGGCTAGTGGTCAACCTACTGTTGGAATTTTTCACGACTAGTGATAACCGGGACCAACGGCTTTACGTGCCTTCCGAAGCACGGAAACGCTCGATTTGAAATACCACTAGGCGGTCACCCATCCAGATACCGACCACGACGGTGGTAGCTTAATTTGCCGATCGATTAAGAATGGCTGATTATGCTACACCACAAGCGCTTCTTTTGTAGTAGGAATAAGCTCTTGGTTTTGAGAAAGATCGATGAAAAAGGATGATAACTATCGATGGTTCGATACATGGGTCATATGAAATCCCAGTCGATGAATCAAATAGGTAGGATTGTGGGATTAACCTCTTTACCAGATTTGAGATGAAGGAAAGATATTGATCAGCCTTCTGGAAAAACCCTTTAGACTTCTTATAAATCTTAAGGAAGGAAATTCAATTGTTGTTTTGAAAGTTACTGTTTTATTCGTATTTTTAATGGCTTGAGCTTTGATGTAGTAGATTCTAATTCAGAATAATGTAACAGTTTCAATACAAAATAATGTTGTAGGTATTTTTACATAAATGTTCCTTGATTCTGCTTCTGCGAGAATATGTTTTTTACAACATGTAAAAGTGCTTGCTTTCCATAAGCACACAACAAAAATAACCATCCCAAATATCGCATTAAAATCATTAATTTCTGATCAGAAACTTGGTACAATTACTACATTAAGATCAGTCACAAGCTCCAGGGGACCAAGTCTGATATATTTAATAAAAACAACAAGTTTTTGACGCTATTAAATTATTTTACACCAATGATAGTTTATTGGACCAAAATTTTGATAACAGACTTGGACCCCAGTTTTTATAATCCTACCATATTTAAAATACAATGAGACAGGCTATAGAATAAAAAAATACAGAATCGTCATCACATGTTTCATTGTATCGGAATTAGTGTCATTGTAACCATAACATAGACCGGTCCACAGATTATGCAAATCAGAAGCGAAACAAGGAAGAATTACTGTCAATCGGAATATTATTAACAACACCGTATTAATACTCTCATGAGTCAACTTACAAACTATATCTTAAGCTTTGATAAGCAATAATGAGACTTATTTCTTCATCGATAAGGATGAACGATACGTTAAAAGTTTTTGTGACAGTAACTTATTAAACTCCATCATGATACAGTCAATTGTTCGCAGATATCTTGATTCAACAATTGTTGTTATTTAATTGTAATTTCAACTTTCGCACCAAGAGAATAAGATCGAAGTTTTATGTTCCTTGATTTGATTTGGGAAACATTCAGAAGTTCCTTTGATGAGACCGTACATTGCAAATCCTTTAAGTCTTACAAAAAATGCTTTGTCTTTTTTTTTGGTTATCGAATGTGGAATAATGGAGTGAGACAAAAAAACAAGACCCCGGTAATGAGCTTATCAATTTATTAAATAGGTCTTAATGAGGTATGATTTTGATACCTACATACATTATGTAAAAATATTCTAAGAAATTATTTATTGCGTATATGGAAACAAGACCATTAGCCGGCATGTTTCTCTGAATTCAATAAATAACCTCTGACATTTGATTAGAGTTGTTTCGATAAAGTCTGCTCTAAAAATATGACAAATTCTAATCTGTAGGAATAAATTCAACATGCATTCATTCGATTCGCAAATCGAATTCTCTTGGTCTAATTCTAGTTCGAAATCTAATTTATTAGTTATCTACAAAATGAATTATATTTTTATTCTTTGAATTTGTATTTTTTTTAAATAAATTGAACGACTTCGTTCGAACCGAAGTGAGAAATACAATGTTCCTAGCACCCTCAACTATTATGGTGAACGTACTCGAGCCTGGGTTGTACCCACATTATACAATGAAATTAATAAAAGTACCATTGACAATGCAAAAACAAAAAATGGATTTAAGAAAAGTGTCAAACAGCACTACCTCAGTACTTTATAAAAAAATATTATGTAGTAAATGTGTAGTAATTATAATATGTATTACGTGTTAGCCAAATAACAACTTTAAGTGTATGTATGTTTTGTTCGTGTGTCAATTTAATAAAACTTGAAAAAAAAAATGAGAACTGTATCTGCCAACAAACTGCTGTGCAGTTTGGCGGAATTAAGCGCTTACAAAATGTATGTAAATATTTTGTGTATTAAATTAAATAAAAAAAAAAAAACTTCGATTTGAAAATCGAACATTTTATTACTAGACAGTCAGTGCATCTTATTGCCATAACGTCACGGTCGAGATTAATTAGACTATTTTTTTTACTAAACTCATGATGAATAAATATTTTGCAAAACATTTCATTAACAGGAAAAGGCATGTCATATCCAAGAATACGTAATAAAACGCATAAGGCGATGGAATATTTAGTCCATTCAAAGCCACTTGATTTACAAGAATTATACAAGATTTCCATGCAAATTTCTAAGAAATAAACATGTGGTTTAGCTATCTGACTCAAAGTCGCTGACAAATTATAAAAGGTAAACAACGATTAAGCCTATAATTTCGATTTCATCTCGAAGAAATATATACAGTGAAACTTGGTTAAGTGGGACCTGGATAAGTGAGAAACCTCCATAACTGGAACTCATGCTGAGGTCCCAACACTTTGGCACTGAATTACCTCTGTTAGTGGGGTAAGCCTCTATATCTGGGATTTGTTCTTTCGATTTATCATCATAGTTACCTCTATAACTGAGACAGCGAGTACATTTTATATGCATAAAGCTCTGTAACTGAGATAACATTGTTTGTTTACACATTCTTATTCTACCCACAAATTCCACACGTAATTCCAAGTACGTAAGTAATTTTGAGCTTCAATTACCTTCAGTTTTAGTTTCGCTTTACTATCATACAGATGTTTATTTGAAAAATGCCAAAACGAAAGCTACAATCGTTATCATTACGTGAAATATCCGTTTATGAAAGTGGGAAGACATGCGAAGAAGTTTGTGCCGAATTTAACGTGCTTGAATATTTTTGTTGATTATATTTGTATGATTACCTTTAAGTACTATTTTTTTTTATTAAAATTCATTTACATACATAACACGTTATTTTATTTAATGATCGCACCTGTATAACTGAAATAACCTGTATTCTCACCTCTATTAATGGAACCCTCTGTAAATGAGATAGATATTTATTTATACCTGTATATCTGAGACACTGGGTAAGTGGAATACCTCTATAAGTGAAACGACATTGCAGGTCCCTTGATGTCTCACTTAACCAGGTTTCACTGTATTTACAGAATTAATCACGTAAAAGGGATAAAATATAATCACCTGGAAGACAATAACTGCCACACAATGTACCGATCTATGCATTGCGGAGTTTCGTAGCTCTTCCCCAATATTTGTGAAACGTTGTTTTGAAAAAAAAAAAAAAAAACAACTACAAGCAGAATTCCTAGCCATTCATCAATACTATTTTTTCTTTTTAATATATATTACCTTGTAATTACCGATCTCAATATTCCATTGATAACTTGGGACATATTTTAACCCGTTTAATAACTACATTCCAAAATAGAATTTCAGGACGTCAACTGCTCACGCTAATGATTGACGAAGAGATTTTTCGTTCCTGAAAACCAAAGATAATCCTTCATTGTTTATGAAACAATATTTAAATATAGAAAGGAAACTCAAGATGTCATGCTTACACAACAAAAAGACAAGTATTAAACAATGAAAACATTAAGTTCCCCAGGTATTTGCAACAAACAGCTCCGGCCATGTTTGTCGAACCGACATACCGACGGCAAAAACAGAAATTCAATCGATTGGAAATGGCAAAATAGATAATTTCAACACGCAAGCATTCCCAACTGTTTCGCAATGTGCAATGACAAGATCAAATATGGAAGTTTTATTCTAAACTCGCTTTTGCAAATGGCATTCCACATGGCCTAAACGTGTGAAGTTTTGAACGAAAAGAAAAGAAGTTCTGATATATCAATATCGAATTTAATCTATAGCGATAAGAGTTCAAGAGCAAACACAAAAACGTCACAATTTCATAAAGTAAGAGAAACACTTTTAAAATCAATATTAAAGAAAAATCTGACAACCGTAAAACTTCATATCCCATATCATTATCTACAAAAAGAAGAAAATAATACAAAAACATAATATGCAATGAACAATAATCTTTAAAAGATAATGAAGAATCTCACGTTACATACATGTCATTGACCATCAAAATATGAGCCGATGCCTTTGCAATATGACAAGCTGTGTTGCGGGCGCAATAATTACGATGTAACTCAAATGCGCGGGCGCACGATCCTCCGAATGACTCATTGAGATGTAGGCTTGTTCGCGTACGAGTTTGTTTACCTTGCTCGCAGATAAAGGTTGGAAGTTCCGGCTTTGGTTATCTGCCGGCAAAGCTCCGCATCTGGGTGGTATGGCGACAGGTTTTCTGCTAAAGTCAATTTTGTTAATTGCTCCACAATCTGTGGGCTTGGAACTTGTCGCTTTGCCCCGGTTTTCGTCTGGCTACGTTGTATCTTTGGCGATATATGTATATGAGGTAGATATTTCAATCTTATTCACCGATTTTTCGATCGTTACTTTACTACGTTCATATCCTATAATGCCGTTGGGTAGTTTATCGATACGGTTAGCAATCTCTGCATGATTTACAGGATCTTCTGTCATAATATTTGTTTCATTGCATCTTTAGATAACACTCTGTGGTACATTTAACGTTATCCTAATATTAATTTCACACTATGCAATACCCACTTGTCTGTGTGCCCACGCGCACTCGAGGCGTTCCAGCTCAAATCAACGGGTACTATTGTACTAGCAGTTGTTTAGATCCTTCTAAGGCCGTGAGAATTGATTCAAGTCTGCATTGATATACTATAGATTACTAGGTAGTGTGCCTATACATTAATTTAGTTCTAAGTTCTGTATTAGCTGTAATGATCGTTACTACAGGAAAAATAAAGTGTAATAATAATGATGAAAAACAAAATGAAAAGGTGATTTCCGTACCAAATTTTACCGTAGAAAATGATGATGCGGCCGAAGGTGGTAAAAGGAGCTGGCTCACAAGTGTACGCGTCAAACAAAAAATACTTGTAGGTGCTTGTTGACTTTCAACTAGCTAGAGGGTAGTAGCAAGTAATGCGGGTACTACAAAGTACCCAACCGTGCTTATAGCTCGAGAGAAGCTCTGTTTATTAGTATATAAAATGAAAATTGTCTTTAATCCAATAAAATCTGTAGCCTTAATGCCACGGTATTGTATCTAAATTACATGGAAATTCAATTAGGTAAAACTCAAGCACAGGAGTTGCGCGGCAAGCTTCAAAGTGAAGCTTTATTATAAATACACAAAGTTAGCCTCAGGGCAGAGCTTTATGTTAAATTAACTATAAAGTTTAAACTCGAAACAGCCACGAAGAACTGTATTAAGAGAAACAATCTTAAATAGAGAATAGATTCCGATTTATTTTGGTTTGTTAATTGGAGAATAATATCATTACAAGCTTTTATTTAACTTGCAATGTATGTATGTATGTTTGTTCGGGTGGAATCTTGCAAGTTAAATTTTACCCACTTCCAGTGGCTTGAAATTTTGTATATTGGAAGACAATGCAAGTACAGTCAACAAAAAGTAACATACACCAAAAAAAGCTTCAATTAAAAATGAAATTTATAACAAAAACTTATTTTCAAGATAACTAGATTTTTAGATTCATACACTATAGAAATACGTATATTTATTTTTATGTGTAAAGGAGATTGTCATTCTTGTATTTCTTAGCAAAACATCCAAGAATGTTGTAAAACAACTTTTTTGCAAACTCCATAGGTATTTTACAAATTAATTCGTTGAGCATATCTCAATTCATTTGATAGTGAAATATTATGATAATCATAATATTGAGTTTTATATATGGCCACATGAATCATTGCTAGGAAGCGTGTTTTTATTCCGTTACCAATTTGTCTAGTTAACGGAATTTATAATTACGTATCTAATATTTTATTTGTTTTTATTTAAATACTACTCATATACATAGATCAAGTTTAAGCTATGGAATAATTAAATAAACTTATTATCAAATCAACTATGACAGAAATAGATCAGTTTTTATTCGACTTAAAAAAAAACGGTTATATTAAAGTTCAAAATTATTCATAGACAATATTGATAATTCTCACATGCTAAAAACTCTTTCATACTAAAACCATGGACAAAATACTTCAACTTTGTGCCGTGTAGTCAAGTCAGTTTGTATGTAACCCTATAGCCTAACTTAGGTATGATGTAGGTACTTACTGGTACTCGTAGGCGGCAGCGGTAAAGACCTGGTAATAACACCTACTTTACAAAACACTTTAGCTTTCTTGGTGAAACTTCTTATTATGAACCATGGAGTGACATCGAGGCGATATCGAAGCGATGGTGTAATTTATATTTTCTTCGTATGACTAACTTGACTGACAAACAATAGATTCGAGAATAAAATAATTAGGTACTCCTTAAGTACGTACATAGAAATGATTTTCCGAAATTGAAAAGGGAGTAAGGGCTTAAACATGGCTTCGCAGTTCAAACCGCGGGAAGAGCTAGTCAAAAATAAAACCGTAACCACCATATAACCGTAGATTTAAAATTTTACAAATGTCTTATTTTTTAATCATCTTGTAGATAACTTTAATTATCGCAGTACAGGACAATACCGTCAGAATACTGAACGAATCGAAACTATAGGTAAAAATATTAACCTACTACTTATTACCATGTTCTCAGAATACTTCCCCGAGTCACATCACTATAAAGGATAATGCACATAACTGGATACCGCTTAGGTTTTTATTCAATACACGACTGCCTATTAACGGTTACCCATGTCGAAGTGCCTTAACGCATTTGCAAGTAAAATCATGTTTTTACAGCAGCCAAACATAAATTTTCACTTTTCATTATCGATTATTATTCAATAATGAACTCTATTATTTGAGTACAAAAGGACTTTAAATAAATGTTGACAAGCAAATATATGTTTGTGTAATATTATCGGTTGTAAATGGCCAGTAACATGCGCGAGAGGCTATTCGAACGATTCTATTTAAAATTCGAATGTGTGTGTGAAGATTGTTTTCGATATTCAAAAGTTGACAAAGTGGCCTCAGACTCAGGTATTATTTTATAAAAAATTAAGATCGAAGTGCCCCAAAGGACCAGTATGAGATTCGATATATTATTTTTTTATTTTTTATTTCGTAGATTAATCACCTGTAATCGGTTATCAGAACAAACAAAAATATAATGTAAAATCGACGAACAAAACAAAAATAAAAATAGGTTATGCGAATACTAAATTCGGTCAAATATAGCTCGTAAATTATATGCGAATGAAACGTAATCGTCTTTCGACCTAAATATTTGAGTCAATTGACACTTGAGCTTGTAAAATTTATACATACCTAGTTCCAATGCCACTGCGATACATAATTACATTCATTAATTATCTAACTGGCTAGTTGAATGGGAATTAACCTTCGAAATCGTTTCAAATGTGTACCTTTAACGTTTTAATTATAGATAATTACGGTTATCGGTAAATTATAACCGGTTTTTAATGCTTACCACTTTAATAGTGCTTTATGTAAACTACCCTCTCATAACTTTATCGTGCGGCCTCTATAATTATTTGCATGTTAAAAATAGATAAAATGTGATAATTGGATTTTATCATTAGCGTTAAAATTTTATAAGTTTGAACTATAACATATACATTTTAAGGTTTTTATTATGACGATACATAAGACCTGCAGACTTGCATTTACTCACGTTCTCGTGGATTAATGGTTTCTAGGGATTCAAATGATTAAACATTTTTGAAATTTATGTATTTGTGTATCACATCATATCCTAATCCGATCATTTCGGTAAAAAAGAAACATCATTGCGAGAAAACATCACGTTATCCTTAAGCCTGGACAATATTGATATACAGGGTGTTGTTTTGGTCGGCGACAAGCGACCCAGGAGCGGTAGTACAAAATATATATTCCCCAAAAATGGACTTAATTCCATTAAATACTGTAAATATGTTGAGAAATATCTTATTCAATTTGAAATAAAATTACTGCAAAGTATGGTTACTAGGCACGTGCACAGACTAGAGCTAGGCGCAAGCCGCCATCGCCCCACCCCTTTACTCCCTCGTACTCCCGTTGAGTATTATGTCTACACTTTAGCTTATTACATGATTTTCAAAATTTTATTTTTTTTATTTTTAATATTTAAAAAAAATAAAGTATTTTTTTTATATTTTAGCGATGTGTTTCGGCAACTACGTTTGATAGCCATTTTTATTCTAGGCTTTATGTGCTCACTATCTTTAGCCACATCATCGCTTACCATTTTTATTTTTTATTTTTATACTACTTAGGTAGCAAACAAGCATACGGCCCGCCTGATGGTAGGCGGTTATCGTAGCCTATGGACGCTTGCAACACCAGGGGTATCACTCGCGGGTTGCCGACCCTGCCAAAATCTATATACCCTTTTTGAAGAACCCCATGCTATACTCCATTGGGAAAACCACGGCAGGGAGCTCATTCCACAATCTGAGCGCCCGCGGAAGGAAGCTCCTTTGAGACAGAACAGTTCGAAACAATTCTGTGTGCCTGCGAAAGTCCAGGAAGGATTTGAAAAATTCACATCTTATTTATAGTAAAAACAAACCAAATAATATTTCCCGAAGTTATTTAATCCATTGCCCATAAATTATTCAAACATCTGTCTAATATTCATTTTTATATTGTCTTGAAAAATTGGTAACCATAAACCGTTTTTGTTAACGATACTAATAAGAAAACCGATGCTACCATCATTTCATTAATGACGTACGTTCCATCATTAGAACCACACACGAAGCAGTAACTAATACCACAGAATGAAATCTGACGGAATCGGTTAAATTAGAAAATTTTACCGTTATTTTTGTATCAATGACCGATTTTTTTGTTTGTGTATAACTGACCTAACTTGTTTCTATCATTGTGGGTTGTTAGGTAATAAATTATTCCATATTTTTTTCGTATTTTATCCGCGTTCCTGAGGAATCGTTTTGCGTTTTCCCGGGATAAAAGTATCTTATGTGTTATAATCCAGAACATATTTTTATCTAAGTATGTGCCGAATTTCATCCAAATCGGATCTAAAGTTTTTGCGTAAAAGAGTAATAAACATCTTCAGAAATCACATACTCCATCCATAGTAGGGTAGGATAAGTAGAAGAGGATTAATGTAATTTTAATTTAGTCCTGAATCTTGATATCTTTATTTTGGAAATACTGCACATTTCCAAAGGTAGTGCAATAAATATTTTAATAAATCAAGCAAAGGATTGTTTATTTTGTCCGTAGTCAATTCAATTTGCATAGCAATATATCATTCAAAATAAAACAACACTTTTTTCTAAGTAAGTGAAGATGAATGGTTAAGCAAGAAACTTTGCCGTCTGTCGTCCGAAATAAACTTCGCGAAAAGTATGTTTTATTGCCGTCTTCTTCATTTTATATTATAATTCTTTTTTAGGTTTGTTTACTTTTTTGGGGAGGTCTGCAAAACAAGTGGCTTGCGTATTTTACAAATTGTCCTTTTATTTTGAAGTCATAATAATAGCTTTACTCATAACATGAGAATAATGATGATAAGGATAAATGGATTGGAATAAACGCGTCCGAAATAGTAACCCAAAGAACCTTTGCAAGACGGCTTAGTATTGAAATTGAGTGTATTAGATGTAGGCACTCTCATTAGGGCAGGCTTTGATGTAGTAGCATAATGAAATACTACTATTTAAGTAATTACTAAAACTGAAATGCCTAACCAGGCTTAGCTGTTCAATTATCCATCTTTAGTAGAGAAAGATCTAAGTCTACCGGCCCAAAACAGTACGTTTAAATAATTTAATGATCTTTATACCGAACAGAATACAGAACAAAAAATACAAGTAAAATTATTTGAACACTTTTCTATGGCGTCAAATGATGTTAGCACAGATGTTGCCCAAAGCATATTTGAAGGTCTTTGCTATTGAATAATCATGAAGCACATGGCGGTTAAGTCATTAATGTTGACAATACAATAGGAGTGAAAGAGACAAATTGTAAATTGTTAAAAGATGACTCACTAAGGTGACAAACAGGTCAAGTAAGTTTGAAACTAGGTACATACATAGTTGGTGACATGAAGACAACAAAGCTTAAAATTCAGTAAACATAAAATCTGTAGACAATATTAATGTATCAAACAAAACAAAGCAAAATAGTGCCTATGAAAAGTCAAAAATCGTGGTCAAATTAAAGACTTTCTTTCTTTCTGATCTAGAATCCTATAATGAATATACTGAGGAATCTATTATCGGTGGTAGAATTTTCAAGAATCCATCTGGTTGACTACCACCCTCAAGTTTTCAATCTGTCACTAAACGCCTGCTGGCATGTTCTAGCAGCTGTATTTGTGAGCCAATTCTACTATAATACCAAATAGAAATATAAATAAAGCTATCTGTAAATTCCTAATGAACGCGAGAGATCCAAAAGCTAGATGTAGAGGACGATGAACCAGAAAAAGCTGCGTAGCCTTCAATCGCTACAACCAATGATATTTCTTATAACTTAAACGATATTGACATTTATGACAAATAACTTATAGCTGATGTTCAAATACTTGTACATCAATCGTCACTTGAAACAAAAGAGGGTTCTTGTATGAGAAAAAAATCAATGGGATATTCACTGAACTAGCTAACTTAATTGCATTTGGAAACAGGATTTTGTTTGCAAAATTTCGTCTAGTTTCACATTCATATCGTTTGTATGAAAATAGAACATAATTTGATATGAGTACAAAAGTTTTAAGTAGCAACATCATGATGTAATGCAATAAAAAAGAAGTATACCAAACCATATAATTAAATGGAACGCACATGCTGATCCAATTTGGTCGGACCGGATGAAAACAATCCAGAGAAAGTCCAATACTCAACTGAACATAATCCGTCAACTACAGAATTAGAACGGTTAAAATATTAAAAAAACAAAAGGAAATGACCTCGTGTCCCAAATTAATAATTTTCCGTTCGAAAGACACGTCAAAGGCACTATTGTTCTACAAAACAATGAGAAATTGGTTGAGCCAACGGCTGGCACAAAGAAAAATTAGGTAAACCAACGTAACTTCACTCTAAATCTCTGGCAATGGTTTGTGTGATGCAATTCGATGTGGACGAACGATGGTGTATGTTGACATGTTATCGATATCGATAATGATAGTGTCAAAATGGGTTATGGTCGTGACCTCGGTATAACGAATGGAGACTTACTGTTTTATTATGAAATGCAGTATTTGTGTCCATTTTCTTTCTTATTACGCTAAGTATTATTATTGCTGTAGTATTATTCTGAAATTATAATCTACCTACAAAAACGTAGCTTATTCTGTATCGTGGCAACTACCTTCCTAATTATTTTAGAAACATCATTATTTCTGCATCGCTACAATATTTAAAATTGAATACAAATCTGTAAATTAGAAATGCGAAAACTTACTTATAATAATAATTGTAGTTGATATGTGGTAGATATAGAAAATTATAATTCTAACAATTATTTTCTTTTATTTACAGGTAAATCATCCTGCTACAATTATGTCTGAACATAGTATTAAATGCTCCGTTATATTGTAAACTTTAACAGTAGGTAAGTGACTAAGCGAATCATAAATTTATGATACTATATTCAATTCTTATTACGATTAAGTTACTATATTGTCGATATGCAAAGTATCGCAAACTCTCCGCCCTACCGCCCTTAAAGTTGACCCATATCGTTGAAAAACAAGCTTCCTCGTTGATTCACAATCGGCCTACTGTTCGTCAGTAGTGCTGCAACCATGGTATTTAGGTCGATGACATCGATGCATGCGCATGAGTTTTTTTGTGAGTTTTATCGACACTGTTGAGTGGATTATGTAAAATAAACGATTGCATTCTTTTTAACAATATTCTCTTTGTAATTTGAGCTTTGTCTATTTTGTAATCTTTTAGCTTCTGTGTGGGCTCATAGTTGTAACTATTTTATAGTTTGTTACAGTTAAGTTTATTTTACGTTTGGAAATTACCGATGTTGTCCAAAATACCGTTAAATTTATGAATGTTTAATTAATTTCAACCTTAAAGGTTTTATTGTTGTGTGGTAAATAATACGATAAAGTTCTTATAACCTCTGTATACTATTTTGATCATAAATAATGATCTATATGCAATAGAATTTTAGGTAAAAAAATAAGTGATTTTAATGAACGTACGGAATATACTTTAACTTTCGTTTTTTTTTTTTTTTTTTTTTTATACTACTAAGTCGGTAAACAAGCATACGGCCCGCCTGATGGTAAGCGGTTACCGTAGCCCGTTACTTTATTAATATCAAGGTTGCATCGGAAACAAAATAGTTTGATGTTATCTTATGTTAGTTAATACCAGTATACAGTATCGAGTATATCGTATTTTTTTAATCTAGAATTTCAGCCAATTAATCAAGGTTCTTATTTGTAAATACGTCATTTACGTGATTGTTTATCTCTGCTTTCTAAGTTTCTCTGCGTTCAAGCTCACTCATATTTAGAACTCTAATAAAAAGGAATTTGCATGATAATTAAGATCAAATATTGTAAGGTTGCCTTCATAAGGATGTTAATTAACCCTTCAAGTCCAATCACGTCAATTACCACCTCTCCAACTTCCGAAAAACCCAGCAGTAGACAAGTCTTTATCAGCCTTTAGACATTTATTTCTGGAAAGTAGTGTGGGGTTTACGTTTTCAACCAACCTTCCTTCATTCAATATTATATATTTTACTCTCAAATCTACATGTTAGCGAATCTGTCTATACGTGTAGTTCAGTCATGGTTAACAGCCACCATGTACCGTGAGTATGACAGTTGCATCTTTGACTTATGTTATAAGATGATTGTTTTTATCTTAGGTATTTTTTTGGTATTTCATTTAAATGAGTATTTCTTTCACTGCTGGTAATATCATTGGCAATGAGTCATTTTCTCAATCTTCCTGGCTTCCAGTTCCACGTCCATATTTTGCATTACCGTTATCTCTTCTATCTAATAGAGTAACATTTCTCTATTTTTTTATCAATATGACGTATTATAAAATTATGAAGAAGAAGAAGAAAGAAGAAAATACATTTATTTTGAAAGTGACACAACACAATTACATACACATAAAACAGAAAAAGGAGAATAAATAGTAGTAGGTAGTAATAGTAAATTGTGTTGTGTGATATCAAAAATGGACAGCGACTCAGTTGTAGACTGCAAGCCCCGAACAGGTCCAGGGCTACAGCACTGATTTTCAGTCGCTGCCATAGGTGACGTCACGAACAACGTAAACTAAAATAAAATTGAAAACAAAGAATAACGAAGTAAGAACAAAAGAAGATAAAAAACAATAACAATTAATAATTGAAATATTTAAACCTACAAAATAATAATAATTTACAAAAAAAACATTTGACATAATAAAAATAAAATATAAAAAAATACAGTGTACGGCGTGAACTGATGGCCCGACCGAGTGCTAATCAATAAATATCCTTAATGTTTACAAAAATCTTACAAGGGCCATTAAATAACTTAGATTATTTATCAGTGGATATAAGTTTGTATCGTATTTGGTGTATCTCTACCAATCGACTGGGTAATGATTTTATCTTTACTTCGTCGGCCATTAGATAAAGACCTATCTCAATATTGTAAATAAATCTTATATAATCGTAGAGCTGATATCAATATGGTTTTGATTTCGCTAGAGCCTGACCCTGTTTTAGATAGATATTAATGATAATGCCACTATTAGTAGTCAAACCCTTGTCTGGTTGTCCGAAATCAAGTGTAATCTCTGTAATATCTAAATTGGTAATTCTATCATTTTGATTCATGAGATCAGACTCCATAATAGCCTCATTTCAATCAAAATTGCGTACTTGATTAGAAATTTCAATACTTATTTGACCAATAATTTCACCCAAAACAATAGTCGTGAGAAAAAATTTATGACAAAAGTGTCGGAAAAACATTTTTTCATTTTGGAGACGTCTCAGGTGGTAATTGACCAAATTTTTAAAACAAATAAGTTTTTATGAATGAAACCATGGGAACGTATTTGGACATTTGTATAACCAGTTTAAGACTAGTTTAAAACGACTTAATCAATGTCGATAGATACAGTAACAGTGTGACGACATTATCAGGTTAAATAGCACAAATGCAACGAAATGTCTATAGAGATACCAAGCCAGAATTTAGAGAATCAAACAGAAAATACCGTAATAACATAAATATCCCGTAACATAGTTATAACTACTTGGTCCTTTTAGAGTTTGAAGAGATTTACTAAATCCTGGATCGGAATATCGATAAGTGCAATAACAATAGTGTAAAAACTAAATTCATTCTTTGCCTGCAGTAGAAAATTGTACTCAATGTTCAATCATGTAATTGTCTTATCATCCGCTTTCTTCTTTTTGCTTGAACCAATAACTTCGTTACGTCACATCTTGTTAACACATAGATGTAAATAAAGACATTCAGTGTGTAGATAATTGATATATGAATGTCGTACATATTACGAAATGCACCCAACATATGACCTCGGTTGAACGTGATGTGTCAGAAATGACGCCGATAAAAGTTTTTGTCGGCTGTTAAAAGTTATCTGTAGGCGATTATTGGGCGTTTTTTTATTGGAGTTATAAGGTGTTATGGGCCTTTTAGGTATGTCTGTAGTTTGGATTTATTTATTGTGTCAATTAATTGAAATTACTGGTTTTCTTTGCCTTTATTGTTCAGCATACGTTTGTTTCATTTTACAAGCTCCAGCAAATACATTCCTGAATACAGATATATTTTTTGATATGAATTGTTCTTATCTTGGAATATTTGAACCAGATACACATACATTTGCATCAATTTGTTTCACAAGTCTATCGCTCCTACATTGTGGATGTATATCGAATGTTGATTTAGATGAAACCAGTAATAGTTCTGAATAATACATACGCTTCAAACTAATAAACTGCAGAGTAGTTAATAGTACAAAATGTCTGAATAGTTTGACTTTGGCCCTTTCCAAGTTATAAGGTTACTTCAAAGTAATTAAATTCAATCAGACATGGTAAAACTGCCAGACTGGTACAAGAGAAATTGCTATTCGATGACAAAACTACTCAGTGAATAATTAAGTGCCAACCGTATATAGAATTGATTCCTTATACTTAAGAAATCTTTCACGACTTAAAGCACTTATTCATGACAAAAACAAGCCGCACCAAAATTACGGGTTTGTGGTTGTGTTCTTGCAAAAGTAAACAAATTATTTACTTGTGTACATAAAATTGGTGGTCATTATGGCATCAAGTTGTCGCTTTGATTGCGAAAGATGGCACTTGTGATGTGCGTGCGCACGAGCCCAATTGAACGGCTATTTGTCACATTACGTCACTTAAGGGCCTATTCCGTAATTTAAGGCTGCGTATAAAGCAAAATAACAATCTTAGAATTGAAATTTACCCAAGTAAATAGTATTTAAATGAAAAAATATTTTTATATGGGTATTTTCATTATATACGCGAGGGTTCTGCCTGAGCAAAAACATAATGGAATGAAATTTCCTCGATAGAAAAAAATCACAAAGCTACCTCTAATAATAATGAATTTTCGGTTTTATTCGTTCATGGTGTATCTAATTAAGACAAAAATTCGATAAATAATATCACTAACATATGACCTAGGGCTGCTACTAACGATTTTTTAAAATATTCTATACTTTACGAGTTATTTAGATAAGAAGCGCTTCGTTCATTTTTGTGCCGCGTAACACGCTATCTCCATCTCATCTCCACGCGAAGATTAGACATAAGTTTGTTTCATCTGACATTGCGATATTTTTCTGGCTTGGTACGCACTCTTAAGTGAAAAGAGCCAAAGTGTGACAATGATTGGAATGTTTTTTTTTGTTTAGAGTGACGGATTGAATAATGGCTCTTGACGTTATCACTTTATCAACGAGCTTCGACTTTTGTTATTTGTACGCACGCTACTTCGCAATCATAGATTCTATTGAGTAACCGAACTAAGTAAAAATATTTCTGGCAACATTGAATAAATAAATAAATTGACTAACAATTTGACTATGAAAAATAGCTTTATAACCTGTAAATTTCAATATTCTATATTTTTAAAATAATTACTATCTTATCTTATTACATGAGATGGTTTAAGCCAAGTCTAGTAAAACCAAGGTTCTAAGATAGTCCCGTAGAAATGGACGGATATATTTAAAACCTAGATTTTGATGGCTTACTTTAAACCATCTACGGAATAAGGGGAATAGTGTTTCGTCTTAAATGAGATGAATTAATGATGAGAATGAATTAGAAGCAGTTGTATAAATTTTTTTTTTTTTTTTTTTTTTTTTTATACCACTAAGGTGGCAAACAAGCATACGGCCCGCCTGATGGTAAGCAGTTACCGTAGCCTATGGACGCTTGCAACACCAGGGGCATCACTTGCGCGTTGCCGACCCTGAAGAAATCTCTTCACGCCCTTTTTGAAGAACCCCATGCTGTACTCCATTGGGAAAACCACGGCGGGGAGCTCATTCCACAATCTGACCGTCCGCGGAAGAAAGCTCCTTTGAGCCCGCACAGTTCGAAACAATTCTGGTTTCAATATGTGAGGATGGACTCCCCGTCGATGGCGAGAGTTGCGATGGTAGAAGGTAGCAGTGGGCAACAAGTCGAACAATTCTTTAGAACACTCTCCGTTGTACAAGCGGTAGAACACACATAAGGAGGCAAAGTCTCTCCTCAGACTAAGGGGCTCTAAACCGCTTGTGAGCTCGGGATCGTCAACAATTCTGATGGCACGTCGCTGAACCGAGTCTAAAGGCCCAAGCTGGTATCCAGGTGCTCCCGCCCATAGGTGACAGCAGTACTCCATATGAGGCCGGACTTGTGACTTATAAAGTTGTAGCCTTTGCCCCGATGTGAAGTACTGCCTCGCTCTGTTGAGCACTCCGAGCTTTTTGGATGCCAGCTTAACCTTGTCTTCCAAGTGACTTCGGAACAAAACGTCGCTAGAAATGTCGACGCCAAGGATCCCGATGCTTTGACTGATGTTCAAGGAGGTGTTCTGGAATTGTGGAGCCACAGACCATGGGGTTTTCTTAGCGGTGAACGCGCAGGCTTGAGTCTTGGTGGGGTTGAAATGGACTAGGTTTAGTCGACCCCAATCGGAGACACTAGTTAATGTACTCTCGATTTCAGACATCAGCCGTTCGCGGCTTTCCTCCACC
Source organism: Polyploca ridens (assembly GCA_951394255.1). Classification (NCBI taxonomy): domain Eukaryota; kingdom Metazoa; phylum Arthropoda; class Insecta; order Lepidoptera; family Drepanidae; genus Polyploca; species Polyploca ridens. The sequence goes on along the minus strand of OX596264.1, from coordinate 3,773,492 downwards.
TCGGAACGAGGTAAATCAATAAGTAATACAATTATTAATAGAAAACAATCAATTCAAATCAACTGCCAGTAATTCTTGCGTTTGCAAGGTCAGCGCATACGCAGTAACGCGCGAAATCGACACAATAAACCATCTTGTCGGTTCGCATACCTGCGACTTTTTTTTCTTAATTTTTATTACCTACCACCTTTCCTGCGGTAAGAATGCTCACTGTATTATTCAATTACGTTTTATGCCTGCCAGTTGGCAACACCGGTACCGCTCTCAGAATTGCCAGTGATTTATTACTTCGTTTATTCTCGGATTTTATTGTGGCAACCCTAACTGTTACAGGTCATTCGTGAAAATAATCTTGTTACGATGACAGTGCTGTGTCTGTTATGTTCATCAAAATTTGAGTTTTATTTTTTGTGTATGGCTTTAGCTTGTGTTTTATTTTGCTAAGGGATAATCCTTTGTGGCGTATTTTTTAATATTTTTGCAATAACTGAATCACAGTAGAAGACTTTGACTCAATTGCCAGAGATTCCGTTTTGAGCAAAGAATTTTTTTCCTTAAAATTATGTATCGAAAACAGAAAAAAAAAATACGTAAACAACATATTTTTTGGAAAAACAGTTGATGATATCTCAGTAAAATATTCTTTAGTTGGTAACAATTCACGATGATGCGTCACTCACTACAGAATGATAAATAACAGCCAAGTCTATAAAATATGATGACAATAACACACCACAAATGCAGTGCTAAAATCCCTCTTTTTGTTTTTACTACGAGTAAATATGAATAACAGAGGTCCCATATGAACTCTGTTGTATCCATCAAAAACAGCGGCGGCTTGCAAACGATGTTTTGAGTGCTCCAAGATATTCCTTTTATTTTTACATCGCGACCACTCGACCGTTTTGTATGCGTGCTGTTACAAGCTGAAACAAAAAATAAAATTATGCGTTCGACAACCCTGTTTCATGGTTAAAAAGTATTTGTTTTGGTTGTGTGAAGTAAAATTAGTAATTTGAGGTTGTTTGCTGATTCTGGTTTTTTTACCGTCGCTTTCATTTTAGTTTACGATTTTGAGATGGTTTTGGACGCTTTGATATAATAATTTTAAAAATATTTTTTGTTAGTGTGACAATACACTACAGAAGCAATGACTAGGACTTATATTGGTTGCTCATTCCTGGTTACTAATCTGACATACTCACGTAAACCCAAGTCTAACGATCATCAGGGCCAGTAGACAAGATGGTTATCCCATACAAAGGTTAATAGTTTACTAACGATGACGATTGTCGACAACCATCTTGTCTAGTGTGGCTGTTCGGTTGCTACAATCTGAAAAATCCATTTAAATTATATTGCTCTAAAGAATAAAGAAGAATCAAGAATCCCGATAAACAAGACTCACCAATGTAGGTAAATCGTAATCGTACTAATATAATTCTCAATGTTTTTTTTTTTTTTTTTCTTCAATCGCGGCACATGGCTTTCAAGTAATATTATAAGTTCTAGTCACAATGAATCACTTTCACATAGTCCTCAGTCAGTCACCGTCCATAATAGTCATGTTTTAGTACAATGGTGGTCATTGTACTAACACTTTTCACGGACTTCTTGAGACAACTTGAAAAGCCACGATACACATAATTCATTTCATTTCACTTCACTGGTGCACATGTATTGATCTTTATTGGATAAATACCACCAATTATATGCAATAAAACTCATAATACACGAATTTATGAAAATAAAAATGAAAAAGCAACGTCACTCTGCAAGTTCCCGCCAAAAAGTCTCATTCTCAATGTTGTTAAGCGGGAAATATCTGACAGCTGTCAAAACATTATGCTCGCTCGAAGTCGTAGTGCATTCAAAATCCGAATGCAGTGCTAACTAAAACAATCACATTTCGATTTCGTCACCGCGCCATCTGGCGGCCAAACGCCCACGAGATGTCGTAACGTGGTCACTAGCTTATTTTTACTAGATCACATTTGGACAGCTGTGCTTTGTTACTGGAATATAAATGAACAATAACTTTTTTTAATTTGTCTATTCTGAGTTTAAAAATCGAACGAGCTTGTATGTAAATAGGTTATATCTAACTTTAAACGACTTAATTAATTTCTTTGACATTGGTCGATTTTTTTAGTCGATATTTCTACATGTTTGAAGACTAATTTTGTATTACGTCACTTGAGTCTTCTTGATTGTCATTACCTATTAAAGTAATCCAATTCCAAATAATTATCAACAAAATCTCATCACAATACAAAAAATTAAGATAAAATATTATCTACAATTAAATATTTGAGGAGAATCTTGGAATAAGTTACATTGTGTACTATCAAATAGTAACCTGAGTTTACTTAAATCCGAGATTACAAACAGAATGTGTGTTTAACATTGTATGTTTATTATGAGACAGTAGGGTTACCACATCATTTTCTAATCCGGGACAATATAACATACGTTGTACTAACCTACTCAAAGTTACAATTTTGGACTTTAATCAATCATATCCTAGAATACCATAGGTGATACTTTTTCTAGTTTTCTATTAAAAAACTATATATTAAACCGCTTTTTATTTATTAACAATGATTGAGTCGGCGGTTATAGCGGACCACTGGGATGTGAAATGAGCTCTTCAATCATAACATTTTTCTTCAAAAGGGGCTGAGTAATCCCCTGGTATTGCAAGGGTATATGGGCGGCTGTGACCTCTTACCATCAGCCAGCATGCCTGCTTGTCAACGTTGCCAACATCATCATCAGCCTATAATGTCCCAATGCTGAGCACAGGCCTCCTTTCACAAATGAGGGTTAAAGAGAATGGGCAAAACCACCACGCGTGCATTGCGGGTCGGTGGAGTGGTCAACTGACTGTTAAAGTTTTCAAGCCGCCTACGAGGCCTCCTTAAAGACTATCACAACTAAGTAATAAGCGGGACCAACAGCTTTACGTGCCTTCCGAAGCACGGAAACGCTCGAGTCGAAAATACTACCAAGGCGGTCACACATCCAGGGGGCCTGCCACGGGCTCTTAAAACAAGGTTAAAATAACCTTATTTGTCTTTTGTCCCATTTTGACGTCGGATGTCAAAGAAAGACAAAAGACAAGTAAGGTTATAATAATATTGTTTTAAGAGCTTGTGGTTCGCCCTCAGGTACCGGCTTCACCAGTAGCTTGACTTTGCCGATCGATGAAGAACGGCTAATTTTTTACACCGAACCACAAGACACCGGGAAAATTTTCACCCGTACGTTGTTGATATACCGAATATACGGACACAGCGTTTTGCATCCTCATTTATAATGCGGACAGCAAGAGAGTGGAACTTGCTTCCGGCGTCTTCGTCCCTTATGGGCGGGTCAGTGGCCAAAGGAAAGCCCATTTAATTTAAAAAAAAAACCCACGATCGCTACAAAAAAGCCTATAATTTAGAATTTAGGTTTCAACGAGTAATCCAATGTTTACGTGAACAAACATTATTTTGGTCAGCTTTCAATTTTAATCGCTCATTAAAACATTTTCATGATTTATGATCTTTCATAATCTGTCTCAATCCTCATCTATTATGTTTAACCTAGCCATATGTGGACCTAGCATAACAATGACGTACACAGTCGACGCACAACATGGCGGCCTCTGACGTCATTCCATACACATCTGTATTGTTGTTGAATTGAATGTTAACATGATTCTGTTATAAAGACCGTTGGCTCTTTTTCATGATATCTAGGCTGCAGACAACTGGCTTTTATTGAGTGAAATGTATTGTTCGGGGGTTTACACGGTTATTTTGCTTTACATTAACTTAGTATTCGATGTTCGCAACCTAGATTTTTGTTGCAATAGATTTGTGTGAATAGTTCGTTAGTATTATTTTTTTACTTCATAAATGGTTTAGATTTTTTTTAAGAAACCAGTTTCTTTAGTTGTTTTTTTATGGAGGACCTCCTGAACAAATTCTTCCATTTTTGATTTTCTTCAATTTTTATTGAAATCGGTACAAATATTGGGTTTAACAGAGTTGTTTTTGCCGAAACAAATAGACGAACTATGATCTACATATTTTTTTTTATAGTCGGTAAAATAAATCCACGATAATTGTACATCGTAGATTGAATATTAAGTAGTATATTTTGTCTACTGATGCCAGTTCCCGACACTCTAAAACTAGGTTCTTAATACATATACAAGTTCAAAAAGTCCAATATATTTTTATAAATTAGTTTCTGAATCCAATCTAAATCAATTCATTATAGAAAACAAATGACAAATATGTTCATAATATATTTCGAAATTGAAATATATTATGAACATATTTGTCATTTGTTTTCTTAACATGTGCCACCGATCGTAAATCCTCAGCTCCTAGATAAACCGACAAAAGTTTGTCGCTATGGAATGCGCACGAGGTCTGAATGTCAAATTGACATCGTTTAAGGCAAAGGCGGCACATTTTATGTTATTCTCCGGAATTGATGGACGCCAAATGGGTTGGAATAAATTTTTGTGTGCTTAGGACGCTATAACTGTTATTTACATTCCCGTCGCACTATTATTAACGTTAGAAATCTATTTAAACAGCGAATTATTGTTTTTATGGAATGAAAAAAAGCTACTATAAACTTTTTTTTTCGGTAATCTCACTATGTACAGATTTATGCGACTATAAAAAAGACATACGTTTGTGTCTAATTCCGAATTCAAATCATTTAAAATAAGCATTTCTAATTCTATTTGTTTGTACATACTTGTTGAGATTTTTACACCTAAGCAAAAAATAATTAGGTAGTCATTAAGCACGTTCGGTACTTATTTACTCTAAACCTATAGCTTTGTGTCATGTCAGGTCGTGTTTATTTTGATGTCCAAACAGCATCGCCTTAAAAGGTCAATTGTCAATCACTACACAAGTTGGCATTCCAATGCTTTGACATGCTCGCATTTGTGACTATATTAGTGGCCGCCATTGTACACGTATGCATGTGAGTCAGTTTTTTTGGCCTCAAGTGTACGGTTGAAGTGTGGCCATGGAAATAAGAAGTGCAGTTCAGTTAGTGATTTCATAATGCACTTGAGTTTCTTTTGGGTTTGAGGCAATATTTGCATTAGTAATTTTGTGATGGACAACTACTAATCGTATGTTTTGAAGTGGGTTAGTTTTATTGTCATTTTGTAAATTCTTGTAAGAATTATAAATAAATCACAATAGTCTTATTTGGAAGCTTGTTTTACGTAGAGGCCTAAGATGAGCCTAATATTAAAAAAAAACCTTTAATATATAGGTACTTGAACATCACTAAAAGCACCGGGATCCTTGGCGTCGACATTTCTAGCGACGTTTTGTTCCGTAGTCACTCAGAAGACAAGGTTAAGCTGGCATCCAAAAAGCTCGGAGTGCTCAACAAAGCGAAGCAGTACTTCACATCGGGGCAAAGGCTGCAACTTTATAAGTCGCAAGTCTGGCGGCCGGCCTCATATGGAGTACTGTTGTCATCTGTAGGCGAGGGAACCTGGATACCAGCTTGGCCCTTTAGAATCGGTTCAGCGACGTGCCGCTAAAATTGTCGACTATCCCGAGCTCACAAACGGTTTAGCGCCCCTCAGTCTGATGAGAGACTTTTCCTCCTTATGTGTGTTCTACCGCTTGTACAACGGACAGTGTTCTGTAGAATTATTTAAGATGATGCCCACGGCTACCTTCCACCATCGCAACTCTCGCCATCGGCGGGGAGTCCCTCCTCACCATAGAAATACAATGTACCAGAGTGGCAGTTACCGAGTGAGAACTGTCGGAATGGGTTCGAACAAGGCAACGATCCCACCGCAAGCGCTAGTAGTCGTTGTCGAGTACTAGCTGTGCGCGTCGGGTGCGAATTGTTCGGATGTTTTTTTTTTGTTTTTACCAGTAAACATGGTTAAATGTGCAGTTCAAACGTGCAGGAACGATAGTAGGACACACTCAAAATATAAATCTAACGTCACTTTTCATCGGTAAGTCGAAATATTGATGAATTACTAACAATTAAATTACGCGTCTCGGGGGTGAAATAGACGCGAGGGGCGGGCACGATATGGCCTCCCGCGCTGCCCCGCACTGCCGCACCGCGACTAGTGATGTAGCGCGATGGATACTGCAGTCGATAAATATTCTGATAGTTCATAAAAAAGTTGTGGGTCTTTTGAGAACTAAATGTTTTATTTTTTAATGGAATGTTAATAGTATACCTAAATATTAAAGTAATTTATTCGGTTTTAATAATTAATTGAATTGTTCAGTCGGAATTTGTGTTTTACGACTTTTTTGAGACTAAACAAAAAATTCTAAGGAATGTGGTGAATGGCAAAATGAATATTAAAATTACTTCCTTGGTAATATTATCCTGAAGTGCCAGTAGTTTAACAAGCTTTTATTAGCTTCACGTGTAGGTAACTAAGTATCTAAACAAATCTTGATGTCGATTTTATTTAACCTATTTCTAGTCACCGTATCGTACGAAAAAATGGTGTGGGGTGATTTTTAACACGATTTTATTAGCTTCATCTGTATGTATATATGTACGTATATGTATGTATGCATGTAATGGAATGTTCAAACGTAATTTTCATCGACTTCCAAACGTCAGATTAAACTGAAATTGTACACACTTGTCAAGTACTGCCGGGCTATTGCGTATCTTTGGTGGTAATCGTAACGAACACCATTAATTATTTCATCCAATGACGCGCACGCGATATGACGCGACGCGGATGACCATTCGCGGGCCCTGATTGGATGAAATTTATTAATGGTGTTCGTTACGATTACCACCAAAGTTACGCGGTAGAGCTCCGGATGACAATACAATAATTTGGTACAATCGAGCTGATCTGATGACGGATCCGGAAAGTAGGCACTGGAACTCCATAACGGAATAACGTATGTTAGCCGTGTTTGGACTTGTTGGAATCGTCTTGAGATGCATTTTGACCAGATATGGTTTTAAGGGTTGGATGTTGGAGTAGGAGGGTTGGCACTGGGACTCTATAGCGGAGCAACGTATCCTACCCGTGTTTGAGATTGTTGGAATTGTCGTAAGATGCACTTTGACTATATATGGTTTTCAGGTTCTGATTATGGAGTAGGAAAGTAAGCACTGGAACTCCATAACGGAGCAACGTTTCCTAGCCATGTTTAGACTTGTTGGAATTGTCGTAAGATGCACTTTGACCATATATGGTTTTCAGGGTCTGATGATGGAGTAGGAGAGTAAGCACTGGAACTCCATAACGGAGCTACGTTTCCTAGCTATGTTTGGACTTGTTGGAATTGTCGTAAGATGCACTTTGACCATATATGGTTTTCAGGGTCTGATGATGGAGTAGGAGAGTAAGCACTGGAACTTCATAACGGAGCAACGTTTCCTAGACGATATTTATTTTATATCTGCCTATTTCATTATTCTACCTACATTAAGTAATTTACGAGATTAGGGGCCTACCAATTAGCATATCTAGAACTTATGTGACAGAAATATCATCCATCATCTCATCATCATCTGTCAGTTTAGTTCTGAAAAGCTAACATGCGTGCCGTGAGATAATTTTATCACCGAATCATGTCATGTACCTACAGTGAAAATCAGATGAATAAATGCCGCGCTTTTTCAAAGTGAACTTCACTGCGCAAGGCATAATGCGGTAAGAAAATTATCTCAAGGTGCGCATATTAACCCTGCTGGATATGTTAACAGAAAGCAGTGAAACTGGCACTAAGTTACCTCTAAATGAGCAAAAATTTGTATTTTCATTTATGCATCCAGGGTCATTCGAAATGCGAAGGCACCTCATAAGTGTACCATATATTTTACGTTATAATTTTAATATTAATTTGATGCTTACATGCGGTTGGTATTTTTGCCAGAACTTACTAAATAGGTAAGCAACATACATACATTTACATACTACAGTGAATTATGCGGCTATCGATAATTCGGGGCACAACGCAGTTACGTCCCTATTGTCACATATTCATCAATATAAATATCTATAGCTCATCTGCCTACGCTGGTACTGGGTGAAACTGTGCGATACTCGCATTCTCGTACATTGTATTTCTATGCTCCTCACACATTGAAACCAGAATTGTTTCGAACTGTGCGGTCTCAAAGGAGCTTCCTTCCGCGGATGCTCAGATTGTGGAATGAGCTCCCGCCGTGGTTTTACCAATGGAGTTCTTTTTGAAGAACTCAGCAGTACAGCAGCGCTGTTTAAATAGATTAGGTTTGAAGATATTTCTGCAGGGTTTACAACGCGCGAGTGACATCCCTGGTGTTGCAGGCGGGTCGTATGCTTGTTTGCTACCTAAGTAGTATAAAAAAAATTACATCTATCAAAAGTCTCAACTCCATTTTTTAGATTAAACAAAACGTAAACATTGTTTTCTTTCTAGAAAAAAGTTAGTTTATATTTTTTTTTATTGATGATAAAAGTGTATGTTCACTGCTTTGTTATTTAAGTTTTGCTTATCTTAACCCTTAATCGCCCACCCCTATTAAAATCCCACTAATCACCACCGTGAGTCCCAGGGACTCATATTTTTATTTTTGAAATAAAAACACTTGTTTAATTTTTATTTATCTTTTTTATTTTTCTAACATGTCACTAATGTCATTAATAATATATACTAAGTAGCGTTTTGGAATAATCTTAACTGGAAATACAACTTATTTGAGTTTACTAAACATCTTATAATTTCCAGTGTCCAAAAATAAGATATTAGGTTTTACCCATAATAACAAATACTACTGTTACAAAACTTTTTTTTTGTAGTTCTTGCCAAATTATTACATTACATTCTTTGTACTATAAAAAAAATAAAAGTAACAATATCACAATATAAAGGAGTACGAACTTTTTTGTATGGGAGCTGGCATAGCCACCCGCCGCCATTTTGATTTTTTTTCAATGTGGCGGCGCACGGTGTAAGTGGTATATTTGGGTAGAGGACACTTATACAAACAAAAAATGTTAAGCAATATGGTGACCTAAAGTGTCACGTTTCCGAGATATTTGGAGGTAAAGATCGCCATATGAGAATAACGACAATCATTAAAAATGAACTTATTACGTGTTTATATGCATTAGATTGTATTCAAATAATAGTTCCCAGGTTGATTTAACTTTTATTAGAATATAGCAAAACAAATAGCACGAAAAAACAATATTCATTAATTGGTTACCTACTAAACCGCATCGCTATATTCGCAATGAAAGACAATGTTGTCAAGTTGCTCGGATCGTAGTGGTTAACTTGTTTTCCAAAAATGACAATACTTGTCTTCAAATATAATGTTACCGAGATTTTGGAATAACGATGTATAAATAATATGAGAAGAATGACAATAGTTTAAAGTTGATTAAGTACAATTTATGTTATTGTTTTTAAGCAACAAACTATGGTCAACTAATTTTTGCATCACGGTTTTAAAAATAAAATAATACACATAATAGAAACAAGCCGTGACCTCAAACCTTTAAATAAAAGGATTTTTTTAAACTACTTATGTAGCAAACAATACATATACGGCATGCCTAAGCGATAAGCGCTTACCGTAGCGTATGGACGCTTGCAACACCAGGGGTATCACTCGCGCGTTGCCGACCCTACAGAAATATCTTCACACCTTTTTTAAGGAACCCTACGCTCCGTAGGGAAAACCACGGCGGGAGCCGGGAGCTCATTCCATAGTCTAAGCGTCCGCGGAAGAAAGCTCCTTTCAGACCGCATATTTCGAAACTATTTTGGTTCCAATGTGTGAGGATGGACTCTCCGTCAATGGCGAGACTTGCGATGGTAGAAGGTAGCCGTGGGCATCAGGTTAAACAATTCTACAGAACACTGTCCGTTGTACAAGCGGTAGAACACACATAAGGAGGCAAAATCTCTCCTCAGATTGAGGGGCCCTAAGTCGCTTGTGAGCTGGGGACCGTCGACAATTCTAATAGCTCGTCGCTGAACCGAGTCTAAAGGCCCAAACTGGTATCCAGGAAAGAGCAGTACTCCATATAAGGCCGGAGTTGCGACTTGTAAAGTTGCAGCCTTTGCCCCGATGTTAAGTACTGCGTCGCTCTGTTGAGCACTTCCAGTTTTTTGGAAGCTAGCTTAACCTTGTCTTCTAGACGGCCTATTGACGTCGATGCCGAGGATCCCGATGCTTTTACTGATGTTCGTGTTCTGGAATTGTGAAGTCACAGCGAATGGGGTTTTCTTAGCGGTGAACGACTTGAGTCTTAGTGGGGTTGAAATGGACTAGGTTTAGTCGACCATAATCGGAGACACTAGTTAGTGTGCTCTCGATATTTTCAATGAGCGTCCTCTGTACAATGAATGCCGTCAATAGACAGCATTTCATTGATATGCAGCAGGAACAGTGTTTGGGACAGTACAGACCCTTGCGGGACGCCAGCATTTGTCTCTCAGCTCGTATGCATCTGCTGGACAAAAAATTGGCGACCCATTTGCATAGTCCCTCGGGAAACCCATATGCTGGTAACTTCGTTAGAAGACCCCAGTGCCAGACCCGATCGAACGCCTTCGCCACCTTGACTCTCGATGGCGAGTGACCACTCGGCTGGTGACCTTCTAGTGTATACATAGACACATCACATAGAGATACACTAGAAGGTCACCAGCCAAGGGACTATGGTGGAAGCCATATTGTCGGTCACTCAACAAATCGTGATCCTCTAGGTATCTCAAGAGCTGCGTGTTGATCACTCGCTCCATGACATTGGAGAAAATGGGAGGTGATGGCAATAGGCCTGTAATTCATCGGGTCTGATCTATCGCCCTTTTTGGGCATTGTGTGCACGTGAGCAGTCTTTGATGAAAACGGGACTTTCATTTAGGTAGAAGTTTTATTAGGTCGGGTCGGGCCGGCCGCGGGACCGGGTTTTTTTTATTTATTTTCAACACACTCGCTCGTAAAATAACATTTATTGCACCGCTTTTAGTATCTTAATGCAGGTTATTACCCATTTGTGCTTTTTACTTTACATTACCGCACAGTTTTATGAAGGTATAATCTCGATTATGATAAGTTTGTACCTCACTGCAAGTGATATGTGTAGACAAAACATTCTTAATTTAAACGGGTAAAATAGTTTGACAGCTCACCACTGTCAAAAAAAACCTTGCGTGCCATATTTGTATTCGTTCTCATTGTGTTAATTTGATTATTATCAAAAAATCTACTTAAAAAAATACGTCTGTTTTTTTCCTCGCAAATGTGTTGAAAAACGTCGTATGACACGCGTGTGCATTGATTATTACACTCTCGGCTCACTTATTGCTTTCGCCTACGGCTCACGCGCTTAATACGCCTCGAGTATTAATAACCAACTTTGCACACATGTATCATAATGTACTATTACGTCGCTATTGCAATTTTGGCGCCCAGGGAGCATTACTTAGCGATCTTTAGTTCCAATTAACTTGGTAACATGAGATTTTAGGACAAGTATTGTCATTTTTGTTTGTATAATAATGACAAGATGGAAAACAAGTCACGATCCGAGCTACTTTGACAACATTGTGGTTCATAGCGAATATTACGATGCTGTTTAGTAGGTAAGTAATTAAAAATATTGTTTTTCGTGCTCCTAATTTAATTCTCTACTAAAAAATTGATAAATCAACCTGGGAACTATTATTTGAATACAATCGAATGCATGTAAACACGTAATAAGTTAATTTTTAATGATTGTCGTAATTCTCATATGGCGATCTTTACCTCCAAATATCTCGGAAACGTGACACTTTAGGCCACCATATTGATTAACATTTTTTGTTTGTATAAGTGTCCTCTACCCATATATACCAGTTACATCGTGCGCCGCGACATTGAAAAAAAACTAAAATGGCGGCGGCTAGCTATGCCACAAAGGTTCTAACCCCTTTCAAAACGTGCAGCATGTAAACAAAGTATAGTACAGTTTGCCATATCATTTTAGCATAGCCAGTGTCTTCAACTTTGCTTTGTACATCTTTTTCTTAAAGCCAATTATTTATTATGTCTGAGACTTAATCTTTCGATGTTCAGATGACTTGATGGAAGACTAAAACCAAATAAAAACAGATAAATTAAAAAAAAAAAATCTAAATAATTTTTGTAACAAAAAACACCACCATGAGTCCCCAGGACTCACACTTGATCAAAACTCACCTTTGCAAATGTCGCACGCGCACAACTGCTTACTCCCGCGTCCCGTGCCTCACTCCAGAAAGGTACAGGAAAGCGCAGCTCCAAACGCTTAAAAATACACTTGATTTTCGTTGTTTAAAAACAGTGGTGAGTCCTGGGGACTCAGGGTGGCTAATTAAGGGTTAAAAAAATATGGACTGTAGGTAGGTACAGATTACTACAACTATAATAAAATAATAATCCTCTGTGCTGTGGGTTACAATCACCGTACAGATAAACTCTTCAATTCATAATTAATAAACAAACGCTTATTTCCAATCACCACAGTTTCCACCATAAAATCAGTAAGTGTCACAAATAATCTCGGGACTTTATTGAACTATGTGACACATTGATGTAATACATGTAATAGATACGCTATAAGCAGTTCAAAAACGTGACCAGTAATATGCTACTCTGCAGCTTACTGTTACTTATACGTTCCTATAAAGTTACCAATGAGGCAATGAAATCTGATCCATTATTAAATTGCCTAATATATTCAATGCCAAATACTGGGTCAAATATCATGAAAGAAGTTTCTGATTACTAGGTCTAATATCATGAATTTTGACGCTATCAAGACGAATTATGATTTTGAAATAAGTGCAATTTGATGTCAGAAGTTGGGCTTAAAATATAGTGTCAGGAATTTTAATTAAGAACATGATCATAAACGTTTAAATACGTTTATAACGTTAGTAGACGCTAGACCCTGCAATAAATTCTTCACACCTAAAAGAGGTAATGAAGATGGTCTGAGAAGAGTCGCTGTGCCAGTAGCGGAAGGGACAATGTCCATAGTCATCATCATCAGCTCACAGACTGTTGATCTCACCTTCCCCAATATGTGGCATGCTATTTAAGAAAGGATTAAGAACAGCTCGGCTGGATAAGTACAAAACTTTATGGTGGTGCGAAGGCGGTTAAGTGGACTGTATTTAGCGGGGAACCCAAAGTATAAGACACCTCCAGCTTACAGAATACCACAGCCGAATAATGTTTATGTTGTGGTCCTGCACATGAGTTAGGTCGCCAGAGACAAGGGTCGGTATTGCGTGAGTGATGCCTCCGTGTGTTGCAAGCGTTCATAGGGCTATGATAACCGCTTACCACCAGGTGGGCCGTATGTTTATTTACCGATTTAGTTGTATAAAAAAACGGGTCTTCGCTCTCTGTATCCAGCCATTCTATTTATTGTTTGATAGTGCTCAAATTTTCCGATAATTGGACTAATCTATACTTTGGCATATCTATAACATCGATGTTCAAATACAACAAAGCCCATAGTACTAAGGTCATACAAGTTGACATTCATTTTTCTCGAGTAACTGTACGCGTCAAAGTGCATTGTTGCGAGCGACACGATGCTTTAGTTGCCCAATGGGCGAGTTCGACCGGAGAGTTAAAGGTGTTTCATATTTAATGTGCGGTTATGTTGCGTGAAACAGCTTGCGACTAAATTAACTAAGTATATATTTTTATAACGAGTTGTAAATGGAATTCTTACTCCCGAAATACAGGTTTATTTTCTTATATTTAACTACAATCATAGTTTGGTAAGTTAATAACATGTGGTCGAAGGTGTAGTAAGCACACACACTCTAGAAAATAACTGGTTATAAGTATAAGTATGAGGAATATGAGGATAGAAGCTAGTGGAGCGGATATTACAAATAAAGTCCTCATCCACAGTTCTATGATTATTATAAAATAGAATCGGTATTACAGTATTTGTATATCCTACTAATATTATAAAATTTGAAAGTTTGTGTGGCTGAACGGTTTTGGATGAAAATAACACGAACAGCTAATGAAAACGAATTTGCAATATTTACACATCTTCATACGAATAAATTAACAAACACATATTTAAATTGATCGTGACCATTTGCCAAAAACTTTGCATAGTTGTCGCGCATTTCGAACTGCACGTCTGTGACCACCTTTACGCCGGCAATCATCAAGGCATTGGTTCTACGCTCAGCGTACTGTAGCGAACGAATAACGGTACCGCTTTTTATCATGTTGCGTAACAGTGTTTTTGCTATAGTAACTAGGAACTACTTTTTTAGGAACTGCTTTTTGTTTAAGTCAAGTTCAACTGAACAAAGATGGTTATCTTTGTTTGCGGGGTAGATCAAAGCGTATGGATTTTTAAGTTATGTCTAAGTTTTGTACGGTATGATTACTTGAGCACGCACAGCAGATCAGAACTTCAGAAAAAAAACAGCAGACCGGCCAGTCTAGAGGTCGTATCCTGTATACGACCTCTGTGTTTTTTTGGTCGGCGACAAGCGACCCAGGAGTAGTACAAAAAATATATTTCCCAAAAATGGACTTAATTCCATTAAATACTGTAAATGCTTTGAGAAATACCTTATTCAATTGGAAATAAAATTACCGCAAAGTATGGTCACTCGGCACGTGCACAGACTAGAGCTAGGCGCAAGCCGCCATCGCCCCACTCCTTTACTCCCTCGCACTCCCGTTGAGTATTACGTCTAAACTTGAAATTACATGATTTTCCAATTTTTTTTTATTTTTATTATTAAAAAAAAATTAAGAATTTTTTCAATATTTTTTTTTGCACCAGTGCTTTTGTATTATTGACCCTGACTAGTTCGTCGCTGACCAAAACAACGACCTGTATAAGACGCCGATCGACGCAGTAGTAAGACGCAGTAGTTGTTCGTCTTAGGGTACCGCAGTGGTTTTTCCAAGGGAGTACCTAACTACAGTATGGAATTCTTCAAGAATATGAAGAGATTTTTGATGATGATTTTGATATAGTATGTATTTATGCAACGCCATAAGACGGGCCATATTCTTATTTGCTTTCTTGGTATTATAGAAAAAATACCGGCCAAGTGCGAGTCGGACTCGCTAACGGAGGGTTCCGTACAATATTAACTAACTCATTGTGCTATGAAAACAAAATACCAAAAAAAAATACGTTTGTTGTTTGGGCGCCCCTTTTAATTTTTAATATTATTTCATTTTTATTATTTTCTGTTATAGCGGCAATAGAAATACATATTCACTGTCTACCTATTACCGTTCATGAGATACAGCCTGGTGACAGACGGACAGACAGCCGTAAAACCATGAAAATCATCAAAAATAGTTCACGATAAGCACCGACTGTTTCATATTACATGATTTTCGTATTCAAACGATTGCGTACGTATCTGCATCAAAGGGAGTATTCAGCGCAAACTGCTGAGTTGCTTTAGCTGGCAATCGTAAAAAGAAATGTGAACCAATTAAACCCATTTTCACAGTAACAATATAACCTATAGCGGCTATAGCCCTTCAAGTTGGGGTCAGAGCATAAATCGGACGAATATCGGGCTATAAAGCGTTACTGCTAATTTATTCTCAAAAAGGCAGTGTTGTCAAGACTTATTTGTAAAAATGTGGGCGTCAACAATAAAGTTGTACAAACTGTGAGGTTACATGTTTTTAATGCAATTTACATTTAAAATGGGTTGATTGTTTGTGTCATTTAAAAAGTAGTGCTACCTTGTTTTTTCTTAAATGGTTTTTCTATCGATTTGCGGAAACCTTGCCTTGAATTTGATAGTTTTGAGTGTTTTTTTTTGTTTTGCTTTATATTAGGTTTTATTTATTTAACCTTAATAAAAGTTCTAAAAGTTCTTAATTCTGAATTCCAACATATTTTGACCATTCCAAATTTTTATTTTATTTTTCATTTGGTCGTTCAGAATCAACGCTTTGATCTACTCGTAACTTAACCTAAGCCCAGTTTACTGACTCAACCCTGAGTTATTTTGGCACCGCGCCAAATGTCCATACCCGAAATCTACATGGACACAACAAATCGTTCTGTTATATTTTTATTTTGAAAACCCACAGTTTTGTCATAATATATTTTTTTTTTTTTATTTATTTAGGACAACCAACAAGGCATACATTACGTATTTCACGGAATAACATGCAATATTAAAATAAATCTAAATGCTGCCTCAATTAAAGGCTGCCACGGCATGCAATGTGGACAGATACAGTAAGACAGTTTGTTTTCTTCAAGGAAAACATTAATTAATAATATTATACAAAATTAAAGAATACTGATAGAATTTAAACATTTTGAGCATATTGATAAAATTTAAAACAATAAATAATATAGATTTTAAATAACAATTAAATAGCTTATTAATAAAATAACAAATCAAATCTTAAATTAAGTAAAATTATTCAAAAATAAATTAAGTAATGAAAATATTACAGACGCGAAGGTGAGTGATTCAAGATAAGGTTGTAAAGGAGTTTAATATGTAGGTCTTATATTTTTGAAGATTGTCCGAAAAAATTTCGATTTTTATCTTACTTAATAATTTCCATCAAAATTAGTGTAGATGTGTGGTCAATTATACACGCCGTAACGGCTGCACTGATGTAAATGAAACTTGACACATAGACGGATTTTTTAAGGAACTGTGTTCGCGTATTACGGTGTTGTCCAATTCACCCTACGTGAAAATGGTCCTGCCAACATCAGAGAAGTTATTATTTATTATGAAAGAAATGCCAGGGGGCCTACCACAATCTCTTAAAACGAGGTTAAAATAACCTTATTTTTCTTTTGTCCCGTTTTGACGCCGGATGTCAAAGAAAGACAAAAGTCAAATAAGGTTATAATAATATTGTTTTAAGAGCTTGTGGTTCGCCCTCTGTACTATTCTAGTTATGTACTGTAATTTACGTTGTAGGTATCCTAACTAATATTATAAATGCGAAAGTGAGTTTGTTTGTTTGTTACGCCTTCACGCCTCAACTATTCAACGGATCATCATGAAATTTGGCATGCAGATAGCCTACGGTATGGAGAAGGACATAAGCTACTTTTTATCCCGGGAACGCGGGTGAAACCGCGGGGGACGGCTGGTATATAATATATACTCAATAAGTAGATAGATACTCTTAACTCGAGACTATTTACATCTATTATATTACTATTATGTCGAAAACAGCTTGAAAGCTTGGAATGGAAGCCCCGTGGATAGCTTAAAAGCTTCCATGCGGGATACACAATCGCTTTATGATAAAACTTGGCTGTAAGCTTTAAATTACTTGTGTGAAAAGTGCTTTGTCTTAAGTGGCTATAATTAAAGTTTTTTTTTTATACGACAAAGTCGGTAAACATTTGTACGGCCCGCCTGATGGTAAGGTACCTTAGTCATATGGACGCTTGCAACACACGGAGCATCACTCACGCGATACCCACCCATCCCCCCTCCCCAATGAGCTCTGGCGACCTTACTCACGCGCAGGAACACAACATAAAGTTATTTGGCGGCGGTATTCTGTAAGGTGGAGGTACTTCCCCAGTCGGATGCTCTTTGAGCGAATAAACGCTACGCTCTACCTCTCTTTATCTACGAGGAAATAGGATATAAAATGGCTATCTAATAAACATCACAAAATAAAAATCTCGGACTCAGTTTAGGAATGAGCTCCCCGCCATGGTTTTCCTAAGGGAGTAAAGCATGGGGTTCTTGAAGAAAGGCAGCAATGCCCCACCATGGTTTTAGAGTATGGTATGAAGCAGAGACCACTATAAGAAGAAGTAGAGATTCTTAAAAGATGGGCAACGCCTCAGCGATATCCTTGTTATGGCAATGCAAGCGTCTATATAGGCTACGGTAACTGCTTGCCACCATTCGGGCTGAATAGGCTTTTGCTTTTTTTTATACCTCTAAGGTATCAAACAAGCATGCAGGCCTGATGGTAAGTGACCTAAGCCTACGGATAGTTGCATAACTACTTTAGTAACATAAATATTTTCAATAAATCTGCACTCTTCCAAAACAAAAACAAAGTCAGCACTCGCATTTCATCAACAATTTTTTTGTTATAAATATATTCTAATGTAATAATAGTATGAATATAATATAATCAACACAATTGTATCACAAGTATTAATAACTACAGAATACACAGTAGTCTAAGCAAAAGCTTAAAGCTCTACGTAGAGACAATAACAAATCGACGACAAGATTAGGCTCGCTTAAACCTAATGGGCGATTAAAATAAAAAATTACACGTAAGGGCAGGTCAGGATGGGAAGGTTTTCTAGGTAGAAAAGTACAGTACCTACTAGAGTTATAATAAATAAATAATATGGTTTAACTCAATGTTTCTCGCGAGGGACGCGCGTCCTATTATAACAATTGATTTCATTGTTCTATTTTTAACTGCGAGCCAAGCGATTAAAAAAGTATCACAAAATAGGCCGCAATATAAATAAAAATTTAACAGTGACCACGAGTTGCAGTAACTTAAATCCATACCGAAAAAAAACATTCCACTTTCAAAACTTAAAAAGAATATTTTTTTTACAAATACAATTCGAATTTTAAATATTGTTAAATACCGTTACATTCCATCGTCAACAAATCTATAAAAATACTTCCCTTCACTATACAAAATAAACAATCATTCTTAACTTTGTTTACTTGATTATTCTTTAACTGAAAAGGGCTATTATACAGGGTGATGTATAAATAACACGCGAACGGATCACATCTGTCCCTTGCGTGTGGTCGGTTATAAATATAATTATTGAATGTTTCCCTTTGTGTTGTCCCGGTTTAGTGTGTGTTTGTAATAGATGGACGGCGATTTGAGTGAATAATATGGGTTTAAAGTTTAAATAAACTAAACCTATTTCACCCCCCTATGTTTTGAATTTTGAAAAATAATTGCATAGCTTTTTGAAAAATAATTGCATTGCATGACTACGCTGCTCACGCTATTTCTGGTACCTGCCAGTTTGAGCTGTCAGTGAGTCGATTTCATTAGAGGGTTTATAGAAAAAAAAACATAGCTAGATAACAAGAATTGTCTCTTTTTCACTAGGTCCAAGAGGCTCCTAGTGTTGATCCTGGCTGCTACATCAGGCCATGGTTTCCAAACTGAATGCCTTACTTACATACAAGAGAAAGTAATAAAACCTTTAAAAAGATCAATCCGATTCGATTTTTAAAAACACAATTGTAATAAAACCTTTAAAAAAAGTTCTCATTCCAAATCAATCCGATTCGATTTTTAAAAACATAAGATACAATTATTTCTAAATTATTTAAATAAAGAATGCTCACAACAGTGTAATAACAAATCCTCATCACAAGCCAAGTACTTACCTAACTACAATTAAGTATATTATTATTAAATTAGTTATAACGCATAAGGCATTTCTAATGACCGTTGTAAAATACGACATTACAACGCTGTACCTCGTATTATGGTGCACTGCAGGGGGCTGACACACCTTGCCCTATCCATATTGGTTTACTTCCGTGGCATACTGTCTTCTAGAATGACGAACAGTTTATCGAGCAGTTTGTCGAGTAGAATTTGTTCAAATGGATAATAATAATAATAAATCTTTATTGGTAATAGAAGAAGGTTTACAATAATTGGACTGTTTTACAAAAAACTTAAGAGGAAATGCTGGTGGCGTTTATTCCATACATACGTAATCCTTAGTTTCCTCTTTGGATACTGACACTAGAGCAATGATTATTTTACCATGCAATCTGTAGGTGCCACTGTATGTCCCTAGGTTTTGTTTTTCTCCATAAATTAATTATTATAAAAACTGAAAATCTTCTAAAATCACAAAAACTTACCATTTTTAACGGCCCTTATCAGACGTCCAGAAAACAAATTTGACTAATATAAAAAATAAAAGGAAAACCGACAGACATAGCCAAAGCCCTTCTTATTACTAGTCTTGAAAAAAAAAAACGATCCAGTATTGGAGGAGGAAACTGGGGATTACGAAATAGCGATTTCGTCTATTTTAAATAGGTATAATCGATCCAAGCTGTAGTTGTCTCTATCGCCCTCGGGCGGGATAGCTCGGGCACAGCGCGACAGCAATAGATATGTTAAAAACCTTTTTTTCAAATTTCTTGCAGCCATCCTTTCCTCTTAAACTGACTTTAAAGTACACTAAGAAGTAACCAAATCCTGATCTGATGACAATAGGACTAGACGGGAAATAGGGTACATTTCCCGCATTTGCATACATAACTGATACGTACATGATCAGTTATGTATGCACCAATTTATGAAATTTTCACTGAAGATTTAATGTCGCAAATTAGATTGCTAATGAATTGAATGTTATCTCTTGAGTACGTCAACAAACTCGTTTGTTTTTCACTAAAATTTTTGCTTTACTTGACCGAGGTATATTTTAGCGTAGTTGTATTGTGAAAAGTTTTTAATCATAAACTCTTATTATAAGAAACTCGTCCGAAAGTCTTGCTCAAAATTTATATTTTAAATTATGAATGTAGTACGTAACATGAAATTCATGAAACTAAAATATAAGTTTCCACAGTAAGGAAAGTTTACGACTAAATTCTGAGTCTTAAGTCTTTCTTTAGATTGTACCTAAAATATCAGCAGAATATCTTTCAAATGGGAAGTTTGTGTTTAGAAAATATAAGTTGATTACATTTATTAGCAACATAAATTAAATAGAGATCATATTTGTTTGTCAACTTAAATTACACTGTGTCATATAATAGTTTATTGAAATATGGTCACATTTGTAATACCATAATACTGTATAGTAAAATTAATTATTTAGACGTTATAAATAATTAGGTGCAATTAATAAAATAATAATTCACTTATATTGTAGAAATCATTTACATGGATCTAATAAGCAATAATAAAGTAATATAATTATTTTGATTTATGTGTCTAATACTTTTTATTGAATATTGAACACTACAATGTCAAAACATGATGCTATAATAGTCTAGAGAAACATAAAAACCGGTCAAGTGCGAGTCGGACTCGCACACAAAGGATTCCGTAAAGACATTTTCTGTATCACTATCCTTTTAATTTTATTTATTATTTGTTGTTATAGCGGCAATAGAAATACACATTCTGTGAAAATTTCGACTGACGGACAGCAGAGAATAGGGTTCTGTTGGCACCCTTTGGGTACAGAACCCTAATTATAGGGTTAAACGAAAGCCGTTTAACCGCAATCTTACAGCAATAAATACGTTTCTTCTTTTTTATTTTTTTAATCCGATGTCATGTCATTATTTCCATACCATTTACGTGACATCGGCTTAGTGAATCGCAGCATGTTTCCAAAACAACAATTTGTTAAAAAGCTAATTATTATGTCACGACATTTAGGTTAATCCTCATAAATATAAATTGGTCGCGTGTTTGAATCTATTTTTCATTAATATTAAATATAGTTTTGATAGATTATACACAGCAATTGGCTTCGGTAATAATCTGTAATAAAATGTGCATTAATCATGTGAAAGTTATGTTATATAATTTATTGGAAGCAGATGTACTAAAACTGGTCAAGTGGGTATTTTTGTAGGGAAAATTAATCATTTTCTCTTTGATAATTTAAGGTACCTACTATAATTGACTCCACAATAGCTTTTCTATCTATCGAATATCGCCTATCGACTTTTTCGCACTACTAATAAAAAAATCCACAATTAATTTTTACACCAATTTTCCCGTTTAGATTTATGACTTACGTAAAAACTTTCCACTATAAAACCAATCATATTAGATAACTATATCTCTAAATCAGTAGAACATTTATCATTCGTAATTCTATACTTTATAGTACACGCCCGAATGTTACAGAGTATCCATCTGTCAATTCGACACAGATAATTCAATTTTACGGAAGCGTTGAGTTGTTGCTACTCTTTCTCTTTACAAATTGATCTCCAGATAGAATTACGTGTCTTCTGTCCTTTTTGTTTGAAGGGGATTTTTGTATGTGCATCCCTCTCTTATGTTTCCACAGGATATAAACTTCCTACTCGACAGGTTAAGGTGTGTTGGTTTTGTGTGGATAAGGTTTCGATTATGCGCCGATAAAGTGTGTATATTGTATCGTTTTTTTATTATCTTTTTGGTCACTAGAATGAAGTTACCTAATGTGACTTCAAAAAAAATTTCGTTATGGGGCCGCCATAATATGCAAAAAGAGGTTAAAAAAACTGCATATAATTTCATAGATATTTAAAAATAAAATACAAAAAAAACTTCTGACTTTGTTGATTTATGTTTTTGGAATTTTTACGACTACAAGCTGTAAGAAGCTGTTAGTTGAATAAAATATTATTCCCATCATGTACTTGAGCAACAAATACTTATAGTTATTATAAAATAAATTAAAATATCAATAAAAATATCAGTAACAAAATTCCCAAATGTGTGTTGCTCCAACTAAACTGCATAGTTAAGTTTCAGAGCCACAAAATAAACTAAGTTTTATTATTAAATACGGAACCCTCCTTGCGCGGTTCTGACTCGTACTTTAGGTATTTGAAAACTTCTTAAAATTCACTATGAAAATAAGTTAATGACATCATAACCGCAAGCCTCAAAATAATCTCCTAAGTGTAAATCCCAAACCACCTCAAAATTATTAAAACTAACAAAAATTTTTTTTTCAGGTAAGTCTTGAACCTCTACTACGATTTGGGTAAGTTAATCTAACAAAAACATCAGCCCGATTGACCTACAAATACCTTTACCGGTAAGAACACGACCTTGGGTAAAAAAAGAATTAACCACACCTTTTCCCCCGACCTGAAATATGCCGTTCTTTTTGTCATATCCTTTTTATGACTAACAGTAATATGTGGTAAATGGAGCTTTTGAAATTTGAACTTTATGCGCTTATTTTTAAAGTCTATTTTCTATGAATATGTTGGGATTGGCACGTGGGTAAAAGATACCATCTGCCTCCCTCAATTAGGGACCATAGAAGCGGTACCTTTCTTGTATGAACTATTTGTTTTTGGATCAATGGAATTTAAGAAGAATTTTCACAGATAGAGATCAATTGGGCGTTTTTAGTATAGGGGTCGGCAGATGTTTCTTTTGCGGGTTTAACATCTGTTTGCTTCCTTGCGAATTACTATTGTATGATAAAATTAATTTGAAATTCAATATTAGCAAAATGTGCAGATTTGAAAGCGTTGATTTATGGCATTTTTTCCAAGTCCGATAGCTTTTAGATGTCGATTTCTTAAAAAAATATAAGTTCTTTGTTAAAAAAATCATTTTTAATACAAGCTTTTTTTGAGTGATTGTACTTTTTGTTGACTGTACTTGGATTGTCATCCAATATACTAATGTATACCAAATATCAAGTCAATCCGACCACTGGAAGTGGGTGAAATTCGACTTGCAAGATTCCACCCGAACAAACATACATACGTACATTGCAAGTTAAATAAAAGCTTGTATAAAGCGAAATCACATGACGTGTTCTATAGAAAATATTTCGCTGACTTCAAAACAGTGTCAGATAAGAATTATTTCATTCTTTTTATTGTACTTTGAAGGCGGTTTATTTTTTTTGTTAAAAAGTTAATTTATTTTTGAATTTTTAGTTTCATCTATATGAAATTTATATGGGACCATTTCGGAATAAACCCCTTTCGAACAAAAAAAGAATTTTGCAAATCCGTCAATATATGACGGAGTTATGCCCGAACATACAAAAAAAATATATAAACATCTGAATTGATAACCTCCTCCTTTTTGAAGTCGGTTAAAAAAGGCATTTTAACGAAATAATAGCTGTTGCTCGAATTTCGACATTATACAGTGTACCTGATGGTAAGCGGTTGCCGGACCGATCGACGATTGCAACAGCAGGATGCGCGCGTTGCCAACTACGATTAAAATTAATCTATTCTATTTTCAATTATTTTTAATGCAACAAGATGCACGACTCCAGAGCTAGTCCCAAAATAAAAGTTGCATTGATGAGTAAATAACTCAACTCATTTGTTTTTTTATCTCTATTTTTACTTGAGTTATCTCACCCAAACATAGTTTCTGTAACAAGTTAATTGTAAGTTACTATAAGTTTTGAATGTAATGTTTTGGATACGCAAACTATCATAACTTACTTACTGACTGACTTAAAACTTGTTTGTTTTAGTTAATACGCACTCCGAAACTTTGTAGGCAATAACTGTAGAGTTATTACTGAGTTGTGAATACTTATTTCTTATTCTAAAAAGGCCCCGATATTATTCATACATCCATTGAGTGGCTGAGATTGTATTATCGTTGGTTCGTTAGTGAAGTTTTCAATGAATAATGAATTCATCAAATACTAACAATAAATCTGCAAGAACAACAAACAACACAGACTTACTACAAGCCAATTGTTTTAGTGAGAGCTTATACATGCAGATTCGTTACCTACCGCCAAAATGCATAACTCTACATGCACTTACTCTACAAGCCCTAACTTCACAAACTCTAATATAATAATCTTTATAATATGAGTTCTCGAGCTTCCCTCAGAGATAAGTTTAAAAATATAGGTATCCTTACAGTAGCATCGCAGTATATTTATGCAAACATATTATTTGTACATCAGAATATTAATCTTTTTGTAAAAAAAAGTGACGTGCACTCTTTTAATACTAGAAATAAGCATAAACTTTTGACCTCTTCTTATAGACTCCAAAAAGTGCAAGATTCATTTTTAGGACTGAGTGTACAATTTTATAATAAGATCCCTAATGAAATTTTAAATTTACCGTCACTAAAGTTTAAGAAACGTATAAAGGCCGCTTTAGTACAGAAGGCTTACTACAATATTAAAGAATATTTAAATGATAAAAATGCGTGGTTGTAGCGCTCGCTCTCGCAGGAAACATCTGATGTAATAAATTTAAGTTTGTTTTTGAGAAGAGTAATTGCTGAGTTTATTGCCGGCTCTTCTCAGCAAAATCAACCTTCCGAACCGTGCATTAGTGCATTAGAGTATTAGAGTTTGACTATTCATAAGTGCCTGTGAAGGCCTATTTGAATGAATAAATTATTTCATTATTTCATTTCATTTCATTTCATTTCATTTCTACACACCGTAGTCAAAATATGTGGCTTGGCCGTTTCACTACTACAAGAACTATTGAATAACAAAAAAGTAATGAACAGTGAATACATTTTTCACCTTACTCCCATGTGACGGTAGCGAAACGGCCAAGCCACATATTTTGACTAAGATGTAGAGTTTGTGAAGTTAGGGCTTGTAGAGTAAGTGCATGTAGAGTTATAAGCTTGGCTCTACATGAGATCTGATAACTTTTTGACAGTACGAGCCATATGTCTTGGCGGCAACATTTTACATAAAAATGTTTTTGGTGGGATAGAGATTACATGATCCGAGAGTATTTTAATGGCGGCTGCAACACAGCTGATCGGTTAACAATCATAACAATGAGAGTTCACTTATAATCCATCTAAATAAAGTTGACGTAAGAAATCACTTTGTACTTGCGAATCAAGAGTGTTTTAATTTTAGCCTGATAACCCTCGAGTAATAAAATACAGTAAAGATTTGCCTTGGAAAATCGCTGATGAAGTTATACGAGGAATAAGTTAAAGAGTAAAATATTCCAGGTGTAGTAACTCTGGTGTTACATGACCTTTGGTCGAAGCCGGGGATTGTAGGTGAACCCACAGGGCGGAACACTAGTAAAGAAATGAAAGTATAATGTTATTAATTCCAACTTAAGTATGAAGGCGTTTCCATCAACATAAATATAAACATAATGCACATATTGTGTTGAACGTATTAAATTAATGTAAGGATAAGCCATTGTACAAGAATCACGTGGGCTGTGAGACAAAACTGATGATAATATAGTGATGGGACAACGATATCGACGAAAATGTGGATTGTTGATTATAATTATTAAAAAAACATTGTTCCTTTTTTTTACAATAAATATGTACAAAATACAATCTATATATAGACAATTTCCTCAAGTCTGCCGCTGCTTCCGATTAACGGCAGGGTTCCCAGAAGGCTGGCAGCGTTTCCTCTTTGGATAGCCAAGCTGACGCGTTGGCGGAAAAAGCTCCCCGCCCGCTGGTCTCCGGAGGTCAACATAACATTGTTACTTATATATTTTCGGATGTGTCATTGTTGAATACGAAACAGAATTAATAAATGGCATGGTGGTTTGGTTGATGATGTATTTCCAAAATATATGGTTGAAATATAGTCTGATATCGATATGCCAGCAATGAAGTATTTTAAACTAATTGTAAGTGTAATTAATATACTTAATAATTTTATTAGATACATGCACATTAAAAATCCATACTTCCCTTCATTCATATCTCTTGCCTACTACTTATTTTATTAAAATTCAAGAAAAAAATTATAATGAGTTAGTTGATTGAAAAAGGATGACAAAAAAGTTAACTCTAAAATAATCATACTTAAACGTATCTCTCGGGAAAAGCTTGTTAGCAAAGTTGTTTTAAAACATACATTTATTAAATTATTCTCCACCAACGCAACTCAGCGCCTCTCCCATAAGGACGTCGACACACGACACTCGAGATAGTTTATGTGCAATAAACACAAAGTTTAGAACCCCATACGGTTTTATTGCCATCTGTGGACCGCCTTAACGTGGTATCCTGTCGTTAGATACTGGCGGGCTTTATATCGAGCCTGTGATTATACTGGATGTCGTAAAAGGTCGATATCGATAGTTAAACTGTATGAGGTACATCACTAACGTTTGATTGTAAGCCTACATCCTTACTAATGAACTTACTTGTAGTATTATTTTGGGAATGGGCTCTTTTTTCTTGTAAAAGAGTTTTATTCGTTCATTAATATTTAAGAGGAAATGCTGGTGAAGTTTGTTGCATACAAACGTAATCCTCAGTTTCCTCTCTGGATAATGACACAGCAATGATTATTTTACCATGCAATCTTTAGGTACCAATGTATGTCCCTCGGTTTTGTTTTTCTCCATAAATTCATTATTATATGAACTGAAAGAAGAGCCTTCTAAAATCACAAAAACTTACCATTTTTAACGCCCTTATCAGACGTCCAGCGAACAAATTTGACGAATATAAAAAAAAAAAACAAAGGAAAACCGACAGACATAGCCAAACAAAGCCCTTCGTATTATGATACTTGTTTTTTTTTAATTGATCCAATTTTGGAGGAGAAAACCGGGGATTACGATATAGCGATTTCGTCTAATTTAAATAGGTATAATCTGCCCAAGCTGTAGTTAACTCTACCGCCTTCAGGCGGGATAGCTCGGGCACACCGCGACAGCAATAGACATGTTAAAAAACCTATTTTTCAAATTTCTTGCAGCCTTCCTTTCCTCTTAAGGTAACGGTCTTATAGTATTCTTGTGTACCTAATGTACGTTTATTTGTTTTTAATATGTCGTAGTCGTCAATTAACGTTTTGGTTCAATCTTACTACATTAAATGCTTTGAAATCCACTACTACGGTAATACGGTGTATATTCGATGGCCGATGGTGGTAAGCACAAAAAGAGGTAATGGGAAATAGCAGCTTGTATGCAACCAAATACCCAAGAAATTGAAAGCAACGTAGTTGCGTAAGAAAATTAACCCAAAGAAGCACAATAATGTTCATTTTGTTTGAAATTTTACCGCCAATTCCATACCACCGACAATACGATTCTCTGATTATCTTAGTCAAGGACCCGTGCGTTTCACAAGACCTAGAAGGAACTGGCTCTCAAGTGCAGCTGTCGGATAGATAGATAGATAGATAGATAGATAACTCTTTATTGCACACCAAAAAAACAAAAACAATAAAAAGAGAACAAAAGTACTTAAAATTAATTACTGTACAATGGGCGGTCTTATCGCTAAGAAGCGATCTCTTCCAGACAACCTTTGGATGGAGATGGAATACACCGATAGATGCTTGGCGACAGATTTTCATCTTGGTATGGTAATTAGCCTATAGTTATAGTGCTATAGATTCCTCATGAGGTTTTCCTTAACCGAAAGCTCAAGCAAGTTGCTCATTGATGCAAAGAAATTATTCTTATTCGTAGGGATTCGATACAAAATAATATAAAGCATTCAATCATTAATAAATACTACGCTCCCAATGGTGATAACATTTATGTACTTTCCAGACTTATCGAGACCATTGTCTATAAATTTATTAATAATATTTATTTACGCTGTGAACTTTATTTGTGTCATCTTGGCTATAGAATTTTGCATTTCCTTTACCTTACTAATGTCTGTTTGTTACCTCTTGACGTCGTGAACGGGTCGTGATGTTTGGCTCTTAGACAGCCTATATTATAGAGAGGGATATAGATATATATAGAGCGAATAAAAAAGAAGAGGAATTAAAGAGGTTGTTTTTCTCTCTTCAGTAATTTTTTTTTACGCAGTTGGGTTTTTTGTTTCTTTTAATAAGTTAATTTTTTATTTCGAGAACGCGGGTTCGACCGCAGGGGACACCGCTTAGATATTCACTGATCCCACAGCGTGCCATCTCCTTGACCGCCGTGGTCGCTGTTGTGCATTGATCAACAGCGCTGCATAGATTATAAGTGAACGCGGAACGCAGACGTCTGACCGCAGAACTCTAAACCGGTCGCTGTGGGATTGGCGCCTAAATCGTACTTAACCATCGCCCACCGTAATGGCGGCGGTACGGGGCAATACTGGTAATATTGCCCCGTACCAATTATTAACCAATGGCTTCATCACTCGCTGCGTGCGCGTGTGATTAGTTCGCTTACATGAAGCCTAGGGAGTGCTGCAGTGCGGCAATATTAAAAGGTTTCAATATAACGTTAATATAAGTTCCAAACTGCAATTTGCATGCACCTATCGTCACTCAGGAAGTAATTACATGAAGTCCATTAGAATAACCACAACCACCACGTTTTGTGGTTAACGCATTCACTGTGAGGGCAAGTCATAAGCGTATAGCGAACATTAAAAACAACGGAACATTGGAAGCGGTGAAGTTTCTCTAATGCGCATTTTAGATGGTTTTGCCCCTAATTTGCAGCTCAATGAGCTGGAAAAACTTATTAACAGTAACTAGCTAAAATAAAACTATTCTATGTTTATTTCCATGGTCTCAGTGACTCTCTACGAATTCTATCGCTATTATAGGATCAGTTTGGACTATCTGTAAAAGCCTGGAACCAAAATACACTACCCAATAATAAGTATCAGCCGTTTTTAATGATGGATTATATTTAAGCCTCTCGGTTAGACTTTTCCTCATTATGTAGCCTTATTTATATTCGATGTGCATAAAGCAATAAACTAAATACAACACTAAAATCAAACGATTGCATTTACAATTTAAATACAATGTAAGTTAATTTCAATAACTTTCCTTTTTTGTGGCGTAACGGATATGCCTTTTTCGATTAGCCTTTTTTTACATGGACTTTAATTATTTACACGGAAGTATGACGGGGTAATTGTGACATGAAATAACATTAAATATTTTATTTTATATTTACAAAACAAACTGTAGTATTTTATTAATAAATTGTGTAGCGAAGTATTATGGTACTTTTTATTCAGTGATGATGCAACCAGAGGTGGTGAAAACAAAGCCTATAGTGGAAATGTCTCTCAAGTGCATCTGTCGGAGTACGCCACGTGCTTGGCGAATACCAAGATCGCAGGGCCGCCAGACCTGTCTTATTTTCTGACGACCAAATGTGTAGAATGTAGTGTTAGTTAGTACCTACTTCAAAGGTAATGGTGCCGATTCTGTTGTAAATCGCACTAAACTAATTTTAGTCACATCTCATCTCTTTTTTACGAACATGATTGAAAAAGGATAGAACGTATTTTAAGTTGTCAAATTAATCTTTGCCGTCTTATTTTGCGTGTATTTAGGCGTAACCGCGATAGATGGCGACTAAAATTATATTGAAAACAAGCGTTGGACTAATTTGACAGGACTACATTTCTTACATCCTTTTCTTATGTTCTTTGTTAGAAAGAGACATAGTGACATTAAAATTAGTTTAGTTGTGAACAACAGAATCAGGGCCAATACTTGCTTTGATAGCCAATTTACAGGTACCAGGTATGAAGTTATGTAAAAACATTATGTACTTTGCTTACATTCTGAAAGATGATTTTAATATTTACAAAATATAGTTGAATATAATCAATCAATACTCCCAGACACTTGCGATCGGCAGTACTTGCCGTGAGACGCTTTGAATCTCGCAAAAATATCTTAATCTTATAGTCTGTCTGTGAAATTGTTGGAGAAGTTTACTTTTGCTATACACTTAACAGCCGATCCATCCAAGTGTAGAAAGAACACAGACAGCGGGGTAAATGAAGACAACTTCATGTCTTATGGGGCTTATAGTAGGTACCTCGTTCACACTTAGACCAAACCTGTCCTGCTCTTAACGGAAGTCGAAACGGTCCATTGTTCATATCAATTCGAATGCACCACACGATGTTATGAAGTTAGAATTAAAACATCAACTAATAACACTACACGCCTTTGCAAATTTTAATCGTGTATTTAAATACAAACAATAAAAACGTATGAGACGATAAAACGACTTATGCAACAAGGAATAATTTTATTATAAGAAAGCACGGAGGATCAAATAACGCAAAAGTAAACGTTATTCATTATAAAGAGAAAAAAGTCGTGAACAAAAAAAATTGGAAAAAGTTAACCGACAAGAACCCAACTATTAAAAAAAAGGGTACTTGTTGTTAACTTGTTACACTTAAGTTGGAAGCAATTTTTGGGAATAACATGCTTCAAGCAAATACGTAGTAATATATTAATATCTATAAATATCAATATTTATAAAATTATTACTTTGTAATTAAAAACCTAGCTGTTAGTTTCCCTAAGATAATAAAATAAAATAATTTAAATAATAGTTTACTACCTAAAGAAGGGGCACTCATATTCCTCCGCGATAATCGTTCGTCACCCACACCTTAATGGTGTGACAGTACTCCTGATAGTAGCCTGCCTATCGACCAATGGCATCACCGCCCATTGCGTGTGTATGAATTTGATTTAAAGCATAGCTAATTAAATTAGCTCGCCTAGGTTGCTTAGGGTGTGATTAAGGTACGAAAGATCCATCTTGGAGGCTCTTATCCAAATAGGGTATACATTTACATACTTAATAATGTTTACAGGATAAACAGAATGCCTTGAATTTTATAAGCTTTTAAGTGAGGTTTGAAGAATAATAAATTAACTAGACGCACCGCTCGTCCCAACTGTTGAATAAACTAGTGATGAAGATACTAAATTTGTCGTTCAGATTCAGTTGGCAACCAATATCTCAGAATTTTTTTTTAAGAGGAAAGGATGGCTGCAAGAAATTTGAAAAATTGGTCTTTAACATATCTATTGCTGTTTTTGTTTCCGGGGATTACGAAACCCCTATTTCGTAATCCCCGGTTTTCTCCTCCAAAACTGGATCGATTTAAAAAGAAAATCAAAAATCATAATAAGAAGGGCTTTGGCTATGTCTGTTGGTTTTCCTTTGTTTTTTTTTATATCCGTCAAATTCAAACACAGTTCAAACACAACCGAGGGACATACGTGTTACCTACAGATTGCATGGTAAAATAATCATTGCTCTAGTGTCATTATCTAGAGAGGAAACTGAGGATTACGTTTGTATGGAACAAACGCCTCCAGTATTTCCTCTTAAGAGTTTGCATTCGTGTGCAAAATTAATACAGAACGATTAACGATGGTAAATTGATCAAACAACACTCACCCAAATGCTTTCTAAAAATCTACATTTTATTGCCAAACCATTTTATTGAAGACGTGACATTGATGATAGCTAAGTCCGAGTTGGCCTCTCATATAGACGGTTTCGTAAAATAATATTAAAACCAACAATGTAATTTTGTAGTCTGAAGCTCAGATTTATTGGGCTATTTCAATAAACGTTATTTAATAAGTAGACTAGTATATTTTTGATTTAGGTAGGTATACCAATTTTTCTATCATTTGTTATTAACCGACTTCAAAAAAGAAGGAGGTTCTCAATTCGAATGTATTTTTTTTTATGTTTGTTAAACCAACAAATTAATTTTGTAGCTCTGAAGCTCAGATTTATTGGGCTATTTCGATAAACGTTATTTAATAAGTAGATTTTTTTTATGTTTGTTACCTCATAACTCCGTCATTTATTAACCGATTTGGAAAATTCTTTCTTAATTTGAAAGGGTACGCTTCCCGTTTGGTCCCATTGTCATCAGATCAGGATTTGATTACTTCTTAGTGTACTTTGAAGTCGGTTTAAGGTTTTTGTAAAACAGTCCAATTATTTTACTTAGAGTATGTATGTAATCAGACCAAGTTTGACGTTTGTGTGTATAACACAATAATATAATGATAGAGTGAGAACAAAAAGCTCGAGGTTTCTAATGTTTTGAATAGATTTAGTTTTATTATTTATCTTGATAGGAACTAGAACAATACGGTCACAAAGTACAGCCCTGTGCAAGGATTACGGAACATTGTTGCAATCAAATTAAACAACCTTTAATCGGTAAATATATTCCAAAATGAAATATAGTTCTATTTCCAATGAAACTCTTTATGCATTTATTTATTTATTATGACGGCGCGACGCGTCGACGACATTAGATCCCGTTACCCTTCTAAGTAAGGAACTCTAAAATCGACTAAAAGTAACATTAAATCAAATTTTACCATTAATTAACAGTGGCTAGAATTTTATAATGCAATAAACTTAGTAATTTTATTACACTTATTTAAATAAACAACCGCGCGCCAAATATGTAAAAACAAGTGTTTAATTTAACATTAAATTAGTGCGCTCTAGATTATATCGATTCTGACTCTTGAGTTTAATATATGAGCACTTAATAAAATGTCACTTGTATATGGTCATTTCCGAGTAATTTTTATCGTCTCAATTTTTTTTTAATCGAATATCTGTAAGTCGAACTGACAGGTATTTATGGCTAGTATTTTTCCCACTATGTCACCCAAGGAAGTGTTTATTTCTTTTCTCATGGGGTCAACCACCACCTCCTAAAAAAATAGTACTTGTCTTCTGTCCTTCTTTGACGCTCCCTTTAATCACAGCGTTATGATATATTGCATGAAACCATCCCCAAAAAATAGGATACTATGAAAATTGCGTTCATATCTCTCGAGTTATAAGTACGCTTACGGAAGAACCAGGACAGACTTTCAGAGGAGCTTCCTTCCGCGGATGCTCAGATTGTGGAATGAGCTCCCCGTCGTGGTTTTTCCAATGGAGTATATTCATATTCATATTCATATTCTTTATTTGCATTCCACATCAATATTAAACCTTAGGTGGTAAATAGTATGGTGGTAAAGAGTACAGCATGGGGTTCTTCAAAAAGGGTGTGAAGAGATTTCTGCAGGGTCGGCAATATACGAGTGGCACCCTGGTGTTGCAAGCGTCCATAGGCTATGGTAACCGCTAACCATCAGACGGGTCGTATGCTTGTTTACCAACTTAGAAGTATATAAAAAAAAAGTTTTACTAAAATCTGAAGCTTTCTGTTAGCCATGTAATAAAATATGCAAAGCACTCCTGGACCAAGGAAAAACGAAGATAATTCTTAATGGAATTTTAATTAACAATTCCCACTCGTGAGATTTCGAAAGGGAAAATCAATTGTCAGTCAAAATGTTGATGAAAGGTATAAATATTAAAATGGTGGTTTTATTCAGTCATTGCTTTGTTTAAACATGAGTCGACACAGGATTCGGCTAATGAAAACTACCTGGCAACACTTGTGTCGAATATAAATAGGTGTAGTTTGCCCATATACGTTCGTGTAATGATTATTTATTGAGTCAAATAAATATTAACTGTGTAACCCGTAGTTGGTATTAAATGTTCATAAAATTGGTGATTTATTTATTTGTCAGTATTTTAAACACATATTTTATTCACACGAATAATTCAGCTATCAAATTAAACCAATAGTAGTTTGCAATTTTCTCATAGTGTTTTTAAGTATCTAGTCATCTATATAATATACTGGCCCGGCGCGACTTCGTTCGCGTGGTGCTACCCTAAACCATCCAGGGAGTTAATTCTACTGTACGTGTGTATGTCACTGAACTCCTCCTAAACGGCTGGACCGATTTGATTTTTTTTTGTATGGGTTTGTGTGTTGCCCTGGATGGTGTAGATTCACAAATCAGCCCGGCAGATGGTGCTGCAGTCGGTATCTAGGTTATGTTATCGACTGCAGCACCATCTGCCGGGCTGATTTGTGAATCTAAACCATCTAATCCATTCCAACACGTGCAGTAGTTATATATAAGATAAAAATTAATCCTTATTTCCCTTGGTCACGCCATAACTTGAGAAAAACCGATTTCAACCTTTTCAAGTTTTCTAATACTTTGTATATAGAAGATTCTTACGGAAAAATAAGGGTAGAACACCATGCAAACGAGGCAGCTAATGATTTATACAAATTAAAAGACTACTTGAGACTTTTTGGTGGGAACTTGCAGAGTGACGTTGTGTTTTCATTTCTATTTTAATAAATTCGTGTATTTTGAGTTTTATTGCATATTATCGGTGGTATTTTATCCAATAAAGATCAATCCATGTACACCAGTGAAGTGAAATGAAACGAATTATGTGTATCGTGACTCTTCAAGTTGTCTCAAGAAGTCATCGAAGTTTTAGTACAATAACCACCATTGTACCAAAACATGACTTTTATGGACGATGACTGACTGAGGACTATGTGAAAGTGATTCATTGTGACTAGAACTTATAATATTACTGGAAATTGGCAAAATACACAAGCCGTGTGATGCCATTGAAGAAAAAAAATATAAACTACTTGGTATAATGATCACAGTTATAATCTTCTAATTCCAAGCCTCTGTTATCACATCGTACATCTCTCGTCCTTACTCTTTAGCTACTCTGACTAACATTTAACTTGTTAGATTTATTCTGCTCATTACCATTAATTGATACTTCATTATTCATGGCAAACTTCAATGCAGTAGCCAGTCTGTTTGCGTTTTCACCAATTGTGATTCATCTATTAGCACCTTAGTCACTGCTTCTATCATCGTTTCCATCAGAACAGTGAATCATTTCTTAATTCCGTGTCTCCTTTAGTTATCTATTACTTCTTCCTTGAGTTTTTCTGGTCCCCCTGGTGATGACTCAAAATCAAAATCAAAAAGTCATTTATTCAGTTTAGGCCCTGGTAAGGTACTTGTTGAATTTGCCACCGGTTCGGAATACAGTTAAACTGAGAAGACTCCGGCAAGAATCTCAGCAAGGCTTTTTTTGTGGAAGATTTTTTCATATTACAGCTTTTATTCCAAATACTTATAAGTACACAACTTATTTACATAGTTGAAGATATTTTACAAAATCAACTCCTTACTATACATCTATGTATCTAATCACTATCAATAAATAGTTGTAGCAAAGCATAAGGTTTTCCAAAGTCTAAGAAAATTCTATGCCCCACTCTTGTCTGTCCATCTGTTTCTAGCACCAAAGCTCCGCCATCTTTTTCAGCTACTATTTTGGAGTAAGACGTAAAAGTGATATTATATACAGCTTATGTATTTTAATTACTTAAGTCATTGCTCTGTATTTTTATAAAACCATAATCGAAGTTCACTGGCATACTTTTCTTTAAACAATATTTTAGGATACCTTACGCAGAAGATAGTCATTTCACACAGTTTCCTGTTACCTGGAGTTATTATTTAGAAAGCAAATGACGTCACAAGTGGTCAAGTGGTGATCATAACTCGTCACTGCCACATTCCAGTGCAGCTTCTCCGGAAGTGACTGGTTTCAACGTAGGTAATTGGCAAAGGGCAATATTATAGCTACGATCGCTTATGTACTTGTATGGAGAAAATTGAGAAATTGTATTTATAAGTAAACTCTTTTTTTATTATTAAATTTCACTACAGTTTAAATCCATATTACATAATGCTGCAATATTTATAATATTTTATCTATTTGCAGGATTTATATATTTATACAGTTGCCGACATGATTTCGTTCACAGATTAATCAATATAACGCAAATTCTTATTACGTTTACTTATACCATTTCAGTAATGAGATCCATATATTTATGTAGCCTACTTTACTTTTGTTTACCTTACATAGGTACCTCTTTATGTCATATGTTTTTTTAAACAGGGTGTTTTTAGACTGGATTTATATCAAAACTCACTGATGATGTCATGCCGAACTCTATTAGTTACTTTAAACCCAACCAACGTAGCCCTTCTGGCACCAGCACTAGCTTGTGCAAGCATTGGCACTATTAGCCAATGTTGGACCGAATACCTGATTGGTTACCAGCTTACCTTGACATGGAGCCGATCGAATGTGCCAGCGATGTTAATGACTGACGAGCTCTTGAAAACGTTGGATCGGATGGCGTAGGCGGTAGTCTGCTATATGTTTGATCAGTATTAGATCATCGTTTTGTAGATAGGGTACTTGTTTTTATATATGTGGGAGTTGAGTTACGCAAATCCTTCGGTGGTTTCCTACGACATGGCAGAAGCCTTCTGTAAACAATATCAAGTTTCTATTATCATTAGTTTGAATTGTTGGTAAAATCTGTTGATATTTATAGCTTATGACGTCTGTGGCGTCATAATTAGGGACGCTTTTGTAATATAAGACTCCAGAGTTGGAGCACTGTCAAAGTAAAAGTAAAGCGAATTCGACTAACATAAAAACCTTATTTTTTAACTCTAGGGAATTCTTTTATCGAATCTAGCATGTTACGGCATTGAAGAATAATTTGGAAAAAATAACCAAGACGGGATATATATACAGGGTGTTGTTTTGGTCGGCGACAAGCGACCCAGGAGCGGTAGTACAAAATATATATTCCCCAAAAATGGACTTAATTCCATTAAATACTGTAAATATGTTGAGAAATACCTTATTCAATTTGAAATAAAATTACTGCAAAGTATGGTTACTAGGCACGTGCACAGACTAGAGCTAGGCGCAAGCCGCCATCGCCCCACCCTTTTACTCCCTCGTACTCCCGTTGAGTATTATGTCTACACTTTAGCTTATTACATGATTTTCAAAATTTTAAATTTTTTATTTTTATTATTAAAAAAAAATAAAGTATTTTTTTTATATTTTTTTTAGCACCAGTATCATTTGTATTATCGACCCTGAGTCGCTCGTCGCTGACCAAAACAACAACCTGTATATAGATAATCAGATCATTTCAAACATATAATTTTTATAAGCATGAGAAACTCATGGGTCATGGTCATGCGTAGCGTAGAGTGACATACGATCTGTGTTGCCATTCATAGATTTAGAATTTTCTACTACTTCTATTCTATCCTTCATCTAAGGTTGCCATTGTGTTTTATTTTTTATTTTTATGGCTGTATCCTATTTTGTATATTATTATTTTTTCTATCATTGTTATTTTTATTAATGTACCTAAAATTTTGCAAATTTTGAAAATCTGTTCCAAGGTATGATGTTCAATTGTTCATACCTTGGAGTAAAACTGAGGCGTAATCCTTTTTCGACATCACACAATATTACTGAATGTATTAATTTAAATTATTGTATCTGTTTCTTAATTTGTTGCGTATGTATTGTTCTGTAATGATGTGTGTATGTCGAAATAAATGTTTTTTCTTTCTATTCTTTCTAAACTATCCTGTCTCCGTCAATACATTTTTAACCTAAATAGTCACTGAGACGAAGACTGTTCATTGGGAAAATCTATAAGGATTGCCTAAGTTCAGTAAAGACCATGACAATTTAACGATTAGAAAATCAAACGAAATTTTCAATTATTATACTGTTTAAATGTTGATGTCCAATTTACGGGATTCCAATCGATTTTATCTAAAATATTTACAAAATTTACACAGGCAGGTAACGTTGTGGACATGGCTAAATATACAAATAGCTCCTAATCAACTATTTGCTGATCTCTCAAAGCTCCAATCATGATGGCCTCTGACATTGTAAATTTATTTATTTAACCTCCCCCTCGTGTTGAACATTCAATCAAAATTTCGTTTACGAAGCCATTACAAGACTTTTAAATCAATCAAGTATCATTAAAATATATTACTGATGAAATTGATACGTGATTAACAATTTTGTAGCTACCTATTGCTTATGACTATCCATCTACACTAAAAGCTGGATATCTGACATCTCAGGGGAACTCGGTTATTTTATCATTAAAAGAAGCTTTTCATTTACCCAGCTTTGCAAATAGCTAGGTTTAAAATGTCAGTTGTTTCATTTACAGAGGACCCCACTAAGAGATTTCAAAATGTTTATCATTTATAGAGGTGAAATTGTTAATAAAAAATTCATTGTGTCCCCAGACCAATATACAAAATGATATAAAACAGTATGCATGTACTGAAGCGTTCGTGGTGTAGCATGATTAGCCGTTCCTAATCGATCGGCAAACTTAAGCTACCACCGTCGTGGTCGGTACATGGATGGGTGACCGCCTAGTGGTATTTCAAATCGAGCGTTTCCGTACTTCGGAAGGCACGTAAAGCCGTTGGTCCCGGTTATCACTTAATTGTGATAGTCGTTAAGCTAGTCGGATGCCTCCTAGGCGGCTTGAAAAATTCCAACAGTAGGTTGACCACTAGCCTATCTCCACCGATCCGCAGTGGGCACGCGGGGTGTAGTATTGCCCATTCCCTTTCACCATCATTTGTGAAAGGAGGCCTGTGCTCAGCAGTGGGACATTATAGGCTGATGATGATGATGATGCATATACTTGTATGTAAATGACATACGTAGTAAGTTTAATTGTCTCACTTATAGAGTGTCGGGACCTCATTGTAATAATAATAGTAGTACAGGTTTCTCACATATCCAGGGCTCACTTATCCAGGTTTCACTGTAGCATCTAGATCTTTTGGCCATCTCTAGACAGCCACTCTATTACTACTTACTTACGCGATGGCTACTTATATATCTCTTATAAATTTCCAACTTATTTATTGGTTATTTTTTAGAAAAATTAATAACTGTCATATTTTGAGCTTCGGTATATAATTCAGGTCAGGAGGCACACTCTTAATAAAAATGTCAATAATTCTAAAGAGGAAATTGAAGTTAGCGACATGAAAAGGATTTTTCGAATAAAATTGCTTTAATCCGAAATATGTTTTATTTTGTTGAAATGTTCAGAATGCTGATGATTTTGTTTGATGTTTGTATAAAATGCTTACGTCGAATTTATTTTTCTTATTTTGCGGTACCCATTAAGTATATTGGTGTAAATGGTAAAAATAGAATTTCGATATTCGACCTTTGAACTGCCCTATGAAATACCTTATTCATTATTTTTGGGGGAAACACACATTATTTATACCTTTTCTATAAATAAAACATACATTGCAATATCTACATTACACACCCAAAATTATTTCACTCTTTCTATAATAACCATCTTAAAAAAAAAACAAAAATGATTTTCCCAAAAAAGAAGTCTGTAGTCCTAAATCATTTCAGATACATTACTTACATATATGTCTGGTGAAAGTACAGTCAGAAAGCTGCATTGCATACAGCCTGCGGTTATGATTCCATACACCGTGTAATTATTGAAACTGATACCGCAAGTGTCTTATAAGAGTATTATTTTATAAACGATTTATAAATACAATCGCTTTGTTTATCGCGTGTTTTGTTGGGACCTCAGTGGTAGTGACTTTGAATGCCGTGCGGTCGTATGTTCAAGTTTAGAGCTTGAATTTTCGGTGAAAGAAAATATCGTCGGGAAACCAAGACACATATAAGTTTATACAATATAAGTATGTTAAAAATCTGTCCCCAAGTACTGGATCAAAACGGCAGGTACACCTGTGGAGTCTGGTTACACTTGAAAGCCAGTTACTGGTTGACATAGCTCGCTGTAATAAAAAGAAATTGTGGATACGAACTTTTGTACTTGACTGTATGTATTAAGTTAGATGGGCGCGTGATAGGTAAAACGAACATAACATACAAAAAAAAACGAAATATACTGTTCAGTCGAGTTTGTCACAACACTAGCTCGACTCTCGCATCAGCGTGTCCCGTCACTAAAGGACTATTAAGAGTTTGACAGATCGAAACAAGATGGTTTCCCGCGTGCACGGAAAGTTTTAAAAAGAGTCTATAATATTATTTTTAGGGCTTGTTTGATGTAAATAAGCTCTAACAATAAATATATACGCTGTTTAGAAAACATAATTAAATAAAAATACAGTGCTGGCTTTGTTATTTTTCATATACCTAAGATTGTTTTTAAATTCAATCACTACACTGCGAAACACGAAACAGCATTAGTATATCGATTAATTAATTACATTATAATTAAAATCATTAAGATTACACTGTCAACGCACGAATAACACAAGCATTACATCGCATCAATATAAATTACAATCGATTGCATTCGAAATTCAAATTCGGCAACCGATGAAACCATCAATTCGAAATTCGAATTAATGATGCGACGATTTGTAAGTGTTGCTGTGCCGGTGCCAGAACGTTCTTGATGACAGTTATTATCAACCTTTTTTAACCTACTTCAAAAAAAGGAGTTTTCTCATTTCGACCGTATACCGTTAGACCGACACGAATGTAAGTGTAGACTGAATTTATGTAGGTATATTTTTATAATGCAACACTACCGCATTGCATCAGTTGTTAATTTAAATTCCAAAAATTTAACTGGCGTCTTTTTATACAGTCGAAACTTTGTACAAATAACTATACTGTAGCTATACTGATTTATTATTTCTCACTTATCAATAATTAGGTATTTCTTTATTATAAATCTCAATTTTGTATCTCAGTTGAATGACATTGCACAAGATACAAGTAAAAAATCTATGCATTTCTTTGCTACGCGCCATCCTACTTCAAATAGAGTATACGAGTTAAATCCATCCCATTTAAAATTCCATGCTAAAGCGGAGAAACATCGACTCTTAACCGATTAATCGGAAACGATTTACATCGATAATTATTTATATACTGCATCGTCGAACTAATTCTTAACTAATAATACCAATTGCGATCGATTTTATTGCTGTCGCTTGCCGTCTCGATTATAGGTAATTGCAAATGTCAGTTGCATCACTTAATACGTATAATGTAGCATCGGACAGTGATTCCCAAACATATTTGGCATACGTCCCGCCTACTTTTGGTAAGAAATAATAACAACACAGCCCCTTGTTTGTATGTGCCTTAAAAGGCTCATAACCTGCGGTGAATTATAAAGAAAACATTGATTTTCGAACATATGTGAAGATGCTTTCTTTTTATGAAATTACTTGTACCAGTTTTGTTACGTATTACTTTTTGAATAAAAATCATTGGTTTTCACGACTTTACCAATTGGCGGTGAATCTTGCATTATACTTACGGGGTTTTTTCAAAGGGTAGTCTTACCAGAGATTATTTTATAGGCGTCATTATGATTTTTTCGAAATTTCAGAGTCGGTCTCATAGAAAAAATTATATACAGGTCGTTGTTTTGGTCAGCGACGAGCGACTCAGGGTCGATAATACAAATGATACTGGTGCTAAAAAAAATATAAAAAAAATACTTTTTTTTTTAATAATAAAAATATTTTTTTTTTTTTTTGAAATCATGTAATAAGCTAAAGTGTAGACATAATACTCAACGGGAGTATGAGGGAGTAAAGGGGTAAGGCGATGGCGGCTTGCGCCTAGCTCTAGTTTGTGCACGTGCCTAGTAACCATACCTTGCAATAATTTTATTTGAAATTGAATAAGGTATTTCTCAACATATTTACAGTATTTAATGGAATTAAGTCAATTTTTGGGGAATATATATGTTGTACTACCGCTCCTGGGTCGCTTGTCGCCGACCAAAACAACACCCTGTATAATGATGAGTACAATATTATACATAACCCTTGAAAATTTGGCTACATTTTGAAAAGTAATCCTGTAAGATAGCTGGGTTATGGTGTGGTTATGGCTTTATCTCGCCAACTTCTATTTAACTGTGGTATATACAGGAGGAAATTTTCACGTGGGTATGAATGGCCATTTCCTAGTCTAAAAAGAACTACTCCAAAAATTATACTATGATTGAGTGATACTTTTAATCATGAAATTCCTTATATATATATGAGTCAGTTACTTCACTCATTCGGCTCTGCATCAGGTATATCTAAAGATTGCCTGCCAGGACGCCCGTTTGTATCTTAGCTACCAATTTACCCCTTAGTCTTTCTTCCGTCTTCCCATCTTACAAGAAACCTTACTCCCGCGTGACTCGCTTACTAATAAAGCAATCACATTTCAAATACCTGCTCGTTAACTTAAAATTACTATGTAAATCGTATCGCTCAATTTCTATATCCCTCGTGTAGAAGGAAATTGAAAAGACATCGACGGTGAATTGGAAATTATACACAAAAACCAATTCATATTGGTTATACCAACGTAAGATTTAAGGCAAGAGTGAAAAGTA
Source organism: Polyploca ridens (assembly GCA_951394255.1). NCBI lineage: Eukaryota > Metazoa > Arthropoda > Insecta > Lepidoptera > Drepanidae > Polyploca > Polyploca ridens. Next base: position 3,730,841 of record OX596264.1, on the reverse strand, counting down.
TTTTGATTGGTAAGTCTGGTATACCTGTTGCTAAGAATTTGTATAATTTTGTGTTACATATTTCAGCAATTTTATAATGGATAAACAGCGCGAGATTTTACGATCGCACACGGGCATTTTATACGAAAAACCAAATCAAAATCGAATAGAGTGTGCAACTTCTAAATTGCACTTATTGGGCATAGGTTTTTTTCAAATAACTATTTAAATCCAATGATACCCTTATAATTCGACCACATGAATATTGACCGGTGAGATTTTGGCCAAAACAGAGCCTGCATTTTGACCACATAGTTTCCTCATACCTATAAAAATAAGAAAATATGTAAATTTTTGAACAAGCACAATCATTGCCTCATTTGCATCGCTTAATAACTTAATTTCTGTCGTTACTTACAGCTGAAGGGATCGGCCACACACGCCGTCAACCTTATATGGGGTTGTACATTGTCGGTACATCCAAGCGTCCTTTGTTCCGCGTTTGGTGAGCCCTTATTTGGATGATATACGGGTTTTATTACGAATTGACGTATTTTTGGGGTTCCGTAGGCAAACAAGGAACCTTTATGGTTTCCTCATGTCCGTCTATAAGTCAGTAATTTTACGTGCAAACTAAGGTATCATTGAATAAATCTTGAATAAAAAAGAGATTTCCTATATAATTTACTGTTCGCGACATTTATGACTAATGTGGCTATTTTACAAGAGCGTGTTGCTCCCCAATCCCTAACCCCTAAAGCTAAAACTATAGTTCTGAAAAATATGAAAAAGCAACAGCGAAAAACTGAAGTTTATGAAAAATAATAACGCCCAATAAGTCTTCTAGTTCAAGAGCTATAAAACTTTATTTCCCCAAGAACACGTCAAATTAGCACTACGAAACCCTTAATATGCATGTTGCTATACACTTGGCCGATTTTAAAGAGAAAGTGGTAAACGATCGTTGAATCATTCTGGAAACTAATTAAGAGCATCTTTAAGGAGAAAAAAGTCAATGTTAATATCAAGACAGTCAGGTTAACTTAATTCGAGTACCTACTTGGTCTTGAAAAGTCAGTACAACTATAGTAGGAGAATGCGACAAAGAACTCCATAATCTTGTCCCTCTATCCCCGTTCTTCTATCGGACCACTAGGCGTCGGGAGGGTCTCCGCTTCGTCGTCGACATTTCGTCTAGCCGTACCAAGCGTTTCGCTTCCTCTTTACTTATACGCACGACCAAGTTTTGGAATGCTCTCCCAGACAACGTGTTTCCAGACAATTATAACATGGGTCTATTCAAGGCTAGAGTGAACAGGCATATTATGGGTACGCGCGGTCCACCCTAGACTAAATCTTCGCTTACCATCAGTCGAGATTGCGGTCAAGCGCAAACCCATTAAATATAAAAAAAGGATATTTATTTTAGAGTATAAAATTATTACTCAACCTATTATAATGATCTAAAACAGTTTAAAATTTTACTACAAAAAAAAAACTTTCAAAATCAAAATCAAAAAGTCATTTATTCAGTTTAGGCCTTAGTAAGGCACTTATGAACGTTATGTACATACAGTTGAATTTACCACCGGTTCGGAATACACTTAAACTGAGAAGACTCCGGCAAGAAACTCAGCAAGGTTTTTTTTTTGTGGAAGATCTTTTGATTTAATATTACAGCTTTTTTCCCAAATACTTATACAATATATTATACATTATTATTTTATGCTTATTCGTACAATTGTCACTTAGCCAGGGGGATGCAAGTGCAGAGAGAAGCTACTACAACCATATATTCTTGTCATCCACGTAATGAGCCACCTTATAGTAAAATCTTTGAATTTATCATAAGACATTTTAGTTACTTCGAGTGGGATTTTGTTATAGAATCGAACGCAATTTCCGAGAAAAGACTTATTAGCTCTAGATAACCTGAATCTACCTGAATCCTAATCCTTTTTCTCGAACATCTAAATGTTGCTCGATTGACTTGTTTGGACTTGGGCCCATCTTTTGGATTACTAAGCCTTGCTCCTACCCTTACATTAACACCCTGCGCCGAGGTTTGTGCCCCATTGGGTAGTGCCCTCAGGCGTAGTTACCTAAAACTTACCCGATTGAGAGCCCTCAACGCTCTGCGGTTTGTCCACGTTAGGGTGTGAAGTGTCCACAGAAAACTTCTGGAAAAAATTATAAATATGGGTTTTTTTTATACAACTTAATCGGCAAACAAGCATACGGCCCGCCTGATGGTAAGCGGTTACCGTAGCCATATGGACGCTTGCAATACAAGAAGCATTGCTCACGCGTTACCGACTTTTCCCCCCTCCCCTATGAGCTCTGGCGACCTTACTCACGCGCAAGAACACAACTTTACACAATATAAAGTTATTTGGCTGCGGTATTCTGTAAGGTGGAGGTACTTCCCCAGTCGAGCTGCTCTTTGAGAGAATAAACGCTATGCTCTACCTCTCTCAAACCGTTCTAAAACATTTAATTCTATCTATAAATAAATGTCTTGACTTAGCTCTACGTGTCTGACCCTATTCAGCCTATTTCAGTCTACTTTTTACAACTGAAATGAATGTATGAATCATTGATAAGCTCGCTCGAATAACATGACAACACATCACACTATATAGTCTTCTTGCACTACAAATAAAGTTTAATTTCGAATGTATGACGTGCAAATATTGGAGTTGCCTTCGGGACTTGCGGCACGTGGCAAATCGCTTGGGAATTTTATTGTAGGCACGGAAATGGAAGGAGCTGAGGTGAAATTGCATGGATACAGATAATGAAGTATTCACAGGTCAACCAAGCCTGGGTATGCTTACCCTTAGTGCTGATAAAAAGTATGTATGTATAATGTTTTGGGAAAAATAGCCACTATAGTCAGGGGCTCTACCGCGTAACTTTGGTGGTAATCGTAACGAATACCATTAATAAATTTCATCCAATCAGGGCCCGCGAATGGTCATCCTCGCGTCATATCGCGTGCGCGTCATTGGATGAAATAATTAAAGGTGTTCGTTACGATTACCACCAAAGATACAAAATAGCCCGGCATATTGTTAAAAAAAAATATAAAAAATTATAACCTTGCTGAGTTTCTTGCCTGTTCTTCTCAGTTGAAGGCCGACTTATGAACTGGTGGCAACTTCAGTATCTTTGACCTTCATAAGTGCCCTACTAGGGCCTAAATTGAATAAATGGCTTTGACTGTGACTCTGATAGGCAACCTCAGTGGATTTCTACGACTAATAGGTCTGGGGTGCTGACATCTAGGGGCTCCAAGCCTTAATAGGTTTTTACTTAAGATAGGCATGAGTTTGACAACAATCTGAGCATGTTCAGTGATGATGAGGCCGAAGGTGGTAAGAACATAGCACAGTGTTTTATGGAGACCATTTTTCGGACATCGCGTTTTTATTCAAAAACCTGATAGATACAATCATTTAAGTGCAAGATTTCAAATTCCCATTTAGCTAGCATGTTTAGTTTTTGAGTAAATGGATTCTGAAAATCGAAAAATTTTCAACCCTCTATTTAGAAAAAAAAATATAACTCTTTAACTAAGCATGATACGCAATAATGATGTTAGGTACATCGATGGCTCCTCTTATGCTGCACATTTGAGAACATAAACGAATATCGTAGCTTTGTTAGATTCGCATATAGACGCGTTTTTAAGTTTTTAGTTTTTCTTATTTTTCTCAAACATTCCGCCGTATTGGGATAAGTTATTTAAACTAAAATTAAGCTCTTAGCTTCCCCTAACCACTACATAAATTTCACATCCCAATTCCATGGAATCTAGAAGCTACAACATTTTTAAGTTATATCCGGTTTTTACGTCGTTAGGGTTGTCACAGTATCAGATAATAATTTATATCCGGATCTAATTTGATTTTGCCCAAAATTATATTTACTTGGTAGTATTTTCGTTGAAATATAAAATCAGTTTGCATTATCTGATGTAGGACTCTAATGAGACCAGCTATATTAATATTACAAAAATTTATTCAGGTTGAAGTAAATTAAAAGGCAAAATTAGACATTTAATGTAATTTTAAAGGCAAAATTAGACGTGACGAGCAAAAGTCACATACTCAATTGTAATAACATAATCTGGAAGTACCATCACGCGATGAAGGTGGTAATAGGTTTTACTGGCTAAAACTCTCATTAATATCCATAATTTGACATGTTTATCTATAATTTAAACAGAGGAAAACACACTCTGTTTAGTACCAACCAGTAGCGTGTATTCCATATAAGCAATCGCAGTGACAGAAAATTGACCGTTAATCTCCATATCGATGAAATAGTTTCAGGAGCCTTCAAACAATTAGGATTCATACAAAGAGTCTCCCAACCCTTTAAACGCGCTTCGAACTACATTCAAAATTGTGCACTTCTCACTAGTGCGCAGTATTTTAGAATTCGGATGCTCTGTAGCCCACATTACAAAGTACACATCAAACGATTAGAAATAATTCAAAAAATATTTATTAAATTACTTGATTATGATTACCGAACTGGCAACTATATCATTGACTGGAACTTCCACTATTAGACATAATTTACTTACACTCCAAGAACAACGTAACTATATAGGGTGACTGGTAATTAGAAAACGATACTTAGACACATTGACGGGCCAGTTGGTTCAGTTGGTTAAGATTCACCTTACGCGTCCCAGGTCGTGGGTTCAATTCCCAAACAACACATGCATTTGTGTGCATGAACATGTCTGTATGACCTGAGTCTGGGTGTAATTATATATAAAAAGTAGTATATGTATTATATCAGTTATCTGGTTTCCATAGTACAAGCTCTGCTTAGTTTGGATCAGATGACCGTATGTGAGGAATGTCCCAGGATATTATTATTATTATTAAATGAATGTACACACGGCTACAGATCAAGCTATACATTTCCAATATAAGCTGACCTCTCATTGTACGGAAATCCTATACAATGCGAGATCAGCTTATACTGGAAATGTATAGCTTGATGTGTTGCCGAGTGTACATTTTTTTTTAAATATTTTTAGTAACAAACGGTCTTACACAAAATTAAATATATATCTTAATAATAAAATATAAATAGACCTATAGTTTCATTATTTTACTTTACCAATTTAACTTTGGGAAAGTTGTTTGTTATCACGAGTACAATCATGTGTCTAATTACCAGTCACCCTATATAGATGTTTTATTCTTATTCAAAATCCTAAATCATCATATTATTATTATTATTTATTTATTTCATCTTTACAGACATACTTATACATTTTATGTTAGTAAAAAAGACTTAAGAAATATGTTACTAATGGGAAAAGGTACATACATAATAAAAACTAAGTCACCCCCACAACATGAGCGTTGACTCAGTGCCTTAATAGAGGACAGTCCGGTTTTACACTTGTCGTTTTCAGGATGCTATTGGGACTACACCAAACCCTGTGCATCATAGAGGCTATCCTTTTTCGGATTATGGCCTGAAAGCCGATATTGACTCCTCTACTATTTATAACAAATTAAAATTACTGTACCCCGTCTCTCCTCACGTTTTATATCAAAATTTTATATTAAACCATGTAAAAAAAGGTATTAACAAAATGCATTTTCAGGCATTCGTTGAATTACTAAAACAAAAATCTAACGAATATTGATATTAACAATCTATCCTTGAGCACTTACAAAAAAGTTGTGAGCATCAAATAATTCCCCTGTTAATACCTAAATGTATTTGTTTGTAACTGTTTGTAATTGTTATTATTAGTATTTAATAGTATTTATTTATCAATGCGTCTATTACTTATATTATCTTCTTCACTTATTTGTGTAGCTACTTATGTGGAACTTTAGGTCTATCTGTAACTATTTTTAATTTATATATGTCACCGTATTTTTGTGAAAACCATTAGTTTATAATCTAACTAGCTAGATTATAAACTCCCCGATGTATTGTGAACTGTATCATACTGCTACTAACGGTTTTCACAAAAATACGGTGACATATTATATAACTTTTAAGACTGTATGATCCCCAAATATAGAATTAAAAAAAAACCGGCCAAGTGCGAGTCGGACACGCGCACCGAGGGTTCCTTATAAACCTGTAGGTATATAAGTAAAATGTATTATATACCTGAGTATTTGATATATATTTCAATTTAAAACCTCTACGCGTTCATGAGGTAAGAGGATAGTAAGTTTAAAATTATTAAAAATATTTTTATTATATGATGTAACTAAAAATTAATGCGCAATATTTTTCCTATATCTGTGCTATAAGTACCAAATTTCAAGATTCTGGGTTCACAGGAAGTAACCCTGTAGGATTTGATTCCCTTACGAGTGTCGAAAATTTGCAGCATAAACGGCTGTATCTTTTGATTGTGTTGGCTTAGAAGTTTGATTTATGCTTTTCGCAATTTTTCCTTTATCTGTGTTATAAGACGTTGCTTCGTACCAAATTTCAAGATTCTGAGATCACGGGAAGTACCCTGTAGGTTTTGATTCCCTTGCGAGTGTCGAAAATTTGCAGCATTAACGCTGTATCTTTTGATTGCGTTGGCTTAGAAGTTTGATTTTATCACAGCTCTAAGGGCAGTAGACCTGAGTATTTGATATGAATTTCAGCTTGATACCTCCACGCGTTCCTGAGAAAAAGGGTCTTGATAGACAGACAGACGGACAACAAAGTGATCCTATAAAGGTTCAGTTTTTTCCTTTTGAGGTACGGAAACCTAAAAAAATAGGCTGTTAAGCAGTACTTAAATCATAAGATTCAATTATACCAACTACATAATTCAATTAAATAAAAATATATCAATCATCATAGTTACATATTTATTAAAAACCTAACTTTCAATACGAAACATTTAACTATCCGCGCCAGTGGACAAGCACTTGCAAGTCTTTCTATCAAATTCATGCACACTCAAACGATCTCTGCATATTAATATACACACACACACACACACTTCTTAATTATCATCAGTGGTATGCTGTGAGTGAAACGGTGTACTTACGTTCTTTTTTTATCATTGTGACTACGGAACCCTAAAAAAATAGTATGAACGTTAAATTTCAAAATTAAGGCATGATGCCATAGTCAATATCGAATAAAAATGTAGTCAATAAAATCCGGATAAAAAAGTTGACAACCCTAACAAAAATAGTTAATATGCAATAACTTCTAGATTCCATGGAATTGGGATGTGGAATTTATGTTGTGGGTAGGGGAAGTTAAGAGCATAATTTTAGTTTAAATAACTTATCCCAATACGGCGGAATTTTCGAGAAAAATAAGAAAATCTAAAAACAAAAAAACGCGTATATATGCGAATCTAACAAAGCTACGATATTCGTATAAGTTCTCAAAGATGCAGCATAAGAGGAGCCATCGATGTACCTAACATCATTATTGCGTATCATGCTTAGTTTAAGAGTTATAATTTTTTTTCGAAATATCCGGATGCAAATTTGACGATTTTCAAAAAACATTTACTCAAAAACTAGACATGCTAGCTAAATGGGGATTTGAAATCATACATTTAAATGATTATATCTATCAGCTTTTAGAATAAAAACGCGATGTCCGAAAAATTGTCTTCTTAAAACACTGTGCATAGGCGTAAGGGAACTGGCTCCCAAGTACAGCTGCCCTTAGAACGTACTGTAACCTTTTTTGCATTTATCGAAGGTTGCAAGACAATTTAGTAATAGTTAATTTACTTATTTATTTTCAAGGCTTTCAATGTAAGGAGCCAGTTCTATTTTGCTTATAGGAAAGCAGTGTCTGTAATGATTTTTTGAGACAAAATAAATGAAATGAAAAAAAATGAAAAATATTTTATTTCTGCACGCCATTCAACGCATAAAAATATTAGAAAAAAAAATTAACATGCAAAGAAAATTACACACTACCTACAATAAAAATTGTAATAAGTATAATAGTAATAGTAGTGTAATAGTAAGTAATAAGTATATTCTTTATTAAATTTACTTATGAATTATTGGCATTTTTTTATCCATAACAGGAATGCAAGTGAAACCACAGGGGACAGCTAGTTATCAACATAAACTGACACATTATAAGAAGTCAAGTACCTAGTCGTACAACATGTAAGACCCACATCAATGTATTTGAAGGCAATACAATAATTTATTGCTTTACCCTTCTAGCTAGCAGGAGGTATATCGATATAGTACGAACTTATGTATCAAATATTAACCCAGCAATTTCTGAAATACCCTCCCTCGTAGTGTTAGCCATGAGACTAACACAGTCTAGTACATAAACATATAGCGTTATTTAGGCTAATATGTATCCATATCTCATTTATCTAATAAAAGTCATCTACTGTCCTGTTTCCAATTATATATGGAGTCGGTGCAATAGAAGGTACTCTCCATAGATATATTTTGTAGAGTGATTGTACTAGAGTTTATTCCGTTTATACAAGTCCTATCAACGCAGTCGCGGCCATTAAGCTATTATTACTACTTATAGAGTTATAGAGAAGCTATCATAAGCAAAGGTTATGTCCCATTTTTTTAGAGTCAACTAAAGTTGTGTTTAGCGTTGAAACAATAAATTAGTCGTCTAAGTAGACAGTAGAAACACGTAGCGCCATCAGAACGATTTTAGAAATTATTTTCCTCACAAACACCGTGATTTTCACGGCGCTTACGCGTTTCGTTCATCGTTCTACAACAACAAGTGTGGCCGGATGGTCTCACTTGAACGGAACATAGTTGTGGTATGTGGAGTCTTCTCTATACGTAGTAATCATAACTCATGGTATAATAGCATGAAATATATCTATGAATGCATCATACAAAATAGGGTTTTTCCACAAAGATTTTCTCTATTTTTATATTAGCTTTTTGCTAATGTTCCTAGATGGTATATTCTACGTACCACAAATGATGTCTAAAGGATTATAATGATAAATAGTTCGCATGTCTTGTACAGATGATAAATGATGTGAAATTGTCTCGACATCCAATTATGTCGTGTAGTTCCTACCACTCTATGGCGTGTTAACGAAACTATCAATTTCTGTTACTATTATGAAATTGCCTGACATCTAATGTGGTTTAAGGGCCCACATTATTTTTCGTATATTTCCTGAATTTCCTCTTGATTACGACAGCGCTTTCTCTCTATGAAAATATTTATCTAATTTACAAATTGCTGTCTATCAAATTAAAAAATACATGCACAGTTTCTCCGACGGGCAACCTTAATCTTGCATCTTGTATCTCAAAGCTACTCCTAACTAACCAGGTGTCAGTCCAAATTAACTGAGACTCGAAACTTAATTATTCAGATTATGTTCTGACTTCAGATTAGGATCGTCACAAATTAACAATACTACCGTTAGGAACCTTAGCAAGGCAATTTTCTAGTAAATAGTGGGAGGATAAAATGCTCAAATTTTAATTAGGGAGACGCGAGTATTAAACCCTTTAGTCCGCTGGACAGAAGACCTGTAGAAGTTAGCGGGAGAGTGTGAATGAAAGACGAAGGACTACAAGTGTGTGACACATCTTGGAAAGAGACTTATCTTAAGATATCTTGTGGTTTTTCAAATGGAGTACAGCATGGGGTTCTTCAAAAAGAGTGTGAAGAAATTTCTTCAGGGTTGGCAACGCGCGTGTGATACTCCTGGTGATGCAAGCGTCCATAGGCTACGGTAACTGCATCAGGCGGGCCGTATGCTTGTTTGCCACCTTAGTGGTATAAAAAAAACAGGCATAAATAAGAAAATGTAATCAACGATCTAATTACAGGTCCATGAAGGATTAAATCGGATCTGTGAACTTGTGGGAACCTCTGAGATTCCCGCCGCTAGACCAGATGGTATCAACTATCAAGCCAATTTGAACTTGGCCTTTGATCACAAAGCACACCTTGAACTTGACTCTTCGTAACAGAACACAATATAATCTGCCATGGAGATCGTTACAAAATAATTTTCACGTCCAAGCTACGATCGGCACGATAACCTACAATAACAAACAAGTATTGGTCAATTACGTATTGTGATAGAGATGTTTGAGATGTATTTTGAGTTGTTAATAAACTATGGAGGTTATTATACAGATGAAAGAAGAGTTTAGTATTTGTGTATTAAATTATCCAAACATTTTGTAAAAGGTAATTTGTTTATAAAAACTAACGCAAAAGCTGACTATTTTGGAGGAACTTCTTCGGAAGTTCAAAATTAGATTTTAATTTTTAGGGCAAATTTTAGCTTTACCATTTTGAAATTGATGTGTTATTGAGAATGGCTTTTGCGAAACACAACCTAGCAAAAAATCACAACAATCAAAATGTGTTTAAATCTGATGTAAAGAATCTCCATCAATCAATTCCTATTGTCATCAGTAGCTCACGTAATAAATCTCCAAAAGCAAACAGTTATCTATCCCCTAGTTTTCGTAACACTATCTTAATCTTTCAATTATATTTCATAATAAACACAATATCAGATATTTATATTGTTGCATAACATCTCTTTATACGACGATAGATCTATAGATCTCAAATACAAAGGCGGGGTTATTGCTTTTAAAAATAAATCGAATTGTAAAATCCTCCATTGTTGATATTGTAACGGCAGACGCAGGAGAGTCTTGTGATATTTTGTCGTCAAAAGCTAAGCTAACTGCTAGTGGATTAGTGGATTTTCAAGGCGTGATGAATATGTAATGATAAGGTTAGAATCCGATAATGAGCTTGAGGTTTTCGTAAAGGAAAATATAGAAGCCATAGCACAGCATGTGTAGTACCCGGAAAGCTGGTTCCCACTTTCAGGAAAATCTTTCAGAAAACCATTCAGAAAATGAGACGCCAGGATTTAAAAAAATAGTTATTATTGTTAGACTCTAATTTTAGGTTTTTGTTCTGAACTTTGTGAGTACAGGGTGGAGATTTCAGATGGGTCAGTAAGGGTACCTTAATGGTTGGAGCCACGTGAATATAGTCTTTCGAGACTATCCCTAACTTTTTGAGTTATTGCTATCACATATACAAAATTTGAAAAAAAGAAAGCTTTTCACATTAATTTTCCTAATAAAATGTATGGGAAAAGTTTTTTCGATTTATGATGTTTCTAGTACTCTAACCTAACTTGGCCCAATAGAACCTTTTGATCCTTGTCGGAGACAGGATATATTATATATTTTTTTTCTACAATCGCCGTTTTCTGGCTGACTAATGTTTTTTTAGAAATCTGAATGCCGTTAGCAATAACTCAAAAAGTAAGAGATCTCTTAAGACCATATTCTCGTGGCTTCAACCCTTTAGGTAGCCTCACTGATCCATCTAAAATTTTCACCCCTGTATTCCAATTCTCTTACTATAATATAACCCTACCTAACTAATTGTTACTTAAATGAGCTTGATCATAAACATTTCTTAAAAGTGCTTAAACCAGACAATAATAGGAAAATGATGCGTTTTCTCGAACATCGCTAATAACTTGTCCCACCCACCGCATTGACTCACGAGTATTAATGTCGCTTCTAGTGTTACCGTCAGCACTTCCTATTTCACAATATTCTCGCCATCAATAATCTTGCTATATCTGTGTGATAATTTATCTTTGCCCTCTGCGCTTACGCCGTAATCTCGCCGTATTTGTTTTATACTCCGCTACTTTATTACATTAATGTTTGGCAATGGAAAATTGTTTTCTTTCAATTGATAAATTTGGTATGATTTGATCACAATAGAAAGAGAGAGGTAGAGTATACGATTTCTCGCTCAAAGAGCAACTCAACTGGGGAAGTTCCTTACAGGAAACAGTAGCCAAATAATTTCTGCGCGTGAGTCTTGAGAGTTCATCAGGGTAGGGCCATATCCATGACATCACTGAGTAGGTACCTTATATTTGTATATACCCTATAAAAATATACATATACATATATAGGGTGACTGGTAATTAGTGAACGATACATAGACTCACGATTGTACACATGACAATAAACAGCTTTCCAAAAGATTTTTTTTTTAATTTACTTGGCACATTTGCCCATAATATTTAGTACCTAACAAGAATAAGAATACACCATCAGGTTTTATTTAATTTAGTTATTTATCCCTATTTGTTTCTTTGGGGAAGTTGTTTGTTATCATGAGTATAATCATGTGTCTTTAAGTATCGTTTACTAATTACAGTCACACTATATAAATAAGTTTAGTCAAAGCCAGATGCAATGATAATAAAATTTAAGTGACGAGAAAGATGGAATACCTACTAAAACTAAGAAAGCAATTCTAGCGATTTCAACAACATTTTGAAATTTCTTGTGTTTGCTGATGACAAACTTCAATTTAGCAATTTTCGACACATTATTTGAATGTTATAAAACGTCTATAACGATCTTTGCCTAACTTTTAAGAGCAGTAAGTAATTAATGAAACCATCATTAGGAGAAACCAGTCTAACATTTTTGGAAATGTAAGTAACAATTTTATAACGTAAAATAACAGGAAATGAAGATATATTATACAGTCGTAATCTGTAGAGACGTTTCCGACATACTAATTACGCGTAATATTTTTTGTATTTTCCCGTCGTAACTGTCAAAACGTTCCACAGTAGTGGCTAATAAAACCACAGATTACAGAAATGGAATCGACAGTAATAAAAAATAAATTATAATCATTAATAGATTACGGATAATCGAATATCATGTAATGAAAGTGAAACCGGTGGAAAGTCACGATGGTGTCGCATAAAATTCTAAATGCTCGTAAAACTGTCATTTTGACCTGTCATCGCAGGTGAATGGCTCTTGACACTACTTAAAATGCAGTAAAACGTACAAATTGTTTCTGGTTGAGGGTTTAGTAGCCATTTGTGGTTTTAACATCGGCTAAGCAAATATATAATCGGTTAAGAGTTTTATAGAAGATTAGAAAATAAGGTTAAATGGTGAATGTATGCTTTTAAGCGTATTTCACTTATGTTATCGACATAATAATATGATTTTTGCTTTTATGTAATTAAATTAGTACCCAGTGAATTTCTGTATAATAAATAAATAATAATAAATATCCTGGGACATTCCTCACACACGGTCACCTGATCCCAAACTAAGCAGAGCTTGTATTATGGAAACCAGATAACTGATATAATACATATACTACTTTTTGTTTGTAAATACATACTTTATATACATAATTACACCCAGACTCAGGACATACAGACATGTTCATGCACACAAATGCATGTCCTGTGTGGGAATCGAACCCACGACCTGCAGCGCGTAAGGCGAACCTTAACCAACTGCGCGAACATAAATATAGATACATGACATGTTTAAAAAAATAAAAAAAGGACCTGTAAAAGCTGTATTGTGTCATGTTTTAGTCTAAAAGCCTCATTTCAGTAGCATCATTAACGTCACCAAAATGACGGATGGGTTTGCGACTTACCGTTTCCATGGCAACGGATTTTGTCAGACGAAAATTGTTTTCTTTGAGCTAGTTGACGCAGAAAGTCCTTTTGGTAAATCTGAGCTCTGTCTTAATTTGAAATGAATGAATGTAGAGCTTAATGTATATGTAGACTAAATTAGTTTTCGGCTGACCATTCGCTATTTCGGTTGTTTTTGCTGGGTCAGAATTAAGTATTAATTTATGTGAACAACTTATAATAAATAGGAGCAATTCTAAAATTCAAAAATAAAGAACCATTACTCATTGAGCTATTATTACTACGTATAGAGAAGCTATCATAAGCAAAGGTTATGTCCCATTTCTTTAGCGTCAACTAAAGTTCTCTTTACCACTGAAACAATAATTAGTCGTCTAAGCAGACAGTAGAAACACGTAGCGCTATCAGAACTCTTTTAGGAGTATTTCGCAAACACCGTGATTTTCACGGCGCTTACGCGTTTCGTTCATCGTTCTACAACGACGTGTGGCCTCAGTTATATGGAACATAGTTGTGATGTGGTATGTCGTCTTCTCTATACGTAGTAATAATAGCTCAATACCTTTACTACGGTATTTTTAGTATTAAAAGAGCTATGAGTGCTGTGTGTGGTAAACCTTTAACTCTGTTACAATAAAAATACCTTAAAAATAAATTCCTTATGTAAATATAGATGAGATCGTAAATAAACGATCGATTACAGATCTCGAGGGGAGCGTTTGATCTAATAATAAAATCGCTATTAATCGGTTCGGCGCTTTTGATCCACTGAATCGATCGACCATCGATTACAATGTAGTTAATCGATGTTTACTTTGTGGATATTATTTTAATGTTTGGTTTAAATTGAACAATATAGAAACCCTTGAACTTTAGATTTAAGGTTAGTTTAAGGGGTAGGGCTTAAAAAATATAAAAGATAATAATCAAACTGCTTCAAAAATAAAAGAATAAAAAATACGTTATCCTGCCAGACGCAAGCTTTTGTGAACTTATGTGTTTGTTTTGAGTATGGGTAATTATTATTTTACAAGTAGCGTATGTAGTATATCAGTTATCTGGTTTCTTACGTATATTTTAGGTGTGAAGAATGTACTAGTCTTAATTTTTTTATTTATTAATTTAAAAAATGTTACCTTGCTGAGTTTCTTGCCTGTTCTTCTCAGTTGAAGGCCGACTTACGAACTGGTGGTAACTTCAGTAGCTTTGACCTTCACAAGTGCCCTACTAGGGCCTAAATTGAATAAATGGCTTTGACTTTGAAATAAAAACGAGTTAAAATTACGTTAAGAATTTATTTTACTTTTAACATGTCACTCGACAAAATCCATTCAAACGCTTTTCAAAATGTCCACAAAAACCTCACATAAACTTATACAATAGCTGTCAATAACCTATTCATATTAAACACAAATATAATGCTATGCGATACCTATTGGGCTGTCACGTGAATAAACCATAGTACATCTTGTTAGCTACCAAAATATTCCAAACAGATTCATTCACACAATAACAATCTATTTGTCTGTCAATCAATCATTAACTGAATGATTAGAAGTGTCATACTAGGGCAAATAGTACAGTTACTGGCGCGTAGATTTTAAATATTGTTATTTTTAGGGCGGTGATAGCTCAGTGGTTTTGACGTCGGATACCGAGACGAAGGTCCCGGGTTCAAATTCTACAATGAGCTTGAGCTATCGGTGAAGGAAAACATAGTGAGGAAACCATACCACGGTGGTAGAGTACTTTGTAGTAGGTACCTACCAATCTGGCTGGCTACCACCCTCATGAAAATCTGTCGCCAAGCACCAATCGAGAGCCAGTTCCTTCTAGGCTTTGTGTGCTTACCACCTTCGGCCATATCATCACTTACCATGGTGCGATTGTGGTGAAACAGTGGCCTATAAACAGTAAAAAAACAGGCATTTTTCATTTGTTTGTAAAAATGTGAAAGTGTGTGTGTATGTGATGGCTGGTTAGATTTAGCTGAAACTTAGAACACAGACAGATGGCATAAAACAAAACATACTTAGTATCCCGAAAAAATCACTAGATCCTTAAAAAAGACATTTATTCAGTTTAGGCCCTAGTAAGGCACTTATGAGGCCTTTGAGAAACCCTTTCATATTTGATGCTTAAAATTGTGTGGTTTTTCTATTTTGTGTTGACAAGCCAGTAAGTCAGTCCCAGATTTAAATCTTGACCTTCTTTTCCATTTCAACCCTTATTTTCGCAGGATTATAAATTACTAGTTCTCATGGCAAATTAATGCATCTTTTACCCTATATTATTTGTGTCGATGCGAGGACTCTTGACTCTATTCTGTCTATTAGATACTTGATTCTAATGATTGCTTTGTTATTGATGATATTGAGTGAAGGATCAAAATCAACTTATATTTTTACAGGTAAATGTATATTTTGGTAAATTAGGGGATGAGTAGTGTTGCCAATGAAATAAAATCTACAATTTACCAATATGGCTGACAAAATAAATTTTGTAATACTAAAAAACAAGTGGACTATTCACTCGCACTTATTAAAGTCACTTAACAAAATCAGATCAGCCGCTTTGATGTCAAGTCAACACTCTTAATTAATGACCTCAAAATAGATTTGCTTAGCTTTTCTCCGAAACTATTGTAGTGACCCAATAGCAAGATATGGGATAAGTGAAATATGTAGGTCTGTAGATAGTTCACAGATGTGTGACCTCAATAATTTATAAGATATTGGTATTATTACTATCAAGAATCTCAATGTATGATTGAAGAAATGGTGTCTCATTGCAATGAAAGAAATGCAACTGTTTTTCTTAAATAAATGATAAGTGCAACAAAATTTTGTAAACTTACTAGATTTTGAATAGAATCAATGATAACGCTAGATTAAATAATATATAACGATATAATTGAATTTAACTTAGGTAGATAATATTATCAAGAAATATTCATGATAATTCACTTAATTTTCTCACGTTTTAATCTTAAATTAAGTAAAATTACCTATTTTAAGTGATCAATCTTAAAGTATACTATTCAATTCATATTACCGTCCGCAACTGCGTTCTAACAACATCTAAGAAAACCTATTTCGAATACCTAATTCTGACGGGCCAGTTGGCGCAGTTGGTTAAGGTTCACCTTACGCGCCGCAAGTCGTGGGTTCGATTCCCACACAGGACATGCATTTGTGTGCATGAACATGTCTGTATGTCCTGAGTCTGGGTGTAATTATGTATATTAAGTATGTATTTACAAACAAAAAACAGTATATGTATTATATCAGTTATCTGGTTTCCATAGTACAAGCTCTGCTTAGTTTGGGATCAGATGACCGTGTATGAGGAATGTCCCAGGATATTTATTATTATTATTATATAATTGAATTTTACTTAGGTACAATACAAGATAATCATGAAATATTTATGATAATTAACTTAATTCATGTTCACGTCATCACGTTTTCGTCTTAAAATAAGTAAAATTACTTATTTTAAAGTAATCAGTCTTAAATTACACTATTCAATTCCTATTACAGTCCGCAACTTCGTTCTAACATCATTAAAAAAACCTATTTTGAATATTCACTACATTATCACATAAAATGGCGGAATGATAACTAATAAACAGCAATTAGTGTTGACGGTAACCAAACAACCAAAATAACGATTACCGTGCAATATGCTAATTAAAACCCCACTAAATCACGTGGCTACTCTACACCCATTATCCAGTAGTCAGAACCTCATATATAAATCAGTCCGCTAAACCACATGCAAGGGAGGTTGACATTTCATGCTGTTTGACCCGAGTGACATGAAATATTAATTTCAGTCAAACAACCTCGTGTTACCTTGTCGTTGTATTTTCCTTAGGGTTGTGTAATATTTTAGCACAATCTTACCTTGGTAAGCAATTATGGCCCGTAGATATAAGCAGACAAAGCCTAGAATGGATCTGGCTCTCTAATCAAGTAGCTAGAACATTCCAGTAAGTGCTTGGCGCTTTTCAACTTGTGGGTGGTAGCCAGCTAGGCGGGTATACAGTATTACCCAACTTATATGGCGCGTCGTGAATCTTCGTTCGCACGGAAATGAAAGTATGGCCCCGAAGATTAACGAAAGAATGCTTAAAACTTATAATCAAACTTAGATCACTACTATAAGGTTCATAATACACTGCAGCTGTTAGTTCCGTCTCACTCGCAAGTCACGCCCCTCCGCACGGCGCGCGCTAACATGGCGGCAGCTGCCGACCAATAGCGTTTCCCGCGCTTTGAAAATATATCTTCTGCGCAGGTACATCGGTTAGCCATATTAATTGGGTACTACTGTACCTGCTACAAAGTACTAGCGTGCTATGGTTTCCTCATGATTCTTTCCTCTCACTGCCTTTCGCGTTTATTACATTTCAAATTAGTAGGAAAAAGCTGCAAAAATACCGTGTGAACAACCACTAAACGTGGTCACATAATAAATAAGTTCATAAAACAATTAAACGAACTGGTATTTGTCTCTCACGGAATTAAAAGTCCAATTTAGTGTGAGGTCCCAGAGAATGACCGTCGTTTCATTGCACATGTTTAATTCATTATATCATTAATGATACAAATCATTAAATGATAAATATCATTAATGAATTCACACTCGTTATAGGAGTGGAGTCGAAAGGTGAGATTTACCGCCTTAAAGATATGTAGTTTATGGGGCTAGCCCAATTATACATTGACCATATGTGGTAGTCGTTGAAGTTACATTCTATTTCTTAATTCATGTATTTACGATTTATTTTGCGGCGCGTTAAATTTAAGCTAATTATTTTTAAATTGATTGAGTATGGTACTGATTCTGTTGTTTACAACTAAACTAATTTAGTCTCACTATGTCTCTTTCTAACAGGAACATAAGAAAAGGATGTAAGAAAAGTACTGTCAAATTAGTCCAATGCTTGTTTTCAATATAAATTTAGTCGCCATATCGCTGTTACGTTTGAATACCCGCAAATAAAGACGGTAAAGACTAATTTGACAGCTTTAAATATGTTCTATCCTTTTTCAATAATGTTCGTAAGAAAGAGATGTGACGTGACTAAAATTAGTTTAGTGGAATTAACAACTGAATTGGCACCAGTCATAATGCATATATATTTTTTTTTATTGAAAGTTAACAAGAAAATAGGTACGTACGATGCGAAGAAAAACAGCGTAAAAGAAACTGGGATTTCAAAAGAAAATATGGTACCCATAAAACTAGGCCCCCGACCTCTATTAAGTTTATTGCTGAACCCCAAGCCAGAGACATTAAAGGTGGCTTAGACAGCAATTCCTAAACATGTCTATCAAAAGCCTTCTCAGATTTTCTTAAACAACACAAGAAAAGAATCAGTTCCTATATTAAATATCCTGTTTGTCAACTTTTTGACATGAAACAATACAAAAAAGAAATACAGGATTTCTTCAATGCAAAAATTCTTAAGAGAAAAACAGAAGTGTTTTTTTTTTGGTAAAACAGCTTAGACGCTATCCTAAAGCCTTTGTAAGAAATAACTAATAACCTTAATAAATCCAGGTGACATGTTAAATCAAAACATATAATTGTATTACAGTTGACAGTTGAAGGTAAACACAACAATTGTATCTACGATAAGAAATCGAACCCAATTCACAATGTTATAAACAAACCGTAGACTTTAAATGATCAATATCTACCACTATTATGAGTTCTCATTTTTCTCTCGTGACATAAAGTGATAATTACGAGTGATAACGAAATCACTAATCGTCTAGTAATTATAATTTTACCAGTGCACCTGTGAGTGATAATACGTATGCTAAAATCATAATAATAATAATATAATAATAATTTATTTATTCAGATTACAAAGATCAATGGGTTAATAAGATTTGCAACTTAAATTATTTGGCAACGGTGTATTCTTGAATACCCTGTTGTCAGAAATGAATATCCTCTGGTACTTGCTAGTTTGAAACGAAGTAGATGTAAGTTAAAATTACTTTAACAGGAAAATTAGTTCTCAGACCTCAATATACACATATCATATCAATAATAATAAAATATCAACTATTTCTGCAAAAGATAAGACCATAGTAGGGTCAAAATTTACTACAGCCGTTTCCTCTATCTAGATTAATGATTTAGATTAGATAATTACCATTAAGCAATACAATGGCGTATCGAAAGTGAAAGCTGAAGTCTGAAACAATGACCATGTGTATTGACACAACATATCCAAGGTTTATTGATGATTGTTGTGAAACGAATTTAGTCATTGTAATTGCATCGAGTCATATAAGGTTGTTGACTCGAGATTTTGACCTAGACAAGAAAACAATTGATGCAAAGAAAAATACTCTAGATACCTTGAGATCTTTAAAGCTAGAAGACGTAGGCAATTATTTAGGTTAGCATATTCATGAATTCTTTACGAAAACGCAAGATACCTAATTGGCAATAGCTTCTACAAGGACCCTAAACAAAAAGGTCTCCAAAGCTAGTATAAAGTCTAGACAGATGTTTAAGCTATATGGTTCGGACAATTATTTCCAGCCAGCCCCGGGGGGCTCGTGCTTTGTTCTGATGTGGCTGACAGCCCGATGTGGCTTTAGTTTAGACAATGTGAGACTTTATTGTTTCACTGAGATTTGCTTTGAAATTTGCCAGTGTCAGCAGAACATGTAATGTTTGTTCTGTTTATTGCTTTGATTTAGGTTACCTGGTTCAACCGATCCCTTCTCGAGAAACTTAGATTAGGAAATAAACTTAAAGGCGCCGATTACACAGAGAGAGTTCTAGAGTTCCGAGTTACGAGTTCTGCATTCCATGTTGACTATTGTGCACACAGTAAGCAGTCTAGAGTTCTAGAGTTTTGCAATATTCGCTACTGATCGCACATCATACACTTTTTTTACCTTCAAAGCCCATATAGCTTACAGTCAACGTGGAATGCAGAACTCGGAACGCAGAACTCTAGAACTCTAGAACTCTTCTCTGTGGGATCGGCGCCAAAGGTGGACAGCAATTCACTGAATTCAATGTTCGGTCATATCATCACTTACAATATTGCAATTGTTATCAAACTTATAGATAGACAATGGTAAAAAATAACTATTAATTTGCTAGTTGATTCTTCTAGTCCACTAGATAGAACATCCTGTAAATTCATAAACTATCTAATGGGATTACTTTCTTTATTGTTTTCGTAATAAGAATCGACTATGTAAGTACGTCATGCCCTACCCATAACCCTGCACTTATTCATCTCCTATATTTATGAGGGATAGAAGAGGGTGAATAGATAGTGTTGTAGGAATCATCCCGAAATTTTCATTAGGTATACCTCCATACCTTTATTCTTAATCCTCCCTGTATTTAGTTAGGGGCAATTCAATAAGCCTAGACTTTACCCATTAAATAGCAAAAAGGAGAAATGAAACTGTGAGTTTTGAGATTTTGTTACTCAAACACGTCCTAGTGGCATAAGAAATTCGCATAAAACTTTGTACATTATATTATATACCATATCAAAAGAAAGTTTATTTTTATATAAAGAAAATTAGATCCCTCCGTAGCGAGCTAAGCTGAGGCGCCAAAGCTGGTTTTCATTGAGCAATTTCCACTATTAGACAAGAACCAATCTATATCAGTTTAACCTAAATTGAAAGGTTGACCTTTTAGCAGTTTCAGCTCCCTCTTAAGTGGTTAAAGACTACCTTAACTCCTTTAGAGAGAATATCAAGCTATATATACAGATCAGTAACAAAATGGAAGGTAAAATAAGTTTATTGTAATGAGCAATCTTGATATAAAATCACCGAGATGAAGAAGTTATTATATTTATGAAGTGTCTTATCAGGGTGACAGAATATTTAATTAAAGTCCCAATACCTGCTAGCAACAGTCTGAAATTACTTCGATTAATAATATTAAAGTGATAAGAGAATATTTTATCATGTCAGTCAAATTAACGTACAAATCGTCTTTGGTGAAATATATTTTACAGAAGTTGGCGGTTGTGATCTGAAAACTTTAAATGAAAATTAACCTTACTGGTACAATACAGTTTACATTAATTACTACTAAATAATTACATGTTACAAATATGAATGGATAACATTCATTAAACTCTTTCTAATAAAATCAACAAATGCTAGAAATAAAAAAACTAAATCATAGCCGCGTAATGAAATTACAGAATAATTTGGAGAATATTTTGTCGTCGTGTGTTTGAGAATATTTCTAACAATTTATTTTATTTTGTTACAGGTAATGCAGTTTTTTAATTACCAAGAGATTCGGCAACGGTAACGACACAATTTTAGATTTAATATCAAAAAAAGGAAACCCGTGGTTATCTTTTAAATTATAGCGAAATTTCCTAAATATCTTGATTTTACGGAAAACACAAAATTAGTAGGTATATTATTCAATTTTATCTCTTATTTACATCAATTTAATTATATTATGCTGTAAGATATCAAAAGCTTTTTAGAAATCCTTAAATAAGTAAAATATCCAAAAAGCTCATCAATAGATAGATCATTATTAGTTAAAGTCGTGGCAGCCAATAACTGAGGGAAAACTTATGTACCTGTAATTATAATTGTAAATGTGTTAGTGTTAACGCCTTACTATAAACTAAAATATTAAAACAAATGCGATGATTTCAAGCATTGCTCATTGAATGTTACTCATGGTTCTACAAAAGGAAACGTCACAAGCGATTACCAATAAAGGAACCGGATTTGAAAACTTTATAAGTACTAGTTACCTTTAAAATAATTCAGTGTAAAGCCGTGAAGATAATAGTCGAGTTGTGAAGGAAACTATAACCATTAGGCCCCGTGCTAAGCACCCTGAGAGGAAATTTATTGGCACGGGCGATGTGGTTTAGACCTGAGAGCTTCACATCCATTGGCGCTTACCCTGACAGAGTATATAGATTAACGGTAGTAAACACGCAATGTGTAATGAAGTCGCGTAATTTACGATTCATTTTAGCTATTTAGTATAGACATTAACTGTCTAGATTGACGAGTCCATGGAAGCGGTCGGAACTGCGAACAAGATTCTACAAGTAAGTGTTGTTAGAGCTAAAAATGTTTAGCTTACAAATAGACTGTCTGAGAATAAGCGTTTTGAGTGACAAGATAATTTGACTGCTTAAGTTGCAAGTAACTACATCTGTTCCTTGTAATATGAAAGTGGCGCTGTGAAATAGTGTTATTAGTATTAGAAAGACACATTTAAATGATATACCATCGAAGTTATATTAGCTATATAAAGGTAATTACAAGGTGTTTCTTTTCTTTGAATATATGACTTCTATAATTTATTAATATCAAAAATCTAATTAGATACCTGCTCATAATAATACTATGAGACGTTACAAATTACCTATTTATAAGGTAGAGTAGTGAATAGCGTTCAACTAATGCTTACTTTAAGAAATTTGCAGGATAACGAAAATAAAGATGGTCATAGCTTCAAAACGCAAAACAAGGCAAACTCTAAACAGGTGGACGGGTTCAATAAATAGCTGAAATTCTAGGATTCTATGATAATAATCGAATGATCCCCCAATCCTTTATCTCGTCTCTCATCAGAGGCTAAAATAGCATCAAGTTAGATTCGAAGAAAATCATAATAGAATATGGTTATCTATCAGCATGACACAGTACCTATCACTGGATTGACGAAGTCAAACCCCTGGGTTTATTTATATTATGATGAAACCAAGCGTTCACATTGGGTCTGTTAGATATTTGATTGTTGTTTATAACAACCAACTAAATCAAAGGATGATCCCAAATTAGGTAAAGGTCATGTAACTAAGGACTCATGAACCTAACATCACCGCAATGTCTTGCCCTTGACCAAATAAAGCTCCTGTGTACCCTTTGATGTTCCTTCGCCGTGTTTTGGTTTCAATTAATTTACGAACCGGAGTTGCTCAAAAAAATCTTTTAAAATGATCAACCGCCTGTGATAGTGCTTAAATATCACTTAGTTCTTTCGGTGAGATCGTATCAGGTTCATTTTACATCATTACTTTTGAAAAATGTCTTTCCATAAATGTGTGTAATTTTGTTGAATCAGTGTCAGTTATTTTTTATGTTGGTGAAATTTTACTTGAGATCTGTAGGTGCACTATTACCTTTGATAATAATTTTAACACTTTATTATGTTTTTAATGAATTTACTCTGTATTTTTTCATATAAACTTTTAAATTTGTGTTGCTTATTTTAATTTTATCAGTAGCTTTATAATTATTTTCATGGATATCAGCTTATTTTATCTCTTACCATTAAATAATTTTCACTTTTATTTTTTATTACATAATAGGTCAAGCTTTTGCTTTTACCTGTATCTAAATTATATTAAATATATGCAGATGACTTATAAAAATATTTTCTTTAAAAAAATATTTAGCTTCGTTTCCATCAGAATTATATCTTGTTATCGCGATTTGGATTCATAAGAATGCGAGTGCTCTTATAAATTCAACATAATTCTCAAGCCTTGACCTAAACAAGTATCTTTAAAGTGAACGTACCCAATTAAATTCGTTTTCTTTTAAATATTTCAACAAATTCATCTTAAATGTTCACTCAAACTGCATTTGTTGTCTTACCATTTTTCTTGATGTCCTAAAAATTTGTATAATGTCGTAGTTCGCGCTCTTGTTAACTAAGCTACAAGGTTGAAATTAACATGTTTTGAGTGATAAGAAAATTTGTTTCATCGTACCTAACCACTTAATTTTTCTGCCAGTTTGAGTCTTGTCACGGCTACATAAGGTGGCTATTTACTTGCGTGCGTAGTGTTGTGAAGTTGGTAATATTTTTTGTTTATATTGCAGCCACGGACGACATAGCGCAGACTGCATGACGCGTAGAACTTGTGGTTTTTGCAACCGCGCAGGCGGCGGCAAACAGTTTAGTGATGTTACAGGGTTTGCTATCGATATCGATATTTTTTCTCTAGAAATTGTCAGCCAAAAGGCAAAAATTACAAATGACTTTTTAAGATCTTGGTATATAATCAGTTATACCAAAATAAGATAAATAACCCATTTTTAGTAAGTACAATGAGCCGAACTATAACTAATTGAAAACACTAATCTTTATGGCAATAAAGTGACTAATAAATTGAAATACGGTGGGCTCCACTAACGAACTCATAACTATCTCAACGCCTACCCAGCAATCTCACAGATTAATTTTAGCAGAAGATGTTAGTGAAGATAATTATAACAAAAAGTACTTTATATTATAACTAAAATAGAATTTCCACTTGAAATTGATCCGGGTGATAGTAATTTTAGCACTTATCGAGGTAGGTACTTTAATTTGGTTTGAAAGGCACGTAACCCAGTTTATTATTTATTGAGTTTAATATCATCTAGGAGATTTATTTCAATTTATTATGATTGAAACCTTATACTAGAAAATAATTCAATTTCCCAGAAATCTGTCTGCGAATTATAATTCTAAGGGTAAATGAATAAAGCTCAACCGAGACAAATTAATGTTAAAACATGGATTGGTTTTTATGGCTGGCTACCACCCTCAAGTTGAAAATCTGTCGCCAAGCACCTTTCGATGTGTTCCGATAGCTGCACTTGAGAGCCAGTTCCTTCTAGGCTTTGTGTGCTTACCATCTTCGGCCGCACATCACTTACCATGGTGAGATTGCGGTCAAAAAAAGGTAGGCCTGTAAAAAAAAAAAAAAACCAGTTTCTGGTCCATTAACTCGAGAAACAATAGTTAGGTACATACACACTTTAAATTAATATAATTAACTCCTAGCGAACTATTCACAAACTGATAGCGTCTAACCTACAAGATACAGCTGTAGTGATGTGTAACGTCAAAGGTTATCGACTCGATTTGTGTCAATGAATCACGCTTACATACACACAAAACAAGATTATATTCAATGGAGGCGTGCTCCTATTAGTTTTCTTACAATCAATGTTCATTAAGCATTTTTTTGGCTCAAGAGATCGCGATTGATGGATGAGGTCATGCCATGATTCTCAGGAACGTCAACAATTTTATATTTTGCTGTTTGAAAACCGAATGTTATGTTTATTTTGTTTGACCTCACGGTTGAGTACGAGTGTCGATTGATCGCAAATATAATTTTGTTTTGCAATATATCACCCGTCAGTCTAAATACCATACGCCATTATTGTGTCGATATTTAAAACGGCTATGTATTTATAGTAGCGATACAGTTTAAAAACTTTTACCATCACTTTGTCATTGATAGAAATGATTTGTAAAATCGTATTTATGCATAGTCATTGACTTTTAATTATTTTAAGTGTTCATTAATTTGCAACGACTTTCTAATGCTTCTACTGTGTGATAAATTAAAATTAATTAATCGTTACATAAATTATATAGGAGTGTTTTTTATGAAATCGAACATTAGTTAATATCAATTAAGATAAACATAATAATGGCAACATGTGTTGCTTTCAAAGATACGCAAATTTCCATAAGAAATAAATAAACAATCTGTCATTAACTTTTAATTTATTGCTAGTTGTTGCTATTATTTACTACAAATTACAATCAATCATTATATCAATAGCGCTATTTGTGAGGCAAAACCAGTAACAATTTAAAACTCGAGGTAACCATCACGCTCGAGATTACAATACTCGTGGGGCCGGGAAACTTGCTACCGTACCCCACATACTTGCCAAATCGGACAAACTTACACATGTTCTGGGACCGGCCATTTACAACAAAATACCTGAAAACATAATTACCACCCCCAGCCTATCTTTTAAGAAAAACTTTAAATTATGGCTCGTCGAGAAGGCGTTCTATACTGTTGAGAAATTCATTTGGTGTTGAATTTTTTTTTTATATTTTTGTTTAAAAAAAATATATATTCAAAATTATAAATTTATATATGATGAATTACCTAATTAACAATTGTTACTAAGGTAAAACTATGTATAAAATAAACGGCGTTGCCATAACTTAAATATTTTTTGTTGATGTTTAAATATGAAATTTAATAACTAATCGAAATATTTATCGATAATAACATCGTCTCACCCCTTAATCTCGTCAGAATGTCGATGTGTCGAGGTCGCAGCTCCCTGCAAATAAAACGGTAAAACCGAGCTTTTAAAGTTTTTCCACATCCGTTCTCGATGACTGACCAGTATTTGTCTGTACCTAGCTCGGAAAGTCTAGACATTTAGTTAGCGTATAATCTTGAATTGATAATATTTAACCTAACAATTTAATTTTAATTTCTACAAACATAAATTTATAAATATCAGTATCATATCAGTATAAAGGGCCTTATACACCGTGACTTTTTATTCGTCTTAGAAACGCAGACCACTTAATGTACCCAATGAAAAGGTACTAATCATTCATAAACAATATTTTTTATCCTTTGTATAATAAAAAAAATTCTGAAAAATCGAATTTATAATTAAAGTTTACGTATAAGTATAAAGGTAGAAAATACCAAACCAAAGCACGAGTCGAGAAGACTGCGCTCGTAACAGGGTGTTTAAAACTACGTCATGCGTCATAATGAATAATATTTGTTTGTTTTTAATCATACAAATGTTCAAAAATATTTTTTTAACTAGTGTTGCAATCTAAAGCCTACGGTACCGCTTACCATCAAGAGGGCCGCATGCATATTGGTGACCTTAGAGGCATTTATGAAATCTCAGCCCTGAGAATCTTATATCAGATTCAAGATGCAAATTATTCACATTTCACATAACGGGCGGCGCAAAGGTAATTTTAATCAGAATCGCGTGAGCACTAATCTTTATTTTCTTTGCTATCTGAGACGTGCGCAGAAGTCGACGAGTAATTAGCCCCAACGTTGTTTATGGTCGACCCTCAGGCTGGCACCAATAGCTGCGCTTGCGCCAATGGGCAATTTGTGCGCGCAATAATAGCATTAAAACTATATAAATTATGTTTAGTGTGAACTCGGCTTAAGGTCAATACTGTAATTTTTTTATTAATGATTATTGGATTATGGTAGGATAGCTAGTATGGAATCTATCGAAGTAGTATCGAGCTATATCATTTAAATCCATATTAAAAATATTTTGCTGTTTCTTGACGAAGTTTTCTCAGTTTAAGTGTATTACGAGCCAGGTGGTACACTTGGTAATTGTTAATTTCATAAATGCCTAATCAGGCCGTAAATTATTGAATAATTGTTTTATATAACTTAGTATTTATGAATTATTTGTTCAGTAAATATCTTTATGATGAACTCCTTCTTCAAAAAGTGGCCGCACAGGAAATGGACCTGGAGCAGCCCCGATGGATCCACCAAAAATGAGATAGACTTTATCTTGACGACAAAGCGTCAAATCTTCAGTGATGTTTCTGTGATCAACAGGGATAAGACCGGCAGCGATCACCGTTTAGTAAGAGGCACACTGAACCTGAACATCCAGGTGGAAAGATGTCGTCTGGTAAAGTCTACGCTCCGACCCCAATCTGCATATAACCAAGGCCCTGAAAGCTTTCAGCTCGAACTTCATAATCGCTTCCAATGCCTGGATGATTGCGTGACGGTGGACGATACAAACAACAGGCTCGTGGAAACTGTCCATGCGGTGGGATCGAAGTTCTTTAAGACCCACCGCACGAATAGAATAAACTAATTAATTAGGTATAAAACAGGTAACCTACTATTTTTAATACTAACTAGATCTTATTAAAGCAAATCCACTCGAAAATTTTATATTTTATTGTAGGCATATCTTTTTTTTACCGAAAAAAGTATATATAATAAAACAAGATATGAATCACGTAGCTCATACGTAACTTACTTCTAACTTTTAAATAAGTAGCGCGAAACTTTTCCTCACGTATTTCGGCTATCATTCACAGACTATATTATTCTATTGAATAAAAACTTTTTCATCCAATATAATACGTGACCTCGCAAATATCCATAAGTAATCTAAATGTGTTATAATTTTCTATTCGATTTGAAAATATATTCGATTAAAATCAGCCGGTTTATGCGATTAACTTTTAAAGGAGTTAGTTTCGAATGCACCATTATGTTTAGTTTATCCTAACCTACTTACTTTAGCTAAGCTAAATTCCGCTTGAAAAATTCGGTTGATAAAACAATGAGCAATGAATATCGACATATTGCTGACATCACTATTTTCAAACAAACATTTCCTGTCCTAGTTTTGGTGTCATTGAAATCATGTTCTTTGAAACAATGATATACGACCACGACCTCTTTAAATCAATTTAAACCTCACTTTCCTACAATTCCCATTTCACTTGAAAGTGGTAAAATTTTCTAAAGATTGCCATCCCATCCACGTTTCAAACAAACACGTCCGCATTGCACTCTAAATTTATCTTGCCATCTGTTTTCACCACACTACGGCATCGACACGTATAGTGTTGTCTGGTTGTCGATAGAATATATCGATAGTGCGCTGGCGACGTCTTATCGGGAACATCGCAAGACTCGATTGAACTTTAACGCGGAACTTGGCATATGAAATTGTTTTGTTTTATCGATGGCATTGTGGACTATCTATTTGTTGTCTTATTGTAATGATTTTTAATTTCATTACTATACAGTTGCACAGTACAACATCAAAATTATTTGATTTAAATAGAATTAAGCAGGCACTTATGATTAGTCCGACTCTAATACCGATTTGGTAGGTTTCATATGCTGCGAAGAGCCGGCAAAAAACTCAGTTTATATTAATTACATAACTTTTAATTCATTCATATCTCACTGACAATAATTGCGCGGTAAAAAATCAAATTCTATAAATAAATTAAATATCAGGCTTCATTTGCTCCCTACTACTAGTACTTACTTCATAAATATAGTGTGCTCATAAATATCTCAATTAATATCAACTTTATTCAGCTACGCAAATTTACCTTATTATATCGACAACATTATTATACTAAGAATATAATTTCTATTCATGTATTTGTCGATATCAAAACCATCGACACGATTTTCACAACAGGGAAGCGTGTTTTGACTACATTAGAATATGTCCCTTGTTATTGTCCCATGAAGTATACGGGTATTGTTTTTTTATAGTTTTCTTTTTATTAAACACGTAGTTTTAACTCTTGAATACTCCTATTTTCATTAACAATAATTTCAAATACAATACCTAGGTAAAAAAAACTAATTAGTCAGTCAGTTAGATTATATTGGACATGTATAGTATTTATCAATAGGGGAGGCCTATATTCAGCAGTGGACATCGAATGGGTTGATATGATGATGATGATAGTATTTATTAGGTACTTTACCAAATCACAAAGAAAAGTGACCCTTTTTAAAAAGTGTCACACGGAATTTCAATACACCATATTTTCGTATTTTTTGTTTAATTGACAAAAGAAATATACGTGTCTAATATTTTAAAAAAATGTAAATTGCGGACTAAATATATTTTTTCAGGAATCTAGTCTATTTGGTTTGCACATAAAGTTTAGAAGAGATCCGACTATGAAGTGCAGCTGCTGGAACCACGTATTATATTGATATTCTCAACCAGCTGAGCGGGTATAATAAAATACAATATCACTGTGATTTGGCTTACTCAATAATTTTGGTCATACTTATTCATTAAAAGTTTCAATACCTTCGCCGCACATTTGACGTCACTACTTTGTCATCATCCCCTAAATAATATTCTTCAACAAATATTTGAGAATTTATTTATGTATGTAAAGATTTATTTCATTTTATTAACAGTATAGGTTCTCAGAGATAGAAAGAATCAACTAAAGATTTTGGTCACTGCAAGAGAATTATTACTCATGGCATTTAGCCAGGCGGTGTAAGTTCTTTTGAAGTCAGCTGGCATAATTGTCATATATCCTACATAGCAAGCTAATTAAAGGACTCATTGCGACCAATTAACTAATGATATCATTTATCATGGCCATACAATTGAGAATGCAACATTCCCAGCGTTCTCACAGACATTTAAACTGGAACAAATCCTTGGTTTAAAAAAGACTGAATAGAATCTGACACAAGGCCTGTCCCCTAGAAAAGAGTAGGACATTCCATTTTCCTCAATTATAACTATCGATAAATTATATCTATGATACAACCCACATCACTATTATGTTACGGTGATATTGCCATCTTATGTTACGGGAAATGCCATCTTTCTTTTTCTTTCATAAGACAAAAAAAACAACTATACAGGCTGTTGTTTTGGTCGGCGACAAGCGACCCAGGAGCGGTAGTACAAAATATATTTTCCCCAAAAATGGACTTAATTCCATTAAATACTGTAAATATGTTGAGAAATACCTTATTCAATTTGAAATAAAATTACTGCAAAGTATGGTTACTAGGCACATGCACAGACTAGAGCTAGGCGCAAGCCGCCATCGCCCCACCCCTTTTCTCCCTCGTACTCCCGTTGAGTATTATGTCTACTCTTTAGCTTATTACATGATTTTCAAAATTTTATTTTTTTTGTTTTTTTTTATTTAATAAAATAAAGTATTTTTTTATATTTTTTTAGCACCAGTATAATTTGTATTA
This sequence comes from Polyploca ridens, assembly GCA_951394255.1. Classification (NCBI taxonomy): domain Eukaryota; kingdom Metazoa; phylum Arthropoda; class Insecta; order Lepidoptera; family Drepanidae; genus Polyploca; species Polyploca ridens. The sequence goes on along the minus strand of OX596264.1, from coordinate 3,699,789 downwards.
TTGACCCTGAGTCGCTCGTCGCTGACCAAAACAACGACCTGTATAGTTGTTTTTTTTGTCTTATGAAGGAAAAAGAAAGAAAAAAGAAGTGGAAGGAATAAATTCTTTAGGAAAGTCAGATATAGAGACAAACATTTATTTTATACACATATTAGATTTGAAAAAGACTTACCAATTTAATTGTATCGATAAGAAAATATCATATAACTACCAACCCTTTTAAACCATAGACCAAAAGTATAATAATTCAAAAAAAGAACATCACAAAGCTCGCTCAAACCAACTATTCTAAAGTAAAGGTGTGTCCACATTGCACACGCGAGCGTCACAAATCATCCACACACGCCACGCCACGGCACGCAGATTGTGATCAACTTTTACCTCCTAACGATGTGCAGATATCGTGGTAGATAGTTATCCGTAAGATCAGCCGATTGGCTCACGAGACCTGCCGGAACATAGAAGAAGGTCCTTTGTTGTTTTTTCAGCGCAAGTATTGAGCTGAAGCGTTTAAGAATTTATTTGTGTATTTAAATGATGAATATAACTTGACACTACAATGGGCTTGAGCTTTCGGTGAAGGAAAACATCGTGAGGAAACTAAAGCACGGGGTACTTTGTAGTACCCGCCTGGCTGGCTACCACCCTCAAGTTGAAAATCTGTCGCCAAGCACCTTTCGGTGTGTTCCGATAGCTGCACTTGAGAGCCAGTTCCTTTCTAGGCTTTGTGTGCTTACCACCTTCAGCATCATCACTTACCATGGTGAGATTGCGGTCAAACGCAGGCCTATAAACAGTAAAAAAATATGAAAGATGATACTAAAGATGTGTGTCACGAACAGGAAAATTTTCCATGTCAAATTAAGTGGCTTATCTCTATCAGAGTAAAATACTCTTTGAACACAGGTTTTCCCATACATTGTCTCAATGCATAAATTCAGTTGCTTGAACTTACTTATCAGATTGTCAGTACTTCTTAAATTCTGTTTTGTGAGCCGTTCTAATATAAAGATACCTCTTAGTTATCTTTGGTAAAGTATGCTCGTTTTTGATAACTTTTTAACAACTGGCTGGCACAATCATCTGTTAGCGTCGAATAACTTTTATGCTTATTAGCTTTTTTAGGGCAGTCATATTTAAATAATAATTTGTAGGCATTCTCTCGTAACTTGGACCAGATTACAAGCGAAAATGTACTCAACTTCGAGGTGTAAAATTATGAGTTTGTGAAGAACCGCGCTGCCAATTATCTTCGTTTATCCTGGAAACTCGTGACCTAAATTATCACCTGGGGATACACGACTGTATAATAGACATGGCATGAATATTTTAGCATCAACTCATATTGTAGAAATGGCTAAAAAAACAGCGAGTGATTTGAATCCAATACTACAAGTCGTTTTCAAGACCAACAGTTAAAAAAATTTCAAGAGTAGAAATAGATGAGTTCAAAACGAATAATTGGACTGTTTTACAAAAAACTTAAACCGACTTCAATGTACACTAAGAAATCCCATTGTCATCAGCAGGGCTATTTTAAAACGCTCGGATTCGATATCGGAAACGGATTCAAAAACTACCGAGGCGACATTCCGCAATTGCTTTTTTAATTTCCGAAGTCGAATATTTTTGATGTTTCTTTACGGCAATATCAATTTGATTCATCGAAAAGTTTTCGGAAATTAAAACAGCAATTGCTGAAATTCGTCTCCGAATTTTTTGAATTCATTTCCGATATCGATTCCGACGTAATAGCCCTGCTGATGACAATGGGACCAAACGGGAAGTGTGCCCTTTCAAATAAAAAAAGAATTTTCCAAATCGGTTAATAAATGACGGAGTTATGAGGTAACAAACATAAAAAAAAAACAAAAAAAATATAAACGAATTGAGAACCTCCTCCTTTTTTTGAAGTCGTTTAATAAAGAAGGCGGGAAACTAAAATCAAGCCCAATTTCTATACCTCCAGTACCATTTAAATACGAATCGTTGCTTTAAAGCAAACACTAAACTCTCCAATTTGCAAAGTTTTCCAATTGTCATACGTTTAAGCAAATCCTAAAACTAAAACATTAAACTTAACGTTTCATTATACTAACAAAACAACACACCATTGTGATTCTCTAAAAAGGTAGTCACGATTACCTCACGTGCCAGACAAAGGCTAACATCGATATCGATAATGATCGATGCGACAGTGCTTCACGACATCGATTATTCGAATACCAGTGGCTGATATAATCGGCTTCTGTATCGATAGCAATCGGATTGTCATTCGTGCAGACGTATCAATAATTGTTAGATTCGTGGTGCATTTATTTATGTTATGACTGATATTTTTAATGTAATTGCTTTTTTGCTACTTAAATAATAAGTAACTACTACAGTATACTGTTTAATTTATAAATAAAAAGAAATTTCAAGAGAGTATAGCGTTAATTCGCTCAAATAGCAGCTCGTCTGGGGCAGTACCTGCACCTTGCGGAATAACGTAGCCAAATAACTTCATGTTCTGTGCCTGCGCATGAGTAAGGTCGCCAGAGCTCATCGGGCAAGGGGGAAAGGTGTGATACAAGTGTTCATATGGGTAGGTAGGTAGGTACGGTAACCGCTTACCATCAGACTGACCGTTAAGAATTGTTTGCCAACTACAAAAAATATATTGTCTAACAAAGGTTTTGTAACTGAGTATTATCAGCTTTGATTGATTATCTGATTTCAATATCTTGATATTCATATATTCAAGTCCGACGGCTGGGATTATTCTGTCTGTCTGACAGGTCAGTGCAAGCTTCTAGTTATAGATACTGATGAAAGAAATCAGTTTACATGTGCAATACTGTCTAGTCCTTTCCGATTAACATATTATAAGCCTATTACGTGCGCTCCAGTTCATTCACTCACATATTTCATAAGGCAATACTTGATCTTACTCGCAAATTTCCTAATGCACCACGTAATCGATAATTGTAATCGAATCTAGATTCGCATCGATTAAATCGTGCGTAAACAACAAGTGATGCGAACGCATTTATCGATAAACAACAGAAGCGGACATTAACAAATCGATCAATAGATTTAGCTTGCGGCGACAACACACGATCGATTTAAATCGATAGACTCGGTCATTTCGCGAATATTTACGGTGAAATTGATTGAATTGAGAAAGGGGCACTCACAATTGACAGTAGTACAGCTACCGATAGTAAGAAAGTGATCCGAGCGGCATTCTGCGTCTGCACGCGATTTCACGCGGCGAGTTTGTGGGAACAACTGCTTATTATCGCTTGTGTTCTGTTATTATTTATTTTTATTTATTAGTAGCTTTAGTAAGGCTCATATTTAACATAAATAATTAACCACACGATATTGTTGTCATTGTCAAAAATTATAACGTCATAGTGAATTTTAGTTGGGTAGATAACATTTATTTCAAGTTTCTATTTAAATTTAAAACAAAACAAATCAACAAAAGATTAATCAATCTAAACATAACATAGAGGAAAGCTAAAATACCATAAATACATTTAAATTGATGGCAACTCTACATTTCCTGCTATAAACCAGTGACTGCTAACACCAAGCTATGCATCTCACCAATTATAATCGATTTAACTGCTAGCTAGAAGCCCTAATCGATACAATTGACAGCGTCACCGTCAGTAAATTGAACGATTGGAATCCGATAAATCGAATTGAAAACGGCTATATGTAAATCGATAGGTACTTGTATGGTGAGCATTAAATTATTTATGTTAGTGACTTACAATAGTGGTAAGTTAACGGAACCACTTCCTTCTCACTTAAGACTTGATAGATGTCTGGTGGTGAAAATGACATTTAGTGATTGTGGAATTAATTTGCAGTAGTTATCAGAGATGCACTACTTAATTTAGCTTATGTTCTACTTAACTCGTGTTTCGTAAGAAATTAGTGTGAGGCAAACAGCTTGCCCAAGTGGTTTTTGGCGAAAACTTCATGATATGCGCAATACTAATTGTTCCATGTAAGGAATGTCACAATAATTATTTTTTTCTTAATTCCACTCCAGTACTTTGGTACTTTCCTGGGTAAAAATATATAATTCTATTTAGTTCGTCAGTTAGATTATCACAAAATATTGGACACGTATCTTTTTTCTAAGATATAGCCCGTTAAAGTTCCGTGTGACGTCACATTTCAATATTTTTTGTTGCGAAATGTGACGTCACGCATAATTTTAACGGACTATATCTTCATCATATTTTGTTTGATTGACGAAAAAAAAATACGTGTCCAATCGTTTTTGATAATCTAACTGACGGACTAAATATATTTTTTAGGAAAGTAGCCAATTACTTAAAACACCTTCTTGCCAAATTTCTACCATTTCAATAGTTTCCAAGTAAAATGACAGTGACATACGAACGAAAGGACATGATAAATTAATAAGCGTTCTGTTGATGCCAGATTTCCATCCAAGCTATGGATCCAATATAACACAAATAATCACAAACTTTTGCATTTACAACAGGAAAAGTAGCTTTCACAGGAGCCAATAATCTCCTTTAACGACAAACAATGCAATATAATTTCACAAACAATTGAATAGTACGACAGTACAGGAAACGACATTAAATTAGGAAGTCACATTTCTGGTCGCACTCATTTATTTTAATTGTAGTTTATGACTCTAGTTAATTTGTAGGAAGGATAATAGTAATGCGTGGAACAAATTAATAATCAACTGAATTGAGCCTTCCAGACATATCACTTGTATTGTTCACAATTTAAATTTTAAAAATACTATCTAGATTTCTTCAATTTCTTTAAATATTCTGACTCTGGGCAGTAACAATATTTAATTTTCTCGAGCTCGCAAGCTAATTAATGAATACTTTCAAAGCCCATGTCTAGACATCATAATTATAAAAATAGGTTTTGTTCTCTTTATTGTTAGTATTTATACAATTGTGTATTTTATCAAACACAATAATAATTTTACAGTGGAGTTGGTTGCAATAGCTCTGCTATTTCTTATATCTAGTCCAAGTGACTAAAATCCAGTGTCGCCATGTTCATAATGTCACAAATGTCTATAGTTAAATAACGTATATTTGTCTTTAGATTCATTGTTTTATTCATATGTTAATCTTCGTCTTTTTAAATCTTTTTTAAGCTTTAAATCTTTAACATTGGATCAAAATGTACACATACTTTTGGAATTAATTAACTATATTGTTATTTATGTTATTCATAAATTACTGTCGCATTTTGAAATGATTAAAAATTAGTATTAATTTAGAATCTATCTGAGGATGGTAGCCAGCTAGACGATGATGATGTGTGTATGATGTATCTTATACCAAATGCTCTGGCTATTCTTAGATTCAAACCCAAGGCATTCGACCTCAATGTCACAATGCTATCACCTGAAACTCATATATCAATATCAACCTAAACAATTGTACTTGAATCTTATTTTCGAATACAACAGTTCTCTACACTGCAAGGGATTCTATAAATCTTAATTCTTCAATAAACCGTAAGAACACAATCTTCCAATCTCAAAGCCCTGTTATAGTTTATGATTCCGTTTTAAGAATACAACAGCATCTCTTGCTTCGCATTCGCTCTGTAAATCTCCATTCATCAATACAGCTCGACTTAAATCCGGCTTCACTATTGATACCATTCCTATTTTGGAAAACCAACTTCAAGCTACAAGTAAAGAAAAGCCTCGCATCGCTCCAAGTGGTCCTTATTGCGCAATAAGTTATTTGCAACGTATAACAAAGGGGTTCATTCATTTGTGATATGTGGCGGTGGTGGACATGCTCAGATATAAATAGATGATATCACAACTAACACGCGAGCCCGCATACGATGTACTTGGTAATGATGGGTAATGGTCGATAGACACGATGGGAGAATATTTAGTTTTTGTAGATTTGGAAAGACTTTTAAATCGTGATGAAATAAGTTACAAAATATAAACATAAGCTTTTGGATTTATAACATTTATAGGCAATAATCTCATAATAAGATGCAATCCGGTGGTCACCGTATACAATTTAATAAGTTTATCAAGTAAGAACTAAAATAAGATTCTTCGAAATTGTAGCAGGGTGGGCAAAGCGTGAGTGATAGCCCTGGTGTTGCAAGCGTCAAAATACTTCGTTAACCGCTTGCCATTAGGCGAGCCATATGCTTATTTTTCCTAAGAGTTCCTGTCTCGTTTGCTTTTGGGTCACTTATGATGAGAAATAAAATACATTAAATTTAACCAAATATCGATAAATACAAACAGGACATCACTAACGGTAACCCTCCGATCTGCACAGTGGGAACGACTAGTGGCCGACTATAAATAAAATAATGGAAGATAAAATTGTGAAATAATTATTGCTGCTCCGTTCACACAGTCAGGAACTATGAAATACGAGTACACATAGTTAAGATAAATGGCTTGTATATCTCACAAGAACAACGAGAGCGTGTGAAATGAACTGTAAATCAACGTCAGCTCGTAAGTCTCCACACGATATAGGATAGGAAGAGGTATCCTAGCTATTCGGTAAATTGCGAAAACTAAAAATGGCAGCAGCGCAAAAATAAATGACAATAACGTGTGATATCTTTTCATGTTCATAAACAATGCGGAACTTGTGACTTGTGATGTGTATCTACACATTCAGTGCGAATTTTGCCTCGGAAATTGTTGACTAAAACATGTTACTTCTAAAGTAACTTTTTAAGCTCATGTTTAAAATGTTAGGTACTTCGATTACTGATGGATTTACTTTCAAATATTAAAGACAAGCAAGGCACTAACCAAGTTATTGAAACATCTCGAGGGAATTATAAGAGCTATTAGCTGAACATTTCCAGCTAGAGATCAAATATTCAAATGAACTTTTATCCTCCTACTCAGATCATATATTTAACTTAGGTCCGTATAAAAAATATTTTATCAATTAATGATAAAATAGTGCAAATTATTGTTATTCAATCAGTAATTTGCCTGATCAATATCCCTCTTAAGCCACGTTTATAAGCTGTTTTCGAGAGTCGTAATTTCCGTAAAAGCTTTATTACCATAAACCACTTACGTACACTCCGCTAGATTATATGACTGAGGAGTATAATCGGCCATTATGCCTGGCGTTAAGTCTGGTCAGAGTCACTGGGCACCGCTGGATGCAAGCGGCCCAAAAGCGTTTGAAGTGGAAGTCAATGGGGGAGGCCTATGTTCAGCAGTGGACATCCATAGGCTGATGATGATGAATCAGAAATTATTATACTCATACACATATGACTACAAAATAAAAGAAAAACAGCAGAAATCTTTCCTAGTCACCAAAACATCATAGACAAAAACAAACCTCGCTTCATAACTCCGATAGACAGACCGTCAGGCGAATTCCGACCGATTACTAATAACATAATTTACGACCACTCCATTCCAATCAAGTGTACGTATAGTTCAAATTGAATGCGCCCGCGCTTACCGCGATCCCTTGAAAGTAAAAGTGGTCTGTGCGCAGCTTTTTATGAATGATTTATACGTTGGCTTTGTATGGTTTGCGATCATCTTATTTGACTGCGGTTGCTGGTTGTTTTACTATTCTGTCTTCATTGGCATCGTTGATTTTGGAATCAGTATCAATGATTAATTGTAAGCATTTATCATTCATGCCATTGTTTGTTTCGTTATTTTTGATATTAGGTTAATATTTTTGTATAGTCTGTGTAAATCAGAGATTCTTATTTGTTTTTGAAAGAACTATATTGAGTAAAATAACTAAATAAAAACAGAATAAGGCAAAAACATATGCGACTATCAAAACCAAGTAAGACAACAGATAAACAACATAACTAAAATTAAGTCTAAGCACAGTTTAAGACGTAGTAAATTAGTATGTACTACTTAGCACGGAAAATAGATAGTATTTTATATTGTGACCGTAGTACCGGTATCAAATCTTATACCTACACAAACAATTCGTTATAAACCTTCTGGAAATCTCTAAATGAGGGTAAACACACTACACAATCTATTGCATAGTTTATAAGAACTTAAACAGCAAGACAGAAATAGCGACTTTGTTTATATTAGAGATAATTTGAGAAAAGATAATCATGATATAATTTATGTATAAATTTAAGAATCTTATTTAAATAAATATTGTTTGATAGTAACCAATAAGCTAAAACGTTGAGAAACTGTTATAAAAATACCGTAAACACATAAGGTCAGTTACATAGTTCAAAATCGATGATAAATAACATTATATTTCAACACACGATATCTAGAAATAATCAAATGGATGAGCAAATCATCTGTTTACACTAACTCTATCATTAATTGATGTAGTACTATAATAACATCATCATTAATTCATGATCCGTAAAGGTTAATTAGTTTTATTATATGACGTAAAATAAACAGCAGAGTCTATGTTCTAGTTTGTAGTACCTATTGGAAAACGTTCCCATATAAGCTTTGTGTGCTTATCACCTACGGCCATATCATCACTTACCGTCGTGGCTGCTCAAACACAAGCCTATACACAGTTTAAAACATTACTGTTTTGACCTCTGTTATATTCATCATCATTACCATTATTGTGTGTATAGTCATCTACTGATGAATACAAACCTCCTTGCTCTAATTAACCAGTTTTTGCAATTTGTATCAGCCTTGGCCACCACTCTGTTAGCATTGTACTTTATTTACCATCATTGCATTTATAAATAGCGACATATCATACCTTTGGAACTTTTGTATGGCGACGGATTTCAGTGTATCTTTTATTGATTCAATTGAAATGTTATTATCTGACCAAATTCTATTGCACTCTTCTCTACTTACTGCTAAGCCTATTGTCTTTCTCATCCACCTATCATTAATCCCGAAAACCATCAACGTATCCACAAATCGATTTAATCGAAAACATAACGTTCTTATCGATATGCTGGTTATTTTAATGATCTCCAACCTCATTATCTTTATTAATCTTAACAATAACATCATTACTAACTATAATGGCTCTTCCTACATGCAAATCAGTATCGGTATCGAAAGTCCTGCAATTATAATGCGTGGGCGCAGCAATTTAGAGTTTTTGCCCATTTCATTGTGACCACTTATCCGATCGTTCGGAAATCGATTCTAACTGTAATGTCAATAGAAATAGAAAGTTGTTTTTGGTGATATATAAATTGTTGGTTGTACATTGGTTATGCGGAATTTTGTGTTTCAATAAAAATTTGCTTGTAACTGCATAAGTGTTCAATTTTGTGTCGCTACGTCGTTTGATTGAGCAAAAAAATATTGATGTTGAAAAGCTATTTTCTTAATTGCTAATTGTACCAATTAGCAATTTATTTGATTTGGATATATTCATGTTTGAATATAAGCTGGCAAGTGATGACGTGTTCAAAGGATTCATCTACTAGAAGGTTTACTAGGAGTGCCGGGTATAGGTAAAGTACCAGTAAATTCAAAAGCAATGCTAATCTCGGACTCTTCAAGTTTTTATGTAGATGTATCTTATCCAAATGGCTTGTTCCTAAACTACTCCATTCTTTTGTTCAAAAAATCCATACATTAATTCCCAAACTAATCCAAAGAATTATTTTGATTTCTCATGGAGTAAAATGAAATTTTATTGATTAAATTATTATAATGGTACTTCATTCGTGAATTAGATTGGGAATTAGTCGTGGAGTAGTTCGGGAACAAGCCTCCCAAATTATCAGTTCTCTATATCCAATTTTACCACACCTTTGATACCAAACTCCTTATGATGCAAGTAATTTTTATCGATGTCTAAAATCATCAATTTTAATTTACATATTTGATACATTAAACTTTCAATTAATTTTATTTGTATTTACCTAGATCTTTGACACGATGTCAAGTGAAATCCAACTTTCTAATAAATTGTTGTAATTGGATATCGATTTTCATTTTCTGTTAAAATTAATAACATCAGATCAATACGAACAATCGTGAATAAATCACCTAATATGAATCTTGTATGTAACTATCATATTATTTAACAAACCATAGAAATCTAAATGAAGATCAAAAATGCCTTTACACTAATTTCAATAATAACGTCAGTCGCTTTTGACACCACATGATAATTTTTTTAGGATGCTAAAACTGCTACAAACAAAAGAACGGTGACTTTTTCAGATGATATGATGACAATTTGATAGTTATCTGAAAGCTCATCAAAGGACGGAACAATGAAGCCCTAACGAATAAAGCAGAAGCCAGAATTGCATCGCTTAAGCCAAAACCTGTCAGAAGTTCATCACCCCATAGCTGTAACTATTTAATAAACTTGTTTCTATTTTCATAATAGTTATGAAACGCTGAATAGGTAATATTCCGAAGTCTTTTTTTTTTTTTTTTTTTTACTGTTTATAGGCCTGTGTTTTGACCGCAATCTCACCATGATAAGTGATGATGTGGCCGAAGGTGGTAAGCACACAAAGCCTAGAAGGAACTGGCTCTCAAGTGCGACTATCGGAACACACCGACACGTGCTTGGCGACAGATTTTCAACTTGAGGGTGGTAGCCAGCCAGGCGGGTACTACAAAGTACCCTACCACCGTGCTATGGTTTCCTCACGATGTTTTCCTTCACCGAAAGCTCAAGCTCATTGTAGGATTCGAACCCGGGACCTTCGTCTCGGTACCCGACGTCACTACCACTGAGCTATCATCGCCTTAAAAATACTAATTATTTATCTGATACGTGACGAAAGAGTGAGACGGAGGACACTATAACACTGATTTAGTTAAAAAGCGATTATGAATAAGGGGTTAGTCTTTACCTAAAACTGTATCTGTACAATTTGTAGTATACTAAGCATACCACTTCTGTACCTTCTTACAATTTCTGTGTCACAAAACAAAACAATAGCCCGTATGTGAACATTTAAAGATTGAATCTTAATACTCTGTGATAATTCAACGGAGATTGTAACTTATTTGTTTCTGCTCCGCCATTAATAGATAAATTTGATTGTTTGGAAGATACCTATTGTGAACGAATGAGAATATTAATATCAGTATTGATACACAGTGAAATTGATTCCTGTCGGCGTTTGCTTTCTTCACGTCAAGAGAAATCAAGAGTCAGTAATGTTATCACAGATTTAAAGCATATTGTTTAATAAGATACCGCATGTTCAACAAATAGTATGGAAGTATCAAGAGAGGTAGAGCGTAGCGTTTATTCGCTCAAAGAGCAGCTAGACTGGGGAAGTACCTCCACCTTACAGAATACCGCAGACAAGTAACTTTATGTTGTGTTCCTGCGCGTGAGTAAGGTCGCCAGAGCTAATTGGTGAGGGGGAAAGGTCGGTGACGCGTGAGTGATGCCCCGTGTGTTACAAGCGTTCATATGGCTACGGTAACCGCTTACTATCAGGCAGATCGTATGCCTGTTTACCGACTTTGGTGTATAAAATGGAGTGCCATATTTTTCCTACCTATGATGAAAAGAAACATTAATTGATCATAAAGCTGTTTCCGGGGTAATTTAACTTATGTCCTTTGCTAGGAAAAACATAACAATTCATTCAGTTGGAGCTGAATGGTAACAAACATACACAGACACCAAAATTGTGCATTTATAATATTAGTATAGTGAGACGTGTAACTTTATTTTTATTTTCGACTTTTATATAAGTAATATTATTTATATCAAATACGTTACTATACATTTTTCATACGGCACGTCTCGTAGATTTATCACATCATTATTATATGAATAAAACTCGATAGGTACCTACCTATTTTTTTTAAACCATAGACATCACTATCAATATTTTTTTGTCTGTAATAAATTTTCTCTAAACTGATCAGACACTCCCACAATAATACCAATATTTATTCTCACATATTGACACACCTCAACTTTTTTTCCTCCATCAATTATTATGAATCATAAACAATATCACATGAAACACGACACCAGCCGAACGATTCTGAGCTATCAATAATAATTTAAGTACATTTATAATAAAACATATTTCTAAACTGCTCCCCGGTTTAAATATTATTTTGTACATCAGCATAATTGATGTTCTTATAGGTACATCAATTTGAATTATGAATCAATCAAAATATCGTTATATTGCGAGATGTCCAAGTTACAGGTGAATCGATTATATTTACTTTGAACTGCTGAAAATTCACTTTTATTTAATGGATCCAATCAAATCACAACTGAAAATCTAGAACGTTGATTGAAATATTAGAATTTATAAACATCATATTTTGAAATAATTTTGTCTCGTTAAGAGAGAAAGTCATCTTCAAAATAAATCGGAGACATAAGAGTATAGTCTATCAAAGGTGCACATCTAAAAAGGTTTTAATTTCACAACTAAAGCTGTCAATTTATTGTATTTCGTGCTTTCTCCATATTATGGGCATTTTTAAATCTATTTTAATGTGCTTTGTCGCTTATAAAGAAAGAAAAGAAAGAAAGGAAAGAAAGAAAAGAAAGAAAGAAAAGAAAGAAAAGAAAGAAAAGAAAGAAAAGAAAGAAAAGAAAGAAAAGAAAGAAAAAAAAGAAAAGAAAGAAAAGAAAGAAAAGAAAGAAAAGAAAGAAAAGAAAGAAAGAAAAAGTATTTATTGACCCACAAGGATAAGGTACACATATTTATATAGTGATAGTAACATATTATATGTACATGATCTGCGTACACATACATGAAGAAAATACATTACATTAATTTGTTGTATGGGGATATTTATACGATTATGTCGCCCGGGTAATTACAATACATAATAATTACTAATTTCTATGGGCATTTTTATTGTCTTACTATCAAAGATTTTTTCAGCCTAAACATTTAACACACCGCTACCCCCTGTTACTTGCACTTCATCGATATTTGCATAGATCCGTCGCATACAAGAGATCACTTCCTGCCAGTATGCTCTCAGTCATCTCGGCTGTACCATTACTTTGACCGGTATGCAAACAATCAATTTGCTTAATTGCCTATGCGCGTTCCGTGTTCAAAATTTTAAAAAGTAACGGTTCCAATTTCGAACTTGACTTTTGTTCGGCTATTAGATATAACCGTGACATTATGGAATGGTCATCTCTGAATACAAAGTTGAAGGCTTGGTATGATATTCTGGCCTTGATTGTTTGTTTATATTATTGGTCATTGGCTTGGATTGCTGCTGAGTTCATTTGTTAGTTAGGTGAAACTTAAGGTTAATAACCAAGGGCAAAAATAAAGTCTGTTCTATTCTTTCCATCCTATCTAAATTAAAATCTTATTTATTTATGTCTTCCACCGCTTCGTATTTGCGGGGAGCTTCATTATTTTTCTTCTTTCTACATTAGGTAGGTATTACTTTTTTATCAGTACCAAACCGCGTCTACCCTCCTTGGCCTGGAATGTCTCGATAAAGCGGTTGGTGGGGTAGGGTAAAGTGGATGGCACCAGAGTGCGTGGTAGATCACCCATGCGATGGACCGGCCAAATTAAGGCCGCAATAGGCGGTCCCATCAATGATTGGACCAGAAGGGCAGCAGTTGGGGAAGAATGGCTGCGTGTTGTGAAGATGAATCACACCTCGAGATGACTACGATCACTCTGTCAAGTGCAACGCATAAGAAGACGAGGATAGGCGTCAATAGGCTGTCAAACCGGCAGACCATCTGATGTTAAGTGGTCAACATCGTCTATAACCTTAGCAATATCAGAAGGATTGTCAGTGTATTTATTACCTTTACAGCCAGGCAACTGATTCTCAAGTGCAACTGTCAGAACACCCCAAGCCTGTAGTCAAGTATGTACAGCCCGTCTTAATAAACTAAAATAGACTAAACATCCTTCGAACATCTGGATAGACATACGAATGCTTTTTGTCCTAGCTGAAACGGAGACTCTTTGGTTGCTTCGCTCGCTCGGTCAAATAGTGTCACAATCACTATTAACCTTTGAGCGAATCTTACGACTCATTAGTTTCACATTAGGGTAGAACAGACGTGCCTTTCGGGTTGTTTAAGGGCTATTCAGACCATTTGGCGTCGTTGAGGCTGTTTGACTAGAGATTACTAGGGTTGACTAACAATTCTTGTAAAAGTCTGTAACTATTACTGATCTATAAGCTGATGATGTTAATCTCTCTGACTTACCTAATCATGATGCGCATTTTATATCTAGTACACCTATCAACGTTTTGATTTAAAGAAGCCTTTCGAAAACACATGACTCTAAAAATGCTTATATTGTGTTACGAGTACACGGAGGCAAAGTGCCACTTGTCTTTTATGTTTTACTATAATTTGTTCATTGTACATTTACTGTTCTGAACGCTGAGACAGACGTTTATGTAAATGTTTACAAACGCTCATTATCTGCTGTTGAAAACCGCTGAAAATGGGTAAATGTGTGCAAAAACCTAAATCAACAGAGCAGACAAAAACATTGTCCATTTACGGTCGTCACTCTTAGGTCACAAACGCGCGTTTTTGAGACAGCGGTAACGCCATCACAATCAGCATAAACAATCTTGTGAGGTTCAACAACATAGGACGAATTGCTCCACATTTTTTACAGAAATAAAAGTCGTCATTTAAAATATATAATTAAATACAGTCCATAAACCAAGTTACAATTCTCACGATTCCATTTTATTGACAACCACTTATCTTACAGTAAATAGAACATGCATCGTATCAATCACACTCGTTATTAAACTGCATTGATTGATTGACACCGACTGAATGAAGTTGATTAGGAAAAGTCATTACACAAGAACCTGATATATAATAATTAACGATACATTTGAATTTTTAATTACTCTCTGTGAATAAAAAATTTATGATCGAAACGACATGGTTCCATTTTCTATAAAAATTTGTTTACTTGACAATTATGTCAAGTAAACAAATTTTTCCTATCATTAGATAGGGCAAAGCTTTTAGAATTACGATTAAACTATTTTTATATTAAAAATATTTGGTAAAGATGACCTACGAAGTCTACTAGGTCTCGCAAGTCATCGATCTACTTAGCACAAGGGCTTCCTACAATTCCCTTAACCATTTTCAAAAACTCATCTACCCCACCGGATCGATTCTACGTCAGCTTATACTAATACAAATCCAACTTTTTACTGGGACAGCACACAGCGTTTCCGTACTCCGCCCGTTGTGCAACTATTACACAGCGGGCCAACGTTAGCCCTAACTGTCACTAAAGCGTGTAATTACAAACGGTTGGACGACCGCGCCGAATGGCCACGAACAATGGCCTATCGACGGTAATTGTCGTACTGCCCGCTCGTGCGCGGATTCGGGTTTACTCGCATTGTTTACATAAAGTGACACTAGGGTAGTGACGTCATGAATTCGTTTGGTGATTAATTATTTGGATACGGAAGGGTTTGTTAGTGACAGCTGTTGTTGTTATAATTAGTTTTTGTCCTACAACCCGCTTTCCTTAGATGATAGGTACCGACATGATTGGTCCTATTTAAGTTAGTTCCTATTTAATTTTTTTCTTCTGTAACTTTATTCCTCCCCTTCTCTACTTTCTTATTTGTCTTCGCTAGTAATACTTCTTACCTTCAGGTACTTGAGTTTGCTATATACCTTAGTTTTCTATCTCCCATTTATTTTGTTTACGCAGACAGACCAACAAATGAAGAAACAAATAAGTTTCACTTTTTTATTATACGTGCGAAGGAAGTGCAAGGGATTGTAACACAACATCTGCAAAATGCTCTCTTCTATCAATCCATAGAATTTACAGCACGTCTTCCAGTGAATAGAACCCTTAAAAAACACTCCAAAAAGTACTCCAGTGTCATTGAATCAATAATGTATCAGATATGATACCGTTAACTGCGTACACGCCACGTGTTCATTGCGATTCAAATCTCGTAACGTCTGTGACCAAATACGTGATGTCTTTTGTTTTAGTGGGTGTCGTAGTTTGTCGTACCATTTATGGGACCGTGCGGGTAATAGTAGTTGCTCATTAATGGTGATTTGGGCATTGAGCTATTATTACTACGTACAGAGAAGACGCCACACATCACAACTACGATCCGTTCAAGCGAGGCCATCCGGCCACACTTGTTGTAGAATAATTAACGAAACGCGTAAGCGCCGTGAAAATCACGGTGTTTGCGAGAATAATACTCCTAAAAGCGTTCTGATATCGCTACGTGTTTCTACTGTCTGATTAGACAACTAATTATTGTTTCAGCGCTAGAAAGAACTTTAGTTGACTTAAAAAAAATGGGACATAACTTTTGCTTATGATATCCTCTCTATACGTAGTAATAATAGTTCAATGGATTTGAGCACAAATGCGTTTACAGGTCGATTGGAGTATAAAGGTCCGCCTATGTTGACCATGGGCCTTTAGAAATAGGTTTGCCTGCTCTTCTCAGCAAAAGCAACCTTCCGAACCGTGCATTAGTGCATTAGAGTATTAGAGTTTGACTATTCATAAGTGCCTGTGAAGGCCTATTTGAATGAATAAATTATTTCATTTCCTTTCATATTTCATTTCATTTCGTTTATTTACTCTTTATGAGTATCATGCCATGAACAACTGTAAATTATATGGTTTTGATCAATTATCGCACCAAAAATATAGAACTAGCTTTCCTGATTTCACTGGTGTATTTTACTCCCCTAACAAGTTTTGAAAAACCCTCCAAATTTCAAATCAACCTAGGTCCACCGGTTTAGGCGCACGCACCGCCTAGAATTGTGTTTCAGGCTACGTCCGCACGCAAAGCGTTGAGTTCGAAGCTTTTTACTAGAATGTATACTTCCGACGTAAAAAAGCGTCAGCGTGCGAACACGTATAGGAGAAGTCATAAGTTCTACTCATAACGTTAAAAATAACGCGCGTAAAAAGCGTTCGTGCAAACGTAGGCTTGGTCAGTAAGTCAATCATGTTTTATTGGTACAGAAGATCATCTTTTTTTCATCTTTTATCAGTGTTTTTTTACCATATATTATAATATAATAAGCATTCCACACTTTTTATAAAGGCATCCTCCGATTTAGGATGGGTCAGGAATCAGGATACTATTACTTTTGCAGAGTTCTTCAATATAAATACAATTCCGTCTTAGAACTAACCTCTCTGCTTCGTTCCGTGTCAGTGCAGTGTATCGTATCAGTGTGTTTATGAATTTAATTTTTGTTACAGGTAATCATCACAGCAAATTATGCATCGTAAATTAAAATAACCGATAGATGAGTACTGCACCGAATTCACGCCTCAACTACTCAACTGTTCATCATGAAATATGGCATACAGATAGCCTATGGTATGGAGAAGGATATAGGCTACCTTTTATCCCGTGGACTTGGGTGAAACCGCGGGGGACAGCTAGTTATTTATATTTAGAATTCATTTTTCAAAAGCTAGATAAGTACCTAAGGCGCCGTTTCCACAGCGAGCAGTCTGAGTTCTGCGGTCAAAGTTCTCCGTTCCGCGTTCACTGTAATCTATGCGGCGCTTTTGCAACAGCGACCGCGGCTGTCAAAAAGAAAGCACGTAGAACTCAAAACCGCTCGATGTGGGAGCGGCGCCTAAATGGTAAGTAGGTACTTTAAAATTGGACCGATATTTATATAGACTTATTTTGAAATTCTATATTATCTATTTAAAATATAGATTAGAAAATGGCAGTTACTATAAAAAGTAGAATTACGCACTATTTATTTGTATTCGGTTAGGTGCAGATTAACATCAAAGCTTCTAAGAATCCATACCTACCTACGTAACATTCTGATAGCCGTATTTCCAAGAACCGTTCTTCAACTTTACGTGTATTTTACGTAAGAGAAGACGTAGTAAGTACACATGGGGTCAGTGACCCAAGCTATCATTATAATATGCATTCCCATCTGATAACACACTTTAACTTGAGATAAAGCTTGTGATGAGCTGGTGTTTTCATACAAATATTTTAATAAAATTATATAGTGAAAGATTTTTTTTGTGTTTAATTAATTTTGTTATTCGATGAATTACCATCAACTCTTCTCGGAACAAGTGAACGAGATACTCATTATAGCTAGGGGAATTTAATCTTAAGTCTGGAGTCTAGGGTTGATTAGCAAACGGCATATAATATACTAACGATTAGGTATTCACCGAAAAAGACGGATAACTTCAGCCTACTAGGTACTATAAGTATTCCGTAGCTTAGGGTTAGCAATAAAAATACTTCGCTTAAAAGTCAGTTTTTATTTTTTGTCCTTACTAATTTCGGCGACATCATTCAATAGTTATACAAAAATTCAATTCAATTCAATTCATTTATTTCGGAAAACTTGTTCCATATTGTTGTCAGTAAATCTTATAATAATATGTTAGTACAATACAATTTATCCAAATGAAATTAAAATAACAATCTATAATAATACATCCAATTAATAATTATAAATAAATAGACAAATACAAAAAAACACAAAAAAATACAAAAAAGAATTCAAAAATATGCCAGCCAAAAAATATTGTATGAAAACACAACAAACCTATGATTTCTAATAAAATTCCGCTTGAAGTGAAAATTTTAAAGTGTCATCGCTAATTAACAGAATGTGTTGTATTGCAATAGAAATATCAAGAAACCAATAAATTATGCCGTTTATTGCTTTATTCAATGAAAATAGCAATAATATAATATTTAATGGTTATTGAAGATAAGAAAATTATTAAAATATCCAATAGCTGAGTTAGAAAGTTGAAAGAAGAGAATATTGCTCTATTATAGAACGAAATGAAAACTCAAATCAAGCCTCAAGAATAATTTAATTTTATGAAATTTAATATTATTGGTGCAGGTACCAAATTCAATAGTTTTATCTCGATTCTAAACTTGAGCATTTCGTAGTTCTAGAAAATGGTTCTGGAAAGTATGAATCCGTGTTTGCCTTGATATCTTAACTGCGATGCAATGAGCCCTTGAATAGTTTTAAGATTTGATGATTGTTCAATTTGGCATTTAAATGTGTTTAAAAATACGAATTGCTATAGCCGCAACGAGAAACATTAGTTTTGTAGCATGATTAGCCGTTCTTAATCGATCAGGAATGTGAGGCCGGAACCTGGATGGGTGACCGCCTAGTGGGTTTATCAACTCATGCGTTTACCATGCTTAAAGGCACGTACAGCCGTTGGTCCCGGCTATCGCCGTTGAGCTAGTCGGCTTGAAAACTCTACCACTTGACCTCTAAAAATTTACCTCCAATCCACAGCAGGGTACGCGTGGTGGATTATTTGCCCATTCCCTTTCACCCTCATCAATGAAAGGAGCTCGTGCTCAGTAGTGGGATATTATAGGCTGACTAGCTTCTGCTCGCGGCTTCGCCCGCGTGGCCTACAGTAATCAAATGACATAATTTTCTACATCAATAAAACAAAACAAAACAACTTCATCCCGCTTCGAGGGTAGAATTATTAAAAACGCTGAGACACGTATACATTAATTTTCAATCTTCAGCCTAAACACAAAATTTGAAGATCCTAACTTTGAAACTGACGGACTTTCATACAAACTTTCAGCCCCTATTTTACCCCCTTAGGGGTGGAATTTCGAAAAACCTTTTCTTAGTGCATACCTACTCTTCACAAAGAATATACTCTCTAAATTTCATGTCTCTGGGACCAGTGGTTTAGGCTGTGCGTTGATATATCAGTCAATCAGTCAGTCAGTCAGTCAGGACTTTGAATTTTATATATATAGATGATGATTGCCGCGACTAAATTCAAGGCGCAAACTGGTGAAGCACGGCAAGTTGGTGTATTGCCTACGCGGTACCTATACTTACTGCAAAATTCAATGCCATTCAATATACTATGCATTATTTGTATGAGGCATTCAGTTGTTCCTTTTGGTTCCTTTCATATAATAGCTGTGCCCCTCTGTTTCACCCGCGTTAGTGTAGTTTCCTATCAGTGAAAGAATTTTTAGGATCCGGGGATTACCTTCCACAAATACACAAAATTATCAAAATTCACACTCTCTGTATTGTATTAGTAAAGATACTGATTGTGTTTTACTAATTAAGAATTGTTTACTTATTTCCCTTCTAAATAATCAAAATCCAATAGGTAAGCCTACCTTTTAAGAATGAACTCGACTAACACTTAACACTTTCCTCCATTATTTTCTACGAAACAATTCACAAGAGTAGCAACAAATCGTGCACGAAGCTCGCCACACCATATGAATAACACATGAGATGACGAGGAAACGGATGGACGGATAGACACATTATATGTAGATACGCATCAATCAGGTGTCGAGGCGCGGAAGTCGCTATCAGATGCGTTTTAATCCTTTGTTTTTTTGTTGGATCGAGTTGAAAATTGTGCAATCTCAAAATATAAAAACTATTTTCCGCCCCACGGTTTCACCCATTTTCCCTAGGGATGCATTGTTTTCCTGGGATAAAAAGTATCCTATGTGTTAATCCCGAATATAATCTATCTGTGTGCCAAATTTTAACTAAATCCATTTAGTACTTTTTGAGTAAAAGAGTGACAAGCATTCATAGATCCATCCTTACAAAACTTCGTCTTTATAATATACTAGCTGTCCCCCGCGGTTTCACCCGCGTTCCCGAGATAAAAAGCCTATGCCATTCTCCATACCATAGGCTATCTGCATGCCAAATTTCATGATGATCCGTTGAGTAGTTGAGGCATGAAGGCGTAACAAACAACAAACTCACTTTCGCATTACAATAGTTAGGATTAGGATATGTAGGATAGTAGATTTTCATCAAATTTTGTAGAATATTCATTTATTTAGTTTGGTTCATTCATTACACATTTTTATAAATACCTACAGGTTTTTTTATCACAAAATTGCTTGAACATCATAATTTTCCTATGTACAAAAAGAACTCGTTTGGCTTTGTTAGGTATATTTACGGACATACAGAAGCAATCCAGTATTTCAAAGAGGTGAGACACTTATAAATTCTATGATATTACAGTAATGTGAGAGGTTACGAAATTAAATTAGGTATTATGGAATTCTGAGTACTAGACCGAAAAGGTTCAAGCCTCGTTCGTGAGCCGAATAAGACGACTCATTTTAAATCCTCTAGAAACACTCAGTTTAATTTAATTTACCCTGTTAGTCGTAAAACTAATAAAGCTGCTATTTACTAACAGTCTCACAATCTAGAACGAACGAAGAATACTTGAATACTTCATCTATGGGCGGACACCTGGATACCAGCTTGGGCCTTTAGACTCGGTTCAGCGACGCGCCATCAGAATTGTTGACAATTTCGAGCTCACAAGCGGTTTAGAGCCACTCAGACTTTGCCTCGATATATGTGTTCTACCACTTGTACAACGGAGAGTGTTCTAAAGAATTGTTCTACTTGATATCTACGGCTACCTTCCACCATCGTAATTCTCGCCAACGACGGGGGTCCATCCTCACACATTCAAACCAGAAATGTTTCGAACTGTGCGGGCTAAAAGGAGTTTTCTTCCGCGGACGCTCGGACTGTGGAATGAGCTCCCCGCCGTGGTTTTCCCAATGTAGTACAGCATGGAGTTCTTAAAAAAGGGTGTGAAGAGATTTTATTTCAGGGTCGGCAATGTGCGAGTGATACCCCTGGAGTTACAAGCATTCATAGACTACGGTAACTGCTTACCATTGGCGGGCCATATGCTAGTTTGCCACTTTTGTGGTGTAAAAAAAATTAAAAGACAGTGCAGTGTGATGATGACATTCCGGAGACGTTGTGTCATCTGAGCAACGAATGCCCAGAACATGGCCTGGTCAGGAGCAAAATAGAAAAGAAAATACTATCGTAAATAGTCGAGGACGGCCATAGCAGAGACAAATGAGTTTGCAAGAAAAAATATTGTGGAGAGTAAAGGATAAAGAAGATTCTGACGTCACACTAGGAACAGTGACGATAATAAATATAAGGAAATAATACCCTGAAATAGTCTCACAATCTTCGATCAAATATACCCCAATTTTCTCTGACCTCTATCTAGATCAAGAATGTCTTGACTGACTGGGAGAAAAAAAAAGCATATTAAGTTACTATAAGTTATTGTGTACTAGAATAAATGGCCTTTTTATTTCAATTTAACCGACTTCAAAAAAGGAGGAGGTTCTCAATTCGGTTGTATTTTTTTTGTTTGTTACCTCATTACTCCGTTATTTATGAACCGATTTGGATTTTTTTTTTAGGAAGGGTACACTTCTCGTTTGGTCCCATTGTCATCCCAGGATTTGATCACTTCTTAGTGTACTTTGTTAGTTAGTTGGTTTAAGTTTTTTGTAAAACAGTACAATTATTATTAAAAAAAAAAACTAAATGGTTTCACCACCAACAGCAGCTAATTTACACCCTCAAACACTTCTCTATAAATAACCCAATTAGATAACCACTTAAAACTTGACATAAAGCTGTTATTACACGATAATATAAATTATTTCAACACCGTAAAGGAAATCGCAACCATAAATTAGATTTCAAAACCTTTGCCACTCAGTTCCGAATGCGTGTAGCGCAATAATATCGTGATTCGTGACCCTTTGGGACGCCTACGCTCTATTGTCTATGAACTAATGTTTTGTATTGCTAAACGAGATTTGGTTGTCGGATTAACTCGTAAATTAGAACTCTGTGTATTCATGTAATAATTTCTAATATCGAATAATCCGATAAATTATGTGTTTAGCTACTTCATTAATATTGAGTGGTTGTATTTAAATGATTTTTTATCTACATAATGTAAGACCTACATTTAGTTGGTTGGAATGACTCAGACGTAGATTCAATTCATACTTTTGTAAACGTTTGAAGTTATCTTTTCCAAACCTTAAAAGGAAAAGGCTGCAGGAAATTTGAAAAATAGGTTTTTAACATATCTATTGCTGTCGCGCTGCGCCCGAGCTATCCCGCCCGAGGGCGATAGAGACTACACTACAGCTTGGACCGATTATACCTATTTAAATTAGACGAAATCGCTATTTCGTAATCCCCGGTTTTCTCCTCCAAAATTAGATCAATATAGCTCTAGTGTCATTATCCAGAGAGGAAACTGAGGATTACGTTTGTATATAACAAACGCCATCTGAGCGCAATGCGCTTTCACATAATAATATTATTATTATGACAAATCGTGAGAGAGTTTGCCTGCAGTTTTTTTTTCTTATACGACTAAATCGGCAAACAAGTATACTACTACCCGCCTGGTACTAAGCAGTTACTGTTGCATCACAAGGGACGCATGCAACACCCGATGCATCACTCACTCGTCACTGACCTTTCCCCCCTCCCCTATGAGCAACCTCACTTACAAGCAGGAGCTCATTCCATTTCAAATAGTCCATCCCGATATCCGACTGAATTATCCTTTTATGATCGTGGAACACTTTAATTCATCATCATCATCATCATAACAGTCCATGGATGTCCACTGCTGAACATAGGCCTCCCCCATTGACTTCCACTTCGAACGGTTCTGGGCCGCTTGCATCCAGCGGCGCCCAGCGACTCTAACCAGGTCGTCGGTCCACCTGGTGGGAGGTCGTCCCGCTCGGCGCTTTCCAGTACATGGTCGCCACTCGAGAACCTTTCTTCCTCATCGGTTATCGACTCATCGAGCGATGTGGCCTGTCCATTGCCCCTTCAGCTTACTAACTCTACGAGCTATGTCCGTCGTTTTTGTTCTCCTACGACACTTTAAACACGAGAAGAAGTTTGACATACAATTTTCATAATAACAGCAAAGTAAAAGACTTCTTTTGTGAAAAATCAAAATCCATCCAACAAAAAAGTCAACTCTATAAAATAAAGACAGGACTATAGTAATGCATAGTACAACAAAACAACAGTAGCCCAGTTCACACCGCATCTCACGACGCGTTGCGCAAGATCGCTTCACGATCGGCGCGCGCGCACGCCTATCGCACCAATCTCGCGCGGGTGTGCTACCGTTATGTTGAATATTTTAGTTTTTTTTTTCTCCATCTCACTCAAGCAAATAATGGAATTTATATTATGATGGGAGTTTAATGTAAAGCAATTTTTCACGCTCTCTTTTGATTTTTAATGAATGTCACATTTTAGTGGTGTTGAAAGTTTGTATTTTATGAAGCAATTATGGACTGGAAAGTGCAGTTTTATTTATTTTTGATGCGGTTTTGAATTAACAATAATAATAATATATAAAGCTTCGCAAACGTTTAAAATGGTCGGAAGATTGCTTCTGATATAGAGAACTTCGAACCTTCATATTTAGCAATATGACCTTTCATTACAGTTGCAACTCTTATACATTATTCATATAAATCAATGATATAGACTTTATGTACTTTTTATAAAAGAAGACCTCGAAAGAAGGCTTATGGACATAGGTCCGTTGCCAAGTTGCTTAGTTGCCAAGACGTTGTCGACCTGGACTAAAAGTGCTACTACTGGAACATACCAGTTTTTTTTTAAGTTGGTAAAGTAGCCCTCCTTATGGTGGTTACCGTAGCTATATGGACGCTTGCAACACATGGGGCATCACTCACGCGTTACCGACCCTTCCCCCCTCCCCAATGAGCTCTGGCGACCTTACTCACGGGCAAGAACACAACATGAAGTTATTTGGCTGCGGTATTCTGTAAGGTGGAGGTAATCCCCAGTCGAGCTGCTCTTTGAGCGAAATGACGCTATGCTCTACCTAAATGTATTAAATGATTCAAACAATTATTTTATATTCCATGACAAAAAGCAAGTTCCATCATCACTACTTAGGTAAGTATTTTATATACAAAAGCAAAGTAACCTCGCGGTCTGTTTGAACGCGATAAACTCAAAAACTACTGAACAGATTTCATTCGGTTTTCAGCAAAGAACGGAGTAATTAATGTGGAAGGTTTAAGTGTATAACTCTTTAAGGTTTTGTGTAAATTGGCGGAAATATGACAGTGATGGTTAAACATGCCACGCGGATAAAACTCTCCTACCCGTGTGAAGCCGGGTCGCTAGTACAGACTAGTAAAATTGAACTATGTAACAATATCTAAAGATTCATCGGCGATTAACCATCTCAGCCACCTGTCACAGTCCATTGTGAAGCGGAAGTGGATTACGATGAGTAATTACACAGCGGATATAGCCGACATCCATCATGGATTTATTTACATTGAATGGTGGACGCTGACTCAGGGTCTTTAGGAGGTCACCCTTCGTTGTGAGTGGATTGTGTTGGGTGGAAAAATGTTGACGTAATTTGTAGGACTCCTTTGGAGAATATTATATTGATGCAGATAAATTAATAAGGTATGTGTTTGACCATAATCTCACCATGGTCGGTAATATCACCGAATATGAAAACCACATAACCCTTGGATGGGAACTGGATCTCAAATATAACTGCTGAAGCACACCGTTAGGTGCTTGTCGATAGATTTTCAGCTTAAGGATGGTAGCCAGGCCGGATACTCTTCCACCATTTTATGATTCATTACAATATTCAAAATTTTTCTTAAGCTCACTTAAATTATTAGATTCTAGTTTTTAAAGATCATTCTTGCGATAATTAGTAGGTATACATAAAATAATACCATAAACTATGCCTCAATATTATCCAATTCTCGGCGCCTCTACGTAAAACACGATCAAAGTTTCTACTAGATAACACTATTAACCTAAATATCAAATGAGCCGAATGCACATCAATCTTTCGATGGAGTTGGCTATCGACACCTGCTACACGCGGTACATTGTGACACGGAACCATGGAGTATAAAAACAAGGAGGTCATAGTGCTTTATATACCCGGTTGAGAGCCATCTGCACTCACCGATTTGTTTTTCTTTGAGCTTTCTCCACCTTAAACAGACAAATCGTGTATGTTTAAGAGTGCGTATAAAGCAAAATAACAATCATAGAATTGAAATTTACCCAAGTAAATAGTATTTAAATAACAAAATATTTTTATATAGGTATTTTCATTATATAAGCGAGGGTTCTATCTGAACAAAAACATAATGGAATGAAAATTCCTCGATAGAAAAAAATCACAAAGATACCTCTAATAATAATTAATTTTCGTTTTTATTCGTTCATGATGTATCTAATTAAGACAAAAATTCGATAAATAATATCATTAATATATCACCTAGGGCTGCTACTAACGATTTTTTTAAATATTCTATACTTTACGAGTTATTTAGATAAGAAGCGCTAAGTTAATTTTTGTTCCGCGAAACACGCTATCTCCGTCTCATGCCACGCGAAGATTACACATAAGTTTGTTTCATCGGACGTTGCCATATTTTTCTGGCTTTGTACGCACTCTTAAGGTTGAGAGAGCTATCTTAGTGTGTGAAAAGGATACAGATCATTTAGACCATACCCAAAAAAATTGCTTTACGTATCAATTTGCTTATGGGACCAAACTATTGCCATTCTCTTGACACTGACAGTTTGTGTGAAAACTGTGAATCACGAATGAATTGCTTAGTGTGACACGGTAGGTAGTTACAATAGTGATCAGCTACTTTTGACGCTGACTGTACCAACATTAACAGCAGTGACATCCGTTCGGTAGTTATCTCCTTATGTTCATGCTCTGTGTGAAATACAACTGACAATTTGATCGATCATGTCTCTACAACACTTATTTTAATATTTATAAATTGTAGAAGAGTTCATTATATTTGTATTATGTTAATAACAAATCGAAATTCAATGTTCGGATTAAAGCCAATGTCTTTTATTAAGACAATGTGTGAAGAATTTTTATGGTATTTAGGAATGACGGCAAAATAAAAAATAAAAAAACTTTTTTAGTAAAACTTTCTTAAACGTGTGAAGTTACTTTCGTTGAGTATTAAGTCTACACTTTTTGTTGTTTTATTACATGATTTTCCAACAAATATTTTTTTATTATTAAAAAATAAAGTTTTTTTTTATCATCATTTGTAGTATCTACCCTGAGTCGCTCGTCGCTGACCAAAACAACGACCTGTATATAATATACTCTGTGAATGTTATAAACATCTCAAATTCTTAAAAACCATTAAACAATCGATATTGCATTAACAATATACACTAGATACTAAAACTATGAGCTAACAACGGATGCAACTGTAATAAAGCTACCGTCCTGTCATGTAGTGCCCTCTACCGGCGAACATCAAAGGGAATTACATCAAAGCCGACTACAGCGAAATTAGGACACCATATACCAACATGTGTTTACTATCAATAACTACACTCTGTATAACATCGACCTTATAATGAAGGTTTAAAATTGAAATTCGAACGACTGTATTTTTTTAAGAGAAGAGCTGTCTTTTATTGTATTAAAATTTTATTATAACATTGATATATATTGTTTTAAATGCTACTGTTGAAAAAATAAGATCGAAATTCCATTAACATTAGTAATAAACGGCATATTTAAGTTGGTAGTTACCTTGTTGCTTTGTTAAAATGTGGGATGTGTTTTTTTTTATTGCTGGACTACTTTGATAAGTAAAGGTCAAGTGTTACAATTTTCGGCGCTTCTATTTAACTATTTATTTTTATTTTATAGTTATTTCATTATGATTGTATTTAGAGAATAGGTAATACTTTTAATACTATAGTATTTTATTTGAATGTTAAATGTATTTTTTTATATTATTATGACTTTCAAATAAAATACCTAAATTAGTTGGTCTTACGGAGGGAATGCCTGGTGATCAATAATACAGGTTTTACCTACATCAGAAACCATCTCTGCCACCAACTCTCTTTCACCAAGTCTTTGTATTATCTGCAATAACTATAACTCTGTACCATTTAAAATGCTGATGAAAAAATTAATAAAGTATTATTATTATTTTTACTTTCGAAAGGTGTATACCATTAGATCGTGGTTGATTGTTGACGTGATTTTCCTTTTAGTTACTAACATCCTCTTGTTTTAAATTATTTAAGACTAGGTTTACTATCGAGATTTTACTACAATATCTATTATGATCTTTCTAAAAGAATATTTTTCAAGAGCAGAATAAAAAGTTAAAAATTTTCAAGTAAATTAGCATTTTTATGCTTTGAAAATGACAATCCCTTTTCTTAACTTCTCCAACTTTTTTAATTATACGTTAATTCAATACGACGCAAAGCTAAATCCAAACGTCCAACATTTTCCGAGCCGGGTCTGACGTCATAACTCTGTAACTACGTCACAACACACAAGTGTATCTGAAATGCCAGAGTTAATAAATGAAGCGAGTTGTACTTGAATTAACCAAATTTAACATGACCAAAATAAACGTGTTTTGGATTCTAGCATATTAATTAATAAATATTTTGAAACTAATAAATATTATTAATAACTAAATTATGAAGTAAATAAGTTTTAAAGATTGCTGGAAAATTATAGATATAGACTGGTCTCTGACCAATACACAAGATAAGGTGACACATACAAATGAGACATTTTTTCCGGGATGCGTTGACCTAATCTAGAAATACCTCTGATCGGAGATGCGGCTCAAGAAATGAATAGTGTTAACTTTTTGCAGCATAACATTTGTATAATCAGGTAAAAAGGACGCAGCGAAGGTCACGAACTAGACTGGTTCATGCTAGACCTCATAACGGCCTCCAAACGTAAACGTTGACGTCATATTATGGTACAAGAACTAGTTGGTTAACTAAAATGAAACAGAAAAGGATATTATTGTCTAGACTAGACGGGGCATTACGTCAGCCCAATTGTGTGTAGGTCGCGGACATTACGTACGTACGTTTTATAATTTTACTTCGAGTTTTTGACGAAGAAAATTAATAATAAATAAATAAATAATTTTCATAGAAAACATTTTCATAGAAAACATTTTCATAAAAAGTTAATAACAAATAAATAAATAAGTTTTCTAGAGGATATATGAAAATATGGTCCTATGTGTACGTACACACAACGCCACATCAACCTATACTGATCGGACTTTGGACCATTTGAGGTAGGACGGTGAGAATCGAGCGAGTAAGCGCGATATATTTTTGTTATTTCGTCCCACTCACGCGCAGGAACCGTACGTAGCAATACATCCATACTATACCTATACGTATGATGTATAGTCAATTGTAAAAACAGGTTCGAGCTCGTCTCGTAATAATTTGTGTTATAAGATTGTTTTCAATTTGCGCTGCGCCTATGCACCTATACTAATATCTATATCTATACTTTAATAATATAATAAAGCGGAACAGTTATTTTTGTTTATTAAAATGGGCTAATCTCTGGAACTACCAGTAGGATTTGAAAAATTCTTTTACTAATAGGAAGCCACATTATCCCCGAGTATTAAAGAGTAACTTTTATCCCGGAAACTCGGGTAAAACCGCGGGGAACAGCTAGTAATAATATAATAGAGCGGAAGAGTTTTTTGTTTGTTTGTTTAAACGCGCTAATCTCTAGAACAACCAGTCCGATCTGAAAAAATATTTTTGTATACGATAGCCAGATTTATGAGGAATAGTATAGGCTATATATATATTTTTTTTAATAGGGATTCCTACGTAATCTCCAATAATCTAACCCAAGGTGTATTATACAAGACGTATAATCGTAATATCGCGTGCGCTGCGAAAACTATTGATCATAGAACAAAATAATGTTTTAGGGAATTGTAGGTCTTCAAAATATCCATAAAACAGTTTCAGGTGGTATATACCTATCTCCCATGGTTGACATACAGTAACCATTTCTATGTTTTAAAAATGAATAAAAAATATTCATATTTAAAACGTTATTTGCTAAGCGATTTTGACCAATATAGTATTGAAATTTGTGGTTTGCGTGAGGAGCGCGACTTACCAATTACGATATATGAGATACGCACTATACTATAATAATATAATAAAGTGTAAGAGTTTTCTGTAAGTTTGTTGAAACGAGCTAATCTCTGGAACAACCTGTCGGGTTCGAAAAATTATTTCACTAATAGGAGGCGATATATTATCCCCAAGTATTCTACATTTACAGGCTACTTTTTATCCCGAGAACGCAGGTAAAACCGCGGGGGACAGCTAGTAAATTTAATAAAGCGGAAGATATTTTTGTTGGTTTAAACGCACTAATCTCTAGAACTACCAGTCAGATTCGTTTCTTTTTTGTATACGATAACAAGATTCATGAGCAATAGTATAAGCTAAGCATATTTTATTTTCAAAAAATAGGGTTCCCGATGAAAACTTTAATAATATAACCCAAGGTGCAAAAAAATACCTTTAAAATTACTAATATCGCGTGCGCTGTGGAAACTATTGATAATATAACAAAATGATATCCTAGATAATTATAGGTCTTCAAATTGTCTACAGAAAAATCCGCGGTGTCATATACCTACCAATCTCTCCTGAGGCCATGGTGATGTTGATATACAGTAACCATTTTTATGTTTAAAAAATATTCATATTTAAAAGGTTATTTTAAGCGATTTTGACCAATATAGTATTGATCCTATATTTTCGATAGCTTATGCATTTAATGTAGATTAAATGTGCCCTTTACATCATATTTTTAAACAAATACTTTATAGATAATATCACAATTTTAAATTACACGGTTATAATAAAAAACATTGTTTTCTTGGCGAGCGAGACTAATATCTATAGTAATATAATAAAGGTAAAGATTGTTTTTGTTTGTTTTTTTTTTCAACGCTAATCTCTGACTGATAGTTCCATAGATTAGCGTTGAAAAAAAAAAATTTCACTAATAAGAAACTACATTATCCCCGAGTATTATAAGCTACCTTCTTACCCTGGGAACGCGAGGCAAACCGCGACAGCTTAGTAATTAGGTATATACATAATTTTCAATCTTTATTTGTTCGTGTCTGCAAATGTTTGCTTTGTCCTGAATGACTGACTGATGGATCAACGCACAGCCTAAACCACTGATCTATATCTAGACCTGAAACTTGGAGGGTGTTTTCTTTGTATGACGTAGGCATCCGATAAGAAAGGATTTTCCGAAATTCTACCCCTAAGGAGATGAAAAACGGGGGCAAAGTTTGTATGTGACAACGTGATTCCTTGGTCCAATCTACTTTAATATTTGCATAGGTAAACATTCTTTAACAGAATTAATGGAAGACGTGTTTCGTATTTTTTTGAAACTCATATCCTAACGGGGTTGAAAAGGGGTAGAAAGTTATTTCAGGGGTGATTTGCATCGAAGTTGATATCAATACTCCTTAGTGCTTTTGATTTAAATATTCTTTTATATTGGACATTCCAATTTTTAAAGAGTATTGCCACAGGTATTGCATTGCAACATTACAACAAGCATTTATGAAAGTTAAACTTTTTTTGAATTAAATCGGATTGAGTTTTTAAACATTTTTGTCTGTCTGTTCCGGTTTATAGCTAATGTTATAACGAGTAATTTATATATGAAAAAATAATTCTTGTAGCAAAATTGCTTTAGCTTCCTTTTTAGAGGGGCAGGTGTGTTTATTTTTTTTATTATTATTATTTTCTTTGTTTTTTATATTGTATTAACATTCAGACATAACGTAAGTTGTTAATGAATAAATGAATGCCGCTGCTGGATGCAAGCGGCCCAAAACCGTTCATTGTGGAAGTCTATGGGGGAGGCCTATGTTCAGCAGTGGACATCTTTGTGCTGATATGATGACATAGGTAGTGCCAAACCATTTAGACAAAATATATAGCTGAGTGCCTGAATGAAGAGTCAAACTCACAGATTTAGAGTTAGGGTTAAAATTAATTATTTTATGACATAGAATCCGTCGAAATTACAAATTAATTTTAAACATTTATTTATAATATCTTAAGCATTCGATCTTACTTTCACATCGATAAGGTGCAGAGTAATTTACACGAAATAAAAAAGGGAGGGGTCCATTTTATTGATAGCATGACAGCTGTCTTCGAACGATCGCTAGGCTGAAGCTGAATTAACAATCAAATATAGGTAACTATAAAAAATAACATAGCTAATCTAACATAAGTTAACTCAAGAGCCAACATTAGTAGCAAATATGAAATAATAACACAATTTAAATATGTGAGCAAGAACATAAATCATACTTCTTAACTTTAATATTATAAATGCGAATGTGAGTTTGTTTGTTACGCTTTCACTACTCAACCGATCGCTATGAAATTTGGCACGCAATTAGCCTATAGTATAAAGAAAGAAATAGGCTACATTTTATCCCGGGAACACGGGTGAGACCGTGGGGAAAGCTACTATAATATATTTGTGTAATTAGATCATTATAATGACTTAGAAATGAATCAGTCTTTGGGAGAATTAACAATTCAATCTAGTTATTAAAAATATGAGTTACCTACTTAAAAAAAAATAGATACCTTTCACATAGATTTAAATATTTTCATTAAAAAATAATCATCAATACAAAATACTCCGTGTCAAGCGGTTTTTAGGAACCGACTGATCACAGAACACTTTTACTTTACGCAACCAATACAGAAAACTTGCAAAAGTAAACAATAGTCCAAATAATGCAAAAAAAACGTGCGCCTGTGTGTGTAAGCGCCAAGCACCACACCGCCCGGCGACCTCCCCCCCACCCCGTGCCGCTACCGCCCGCGCGTCCTGCCACGATGCTTGGTCTTTGTCTAGAGTATTTGTATATTGACTGTAGCGTAGTTATGGTTATATAGGGTGTCGAGCTTGATAAGTGGCCGTGTGTACAAAACCAAAGTTATAAATTCTCTAGAAACTCCTCCTCTAGAAACCAAAGTCATAAATTCTCTAGAAACTCCTCCTCTAAAAACCAAATAGAGAACTTTTAGTACCAATCTAGCTAGCTACCACCCTCAAGCCACGCCAAGCATCTACCGGTAAGTTTCGACAACTACAAGCGGTAAGCGGTTACCGTAGCTATATGGAAGCTCGCAACACGCAAGGCATCATTGACGCGTTACCGATCCTTCTCCTACCAATGAGCTCTGGCGACCTTACTAACTATGTTGTGTACATACGGTTATTTGGCTGCGGTATTCTGTTAGGTACTCCCAGTCAAGCTGCCTTTGAGCGAATAAACGTTTTGCACTCTCTCTCAAAAAATCGAGGAAAAACAAGCCATAAAGTATTTAAAAAAAAAAATTGGTAAGCTTAATCTGTGCCCATGGCTACATCGAGTATCACGCAGAAAAGTGTATTGTTTTTCAATTTCCCAAAAACATCTTCAACCAAATGTTCTTCTGTCCCGTCGAATAAAAGGATTACAATATTAATTTCTGGAACATTCCGCCCCGGTCTATGAGGCTTTGCAAAAGCTCAGTTCTACTAAATTGGTACGTAAACATTTTGCATATTAAATGGAAATTAATATCATTGAGTCTGTTGGGGCTTCGCGTTGCCCTAATTCTGGGGATTTCCCAAAATTTGCATTGGAATAGATACTTTTTTACAAGCTTTTATTTAACTTGTAATGTATGTATGTATGTTTGTTCGGGTGGAATCTTGAAAGTCGATTTCACCCACTTCCAGTGATCAGATTCTTCATGTCTTGACTAACCTCGTCAATTTAGAATAAATGCACAATCACAATCTTAATTCATAAAAAATCACAATAAATAAAACCCGTTTTAACCGTGGGAATAGTCTACAATTAATTTAATACCACTATTTGACATCCGATCCTTCGATTGAAATTACATTGGACAATAATTATTAGCTATCGAACGCATTCATAATTGACACCTTCCGGAACTGTGCAAGTTAAAAGCTATGAGCGATTTAAGAGGTCTCATCAATCACCGAACTTGTCCGCGAAAGGTTGTAAAAGGTATCATGACACTTGTATCTTCTTGGGTTAAAAAAATGGGTTTGATAAAACTGTTGCTCCTGTATGTAAAAACTTTTTTGAATTGATCCTTTATTTACATCCCATTAAAGTAGTTTATTCATCTGTTTGTTATGAACCAATAAATGTTACATTTTGTATCGCATTTGAGAAATTCAGCATAAGTAACTTATAAATAAAATGCACTTCTATCCGTTGGACCACAGAAAAATAACGTGAGAACGTAACGGAACGCAAGTGTAACATTATACTTCGAGAATACATTGCCTTCAAGTGTATTTAATTAATTTATTTGATCAGATAAATAGTAAAATGCACAATAAGATATACCTAGAGAATATATGTTATCGTCTAGCCAGAAAATTAATATTTTACCAAAAAATAGGGCGTAATACATACCCCAACAGAAATTTTACCTCCTACATGCTGTAATAAAAAAAACAGTTTCACACATTTCTCCTGAATTCCACATTAATTCGTATATTTTTCGCAAACCTATAACCTATACAACGTATGGATTGAAACCGATAGAAATGTACAAATTCTATTCGATCTTGTCAGGACCAACAAGCTTTATTATTGAACTATCAAAAGACATAGCTCCTCCTACTTTCGTTAGAAATTCCAAAACATTTAATATAGGTTACGCAAAGATGGGTGATCGATTAACAAAGAAACACTTCTTCATGAATGAGTACATTAAGCCATTTCCTCACTGTTCATTACAAAGTTATTTAATTGAAAGAGCAGTCGATTAGAAACATCTCCCGTATCAAATATCATAAATTCCGTTTAACTCCACCAAGCCTGCAAATGGGCCGATATAATAAACAATCGAGTATCTCAAACGAAAGCACTAAATAATCAGAGATAAAGTTATTTAAGCGCTGTATCTTCCCAGAGTTAATATGCGTTAATTTGTCGGTGAACTCTTTCGGTTTTTTAACTGCAGTTACTTTATCTTGATTGGCCTGGATAATCAAATCGTATGGTCACGAGTTATGTTATGACTTGAGGGAACGAACGGGCGTTTTGTTTCGGTGAATAACAAAGAATGTGGGTTCGACAGAGCATAAACCGAGGAGTTCTGCAAGGGAGTGTGCTGTGCCCGGTACTTTTCCTATTATACATTATTAACTTTACTTACAAATTGGCAACTCAAAGTAATGCATTATTTGTAAGACTCTTTTAATATTGCAGGGCTGAGTGAATCAAGTGGTCTATTGTTATTTTAATTTATGATGTAATATGCGGGTTGCTTACATTTATTTTGGGTAATTATTTTCTTGTTCCTTTAATATGTTCCTCAAAGCAACTTTTGGAATTCCCAGTTCGATCCAACCAACTAAAATGTTTCTTAAACGATATAACTATTAATCAATCCATTAATTAACCTAAAGTATTTACGTAAAAGCCTGACACCATCGAAACTAGGGGTCACGTTTATATCATAAATTTGTCGAAAACCTCAGAAATCTTAATGAGATCTTCGATATAACGCTTAAAGTAACATTGCTGATTAGAAAGCGGTATAGAAGGAATCATTATCACCTTTTAATAGGCTATCCAATTTAATGATCTTCACATTTCTGTTAAAATTAACGATAAATACACTTTGGAGGGGAAACATGGCCGGAACTAAGAGTTAATGGAACCTGAATGTTTAATGCCGGTAATGCTCAAATAAAACCTAAGATAAGTTTAATTAAATCTATATCTATTAAAGATAACAAAAGTGAAAGAAGAAGAGAGGGTAGAAGATAAGAAAACAATTTTATATGTTACAATAATTTAACAGACTTCCATATGCGGGAAAACGCCAATAGGTACTTAGTAACAGATTGTTTTGTAGAGCATATTTTGTCTTATGTGCAAACTATAAAATTACTTATCCTAATAAGCTTGAATGAAACAGACGTAATAAATTAACGCAAAAACTATTCGTTAAAACTCAAAATGGGCAATCCTCCTTACAGTAGTCAAGCTGGCCGCTTCTTGGCAGCTATAAGTAAATATACCAAATCCATATCTACTACTCAATATTCCGTTGAACTTTTAGCGTTTTTTCAGCAGTTCGTGACACTTTTATAAACTTTTTTTGACAGGCGATGATTTACGATCCTTATTCAATTAGACCCGAAACTTATCTGTAGAGCTCCATTAAGCGGTTACGAAGCATTTTTTGTGAATATAAACTAAGAATAAATTGAGCTGTATTCTCGAATCGGCTCTCAACGTTCTATAGAGCTAAGCTTACTACGCCAGTAATATAGGTATAAGTCAAACTAGGACTTTGATTTAGAAATCACAGTATATTGGAAATTCTTAAAACGTACTAGGTACTTAGCATAAACGTGAATAGGAGATTTTATTTATAATAACTTCTGAAACTAATTGAAATACGTTATTGAAAAAATCCTGGAATATTAATACATTACCTGGACGATGATAGGTAGAATGGTATAAAAGACAACATACCTGACAAGCATAGTTTCAAGAATGTATTTAATGAGGACAAACATACCAAAATTTTTAATTAATCTGTATAAAATAAAACAAACCAAATTAGTAACTGCACTTATAAAAGTGTTGTAACATGTATTATTAGAAAATTACATACCTACCAACTTTCTTTGCGATTTCCTCATGTCCCCGATAGATCGGGTTTTCCCGGGAAAAAGTATCTCATATTATTTTATTCGCAAATTTCATCTATCTAAATAATACAACTCTTATAATTTTGATTATATTGAACCTTAATTTTACCAAAAGTTTATCAATTATCACGTTTTGTTTGATGAAAGCATAATTTCAATAATTCTCCAATGCTTCATCCACTTTCATGTTTCCATTCTTTTTCGCTCCCTCGTCAGCGAAACCAATTCTAATAATGAATGTCGTGGTTGCTTTGTGATTAATAAATTCGTTGTCAAAAGCAAATATTTGTAGCTTCCTAAATATTAATTGACTGCTTTGAACAAGGGTATTACATTTTGATTAATTTCCTTAACCTTTTACGACATTGATTTTGTTTAATGTTGACGTTTTCGTTAATTGAATTGGAACATGGCATAGCATGTCTATCGATTTTAAATTGAAGGTAAAGCAAATTTACCAGTAATATGTCATACTTATCCTCACATTATTATAAAATGTAAGATCGGTTCTTGTTCTGTTCTATCTATCTTTCCCGTTACCTAGTGTACTTAAAATTCGAGCGTTCCACGGATTCTTTACAATAGTTGCAGTTACCTAGAAGATTTCTTGAGAATTTCAACGTTATACATGGTAATGATATATAATATAGTATATAATTGCAATACGATTAAGACAAGCTGCGCAGTGTTCGCGTCCGACACAAAAATAAACATGCGGATGGAACCGCGGGCAGAGGCTTGTAAAATTATATTTATAAAAATAAATAGTCGTTTACAAACTACCCATGCAAAAGAAACCATATTGAATTAAACAGAAACGTCATTAACAGAAGCTAAAATAAAACGAGAGCCACAAACTTATTTGAGTGAAGCCACACGAAAAAAGCAATTTTGAAAAGGGTTGAGTTTTTTATTACAACAGAAAATTAAATAAGGGATTGTGAATTGAATGAAACCGCTATTAAAATATTGAATGGACAAACAGACAATGGTCTGACATCCGTCTGTTCGTAACACAATAAGTTCGTAATATCCCATTAAGTTAAATACAATATCTACTGGGTTGTTTTTTGTATTGTTATTGTGGACTTTATATTTATATTTTAAATTATCTTTTATTAACCATCAACAATTAAGATTTTAATTCGAAAAAGCTTTTGTTTGCAAACAATTTTACTATAAGGCGCCGATACCACAGAAAAGAGTTCTAGAGTTTCGAGTTCCGAGTTCTGCATTCCGCGTTGATTGTAAGCTATGTGGCGCCTTTGAAAGTAAAAAAAGTGTATGATGTGTGATCAGTAGCGAATATTGCAGAACTCTAAAACACTAGACTGCTTGCTGTGTGCACAATATGACTATTGTGCACACAGCAAGCAGTCTGCATTCCGTGTTGACACACGGAATGCAGAACTCTGAACTCTGAACTTTAGAACTCTCTCTGTGGGATCGGCGCCTAATAAGTAATGATGTGGCCGAATGTGGGAAGCCTAGGAAGAACTGACTCCAAATGAATGCTAAAGTCCACTTTAGAACATAGTCCTGATATTCAATGTGCCGAAACTACAGAAAATTGCATTACAGTTGCTAGTATCTTTCTTTCTCCATTCAAATCTCTTTAATTTCCCCACTGCAACAACCTTCTATACCAACGCAGAGAAGACTTTTTTCCGCTACAATCGCCAAAAGGAAATTGACGTTTTCCAAATCGTTTGTCAATCCGTAGCGTAAAATTAAAATTTAATTATTCCAAGACCTATCATTCTTTTAGTATTCAATAATCTAACAGTAAAACTTCTCAGTCTTACATTAAGCTTCATGAATTCAGAATATTCAAGGTAAATTCGCATTAGCAAGACGTTACCATTGTCCCAAGTAGATAGCAAGAATTTTGTCTACTAAAGTTTAATCAAAAAGAGAATTAAGGTGTGAGATATAAATTCCAATTAGGTCTGAAGGGAATGAAGATCCTCTACCCGTAAGGAATTTTAATTCACTGAAGCAGATATAACTTTGTATTTAAGTTTATATCCGTCGTCTTCTTTATCCGCTCCAACCCTAATTATGAAGACAATCATTATTTTAAAAAAGATCATGGTCTCTAGGTTTAGGCAGTGGAGTGGGCTGAAATAATGAGATATCTGATAACCACAAACAACATTCTCAAATACTATATTAAACAATTATAGTAATTTCCAATGTGTTTTTTTCTAGGCGCTTAGACTTTCTAAAGATTACTACAGACTTACATATGTCTCAGGTCCATACTTCGTGAATGATGGCTCACTCTTATGAGGCTAATGAGGTTCCCAAACTTTTTTCTCGTAAACCACTATAAAATGTTTGTACATTCGTGAATCCGCACTTAAAAGTTTTGGAATCCTATTTTTTTCACGGCAACATGGACCTCCTTGGACCACATTGGGAATCACCGACACAACTTCATGAAGTTGTGATTTCACCTAATTTACTTTCATATTCTTTAGAAAATTAATCCTTAGCTCTACTAATAAATTCAATTTCTTAGATTCACCAAACAATAAGTAAATTGATAGCTTTTTTACCGGATTAAATCTCAGTAACAAGATACCTCCGTAATTGTAAAGCTGATTAAATGTTTGAGGGCTTTGTTGATTTGTAAAGTATAAAAAGCGGTGGTTTTTATGGGTGCATTCTAGGGTGATGGATTTATGATGGGCCCGTGTGATTTATACGATGGTTATCATACCATTGTAAATAGTGTTATGGTTTGGTTTATCTTTTTGTATTTACCTTAGAGGATATGGGTTGCGTATGTTGTTTTTTAGTTTACGATTAGTTTACTCATGTCCGGATTATAGTGGGTATCTAATCTATAGGATCTTTGTAGATACTCTGTTTTGGTTTGATTTACATTAACAAAAGAATTCAAGATTTCAATGCCTATGACTTTGAACTATTATTATAGGTACTAGAAGCTTTCAGGATAGACCAGAAGTAGCCTATGTCATTCTCTACCTTTTCAGCAAACCCTGTGCAAAAATCAAGATATGCTTCATTATCACAACATGAAGGAAGGTCAAACACATACTCCTACTTTTCCTGTTATACACTAAGATCAGGATTAGGACACAAGAAACTTCCTTCTTCCTCTGTAAATATGATTCACATTAGGATCATAACAAAAAGTCTAAGCCGTCAGTATTATTCTGTACCTAAACTAGGTTCCTAAATTCCAATACTTGATTACAATACACATAGGAGGCCCAACTAGCTTAACGACTATCACAATTAAGTGATAACCGGGCTTTACGTACCTTCCGAAGCACGGAAACGCTCGATTTGGAATACCACTAGCCGGTCACCCATCCAGGTACCGACCACGACAGGCGTAGCTTAACTTTGCCGATCGATTAAGAACGGCTAATCATGCTACACCACGAGAGCTTCATTTTTTTTTTTCTTAAAATTCTAAAGTTCTACCAGAGAAATTTTAACGACAATGAAATCCGACACCTTATGTTTTAATTAATCTCGATTGCTTATCGCCCACTTCTATGGGCGTTTTGATGGTTCATGAGAAACAGCCTTGTTTGTTTATTTAAATGTGTTATCGTGTTTTTATCACTTGCCGTGGAAAGTGGCGGTTTTGACGCCCACTTCAAATTTTAAAGTGAAAATTGTTGTTAATATAATAGTTTTTTATTGCCACATCCGGCGATGTTTTGCATATTTAAAGTAAGCAAGAAGATAAATTATTTTTAATGACTGCATTTGGAGTAACCATAATGCCAAAATTAAAAGCTTAACCCAAAAAACTCCTAATAAATGTAAAATTTGTATGAAAAGTCATTTTGAGCTGCGTTTAGCTACTAATCTTTGTTGGTAAAAATGCACATAAGTGTATTTTGATTCATCAACAACTTACAACTAAAATATAACTTCTTTAAATAATAATAATATTATGTAAACATAAAAACCAGATGTTTTTTAGGTAACCTAATGACCAATAAATTCTACTAAACACACACACCTATACAATTTTCATTGAGTTAGTGCAATGGACGAACTGTCTAAATTATATAGACTTACAAATCTTCTCTAATCTCAAATAATACCTAAAAACTCATAATTCTACCTAAACCATGACATAACTCTGCTTATTTATCATACTTAAACATAACTTAAAATATTTGATATACTATAGAAATTGTTATCCACCTTGAAATAAGTTGAGTAGCTTGAACCAGCTATAAAAAATAATCTTTTAAGGAAAGTTAATCTTCAAAAATCGATCGTTGGCAATAAAATTTGAATATTTCTCAATAGTATTGGAGTAAAATAAGATAACACACACTTTACCTGCCGACAAATAGCTTTTTATAAACTTGCTACTGGAGCTTTTTTAATTCTCTTAATAAAAATCCTTTTAAGTCCCATAAAAATTGCTTTGGATACTACAATTTCTTATACAGTGTGAAGAAATGTGTGTGTTCAGTTTAACGATAGAAAATGCTACTAAATATGTGATTCTTTATTTAATTTCTTTTTGTAAGTTTTCTAATATTTCTCGCTACTACTTAAAAAAATGCTTTAAAGTTATGATATTTGCGAAACATTGGCCCTGATTCTGTTGTTCACAACTAAACTAATTTCAATGTCACTATGTCTCTTTCTAACAAAGAACATAAGAAAAGGATGTAAGAAAATTAGTCCTGTCAAATTTGTTTAATGCTCGTTTTCAATATACATTTAATCGCCATCTATCGCGGTTACGCCTAAATACACGCAAAATAAGACGGCAAAGATTAATTTGACAACATAAAATATGTTCTATCCTTTTTCAATCATGTTCGTAAGAAAGAGATGAGATGTGACTAAAATTAGTTTAGTGCGATTTACAACAGAATCGGCACCATTGCCACATAATTCTTCTAAGGACTATGCTTAATCTTTAATTGTTTTTTATAATAATAAGAATGATATACCTAGTTCTTTGCGAATTTGACGAAAAAATAACATAATTTGATTCGAATAACGTGTCAATAATCTTTGCTATTTCGCAAGTCCACACAAGACAGCTTCAGCAATGACAAGGGTACGATTTGGGTCCATGAACTAACTAAAGCATTGACGACATATTCATAGCTCATAATTATTACTTGGGCTCACGTTGTATTGAGACTAGCTGTCAGTCTGTTAAGCATTCAATGTCAATCTTTGAGGAGGATCTTAATGTAGTTCGCTATTTTTAGAAATGGCTGTTCATGTTCATGAATGAACAATGGATGCATTTATGAGGAAACATTCTACTAAAATGATTTGGTTAGAGTCACTAGCTGCTAGAATTAGGTCTTAACGTCGTTATTTAGTGTGTAGCAATTGAAATAGTAATCGTTTTTATGGTTCCGTAGCCAAATGGCAAAATACGGAACCCTTATGGATTCGTCATGTCTGTCTGTCTGTCCGTCCGTATGTCACAGCCACTTTTTTCCGAATCTATAAGAACTATACTGTTGAAACTTGTTAAGTAGATGTATTCTGTGAGCTCAAATAATACCTAAAATCTCATAATTCTACCTAAACCATGACATAACTCTGCTTAAGATCTTAAGATTTTCACACAAAAATAGAAAAAGAACAATACATTTTGGGGGTTCCCTATACTTAGAACTGAAACTCAAAAAATACGTTTTCATCAAATTCGTGTTTGATGACAAAACTAACACGTATTTTCGTCCGACTCGCACTTGGCCGATTTTTTATTTTTGGGACTAATAGTTTCCACTAACAAGTAGATTTCTCTTTTTGTGATTTTTCAATTAAAATTGATTCTTTAGAATTGCCAGACCCTGGCACAGTTGTTTGGCAATAAACGAAGCTATTGTTCTTTTAAAAAACAAACTTAGATTTATTTCATCGTGTGTCCTGTCCCGCTAGAGCCTCGCTAAGCCTTGTGCAATTTATTGGATCAACCAGCAAAATATATATATTCCAATATATTTAGTATACAGCCTATATAAAACCTGTAGGTAACCATAAAGCGCAGTTGAACCCGTGTCACTGTAAACCATAAGAGGATTATACTGATAAATATGAAATGTATTCAAATCCTTCGACATTCCTCACATGCGAGCTTTACACAATTTTTAATGGTTATTATTACACTTGAATAGATTAATCTGGGGGTATATTAAGTCTATGATTTATATGTACCAATTTTGATGTTTCGGTAGGTAGATCAGCTGTTAGTGCTAGAGGTACAGTACGACATGACAATGTATTTTATTGAACTTGAAGCACATAGGCTTGTCTTATTCAGATTAAGTCTCAAAGTCAAAGTCAAAGTCAAAGTCAAAACCATTTATTCAATTTAGGCCCCAGAAGGGCACTTATGAAGGTCACATTTACTGAAGTTACCACCGGTTCGGAACTCGGCCTTCAACTGAGAAGAATCCGGCAAGAAACTCAGCAAGGTTACATTTTTTATATATTCTTTGGACAATCTGACTATGTCTGGCTTTTTTTCCAAATAAGATAGTCTCAAGAATAGATCGTCTTATTAGAACATAAACCTTATATCATTGGTGCAGGTTCCATTTTCAATTGTTTTAATGTCGACTCAAAACTTGAGTATTTATTGACATTCTAGAATACGGACCAAACGACCGCACTCAGAGACGTCAAATAAGTTTATTGATTTAATTATCTTTATACCTGTCTCTTTTTATTACTATGCAGTAAACAAAGATGGATATACTAATGAGTCATTACATTATATTTGACGTCTGTGAATACGGCAATATTAAAAGTAATTTTAGCACAAATAATTTTGTATTTCACAAAATGTCAACCACTTCAATAAGTCATGTTAAGTATGATCCATGTATGAAAGCCTTATTCATGAAACGCCACCTGATGAAAGAGGCTACCATGTCCTATGAACATTAGTCTTATAAGAGGGATAGCCAATCTATTGCTTACTGTAAAAATCCCGACAAACACACTCATCGACTTTAGTATAGTAACCGGCAAACTTCTTGGAACAAAACGTAAGCTGCACAGAAGCCAAAGGGTCATGACGAGTTTTGTACAAAAAAATAAAGTTTTTTAGAGACGTTGGAATGACGTTATAATTGATCCTTGGTGCCTAAGGAACGACTTGAGCCATTTAAAATATTTTTAGAACCCCGGGGGATAAAACTGTGAATTTCTATGGCATGCCGGCGAATCGCGACTATTCGCGACCAAAACCGTTATGTT
Source organism: Polyploca ridens (assembly GCA_951394255.1). Lineage (NCBI taxonomy): Eukaryota > Metazoa > Arthropoda > Insecta > Lepidoptera > Drepanidae > Polyploca > Polyploca ridens. The sequence continues at coordinate 3,656,037 of OX596264.1, read as the reverse complement.
TTGCGAGTTTTATAAAATATTACATGTATATAAATTAACATGTTGCTAGTAATGTAATCTCAACATTGGATGTGATTCAAAACCCTCTAAAATGTTTTATTTTTTGTACAAATCAATGTATGGAGCTCGCCATGATTATTTTAAGTCTCTTTGGTGGTGGGGTGCGGGGACCAGAACGGGGGAGGGCGCGAGACAATAAATTAAAATAATCTAAGAGTACATTTATGTTGCTCGCCAGTGTACCTGCGCAAACCACTATGGCCAAACTGTGCCAAGAATTTAGCCCGGGATCTATAGGACAACACTCGTGGATCTTTTTTTCGCAAATCTGCCATGGGTAGGTACCTACATAAACATTATTCTTACGGTGGAAACAAAACAACATTTCTGAGACGCAGTATAATTGTATTTATTTTATAAACTTGTTTATAATTGCAATTTTAAAGTCCAAATAAAAGCAAACAACCAAATAATGAGCCACGTTTTTCTTGGATGTGGTACACACGGCAACACATCAAGCTATACATTTCCAGTATAAGCTGATCTCGCATTGTATAGGATTTCCGTACAATGAGAGGTCAGCGTATATTGGAAATGTATAGCTTGATCTGTAGCCGTGTGTACAATGCATTATTCATTGCTTACTTGGTTCTTTCAATGTGGAAATTCAATTCATGCTAAAAACAAAAAACTGCAGGCAATTGTAAACGTTCATTTTATAATTCAGTACCTACAGTATGCTTGGTTTTGGGTTCCGTGGAATGGCAATGAAATTAATTCGTAATGATTGATGATACTTTATGAATCTATCATGTTAAAAATAAAGGGGATACAAACCACATTTTTATTGCAATTATGTTACTGTGTATAGGTTGTTTGTGTTTGACTCGTTCTCACCATGGTAAGCGATGATGTGTCCGAAGGTGGTAAGCACACAAAGCCTAGAAGGAACTGGCTCTCAAGTACAGCTGTCGGAATACACTGATACATGCTTGGCGATAGATTTTCAGCCAGGTGGGTACTACAAAGTACCCTAGCAATGGTTCATTGTAGGATTCGTCTCATTGTAGAACCCGGCACCTTCATTTCGACATCCGACGTCACTACCACTGAGATATAATGGCTATAACAAAACTAATTATTCATGAAAATATTGATAAAAATAAATTGCAGTCACATACCTTCGTATATTATATTACTAGATTACCTATCCATCCATGACGCATATTATCTACGGTAAAAAGAAAAGGAATTCACATGTTCAAAACTTGCAAAAAAAACAAAACAACTGTACTCTTTAAAAAGGAAATGTCACGTCTTCCCTATAAGGATCTCAACTCCAACAAAAAACAATTTAATCGATACATTGGAATGCCCCTCAAAAATCGAAACAAACGACTAATAAAACAGCAGACGCAATGGTTAATGTATGAAAGCCATTCATGCTCAGACGTATAGTAATCGAAAAGATCGATTCGAATGATCCACCATTGATTCCCTTCACGAATCGTTTTAAATTTACAATCGAACATAAAAAGACTGCTCGTTTAAATCGAGTGCGATTTTTATTTTAATCGATGTTTTTGTTTTAGCATCCTTACTGTTATTTGCACATGACTATCGATGCATTTTTAATCGATATAAAAAATCGTCTTTCTTAGCTGATCGATTCACACAGTCTCAATTAAGGCAAAATATGCAGTCAGTATATCTTGTTTTCTTATATCCAATGAATTGTAATATTAGTCTTCCTTCCCACGTACATTCTGGGAGCATTTTTTAACTATATCAAGTTTTTTGTTAAAAATGTCATTTTTAATACAAGCTTTTTTTTGAGTGACTGTACTTTTTGTTGACTATACTTGCGACAAAGTACTCATCAAGACGAATCAAACGAGCCCAAAATCGATGGGGTTATGTGGTTTTATTACGGAGTTCCTATGTCCACCTTCCAGCTCCATCATCAGATCAGCTCCACGTCATCATAATATTACATTGTCACGCGATTTGCATATTCGTGCAAAATTTCAGCTCAATCGGAAACCGGAAAGTGGGTCAAATTTAACTTGCAAAATTCCATTACAGACAACGGGACAGGTGAAACTAATGAAATAAATCTATGAAATAAAATTACTGAAAGTGATCTACATTGGAAGAAACTTTACTTCAAAATACATATGAATATGTTACTAGGTAATAAACTACATTACTTAGGTACTAAAATTGGACAGGGGTGCAAAAACACAGATCTCTCTCTACTGCTTAGTTCATTCGATGAAAATAATTCGGTTTTAAGGCAACCATAACCAGTATAAAGTAAACTACAAAAACCTAACAATGGCAACATTACAAAGTTACACAACCAGCTTACAGTACGTTTAAAGAATTTAAAAGACAAACCTTGCAAAAAGAACGAGACCAAACATGCCCGACGAAGTAACTTTTTCGTGAGGTGCATTCACAAATGGAAATATTTTAATGTATTTTTCATTCAATTGAAACCTGACTTTCGTGCCCATTCAGTTTTTTTTTATTGAATCTTGGATACACGTCCGCATTCAAGTCAATGCTTTGGGAAATATATTTGGCAAGTACCGTTGGAATATTGAAGAATGAAATTAAAATGTATTTATACGTTATTACTTGAATTTTAACAATATTTGCTTTGTATATCGGATGATGCTTAGAACGTGTACACGGATAACTCGGCGCTGAATCTTTTTTTTTTCATTCGGTTGGACCTATTGTTAGCCAATATTATACTTCATTGCTTCGTCCTCGAGATTAGATACATAAATTTGTAGTACCACGTCTAGGAATCGCCAATCTACCACTAAGTTGAAAGCAGAGTGAAACTGCTTCTATTTTTATTTTTTTTGTGGGTATTTTGATATCTGCCTCCTGCCGCCCGGACTGACCGACACTCATTCGCGTTTTAGTGCCTCGTCGATCACCACGTTATTCTTTGTTTTTCGCAAAAAAAGTTTAAAAACGATGTCGAAACGTAGTCACAGAAACGATAGTGATTATCTACGCAGGATACGAGCACACTTTGACATATCGTCAAATTTAAAATTGTGTTGTGTACATATTATGGTGATGTTACTTTCATATCTTTTTGAATCCCAAATAATGGGCTTATGCGTATAGTGACTGTGTACATTTGAAATGAATGTTATCTTCACGTTATTTAAAGATATTGTGAATAATAAGAACTATGTCCGTATCAAACTTTGACATAATTATAGTCAAAATTCCAATGTTACCTTCATATCATTTGGAATCCCAAATAAATGGTTTTTTTGTTAGTGACTGTGTACATTTGAAAGAAATGTTACCTTCACGTTATTTAAAGATATTGTGAATAGTTTAATAAGGACTATATCCGTATCAAACTTTGACTTATAGTCAAAATTCCAATGTTACCTTCATATCATTGGAATCCCAAATAAATGGGCTATTGTTAGTGACTGTGTACATTTGAAAGGAATGTTACCTTCACGTTATTTAAAGATATTGTGAATAGTTTAATAAGGACTATATCCGTATCTCACTTTGACATATCGTCAAAATTCCAAACTGTGTTGTGTACATCTTATGGGGATGTTACCTTCATTTCATTTGGAATCCCAAATAATGGGTTATTGTAGTGATTATGTACATTTCAAAGGAATGTTACCTTCACTTTATTCATCATATTGAAAAAGATGGTAATAGTCACGTGCCAATTTTTTGTGAACTATTGACGCGTTACCATCTAGGACCACGGCAGTGCCCCGTGAGCCAAGTCGAACAAGAGTCACAGGTGAGTTACTGTAATTTCAAATTGAAAACTTGTTGCAATATCAGACATTTTACGCGCTTGGTAGGCCTTATCATTTCATCTTGCCCTGCAATTCAGTAGGTTGGATATTTACCAAGCAAATGGAAAGATGCAAATATCTTGCTAATACACCTTGTGTAATACAAGTAGACATGAGCGCGCCGCGCCCGCCGCCCCGTCTGCACGGATCGGCGCACCGATCAGTATCAATAGTAGCAATAATCCTACTTTCCATGGCTGTCGAGATTTGCGTGCTACATTATTTTGTAAAATATGTATTTATAAAACGAAAATTCATGGTATGTATGGTAAAAGTTTTATATCAAGGTCACGCCGCCGACGCCGCCGACTGATTGTACATCGGCGCTCATGTCTAAATACAAGAAGCTACGATAGATTTATGTAATTTTATGTCTTTACCATAGTATTTACAGAATGACTATACTTAGTGGAAAAATTCAATTGATCTCGCAGTTAATCCTTTGGTTCTCGCGAGGGACGCGCATCCTATTATAACAATTGATGTCATTGTTATATTTTTAACCGCGAGACTGGACAGCTATTGCTTAGAAATGTTTTCTGATACCAGCAAAAAAGGGGGGGCGTAGTATATGGTGAGGAGATCGCCAGCGGCCAGTGGAGTACCAATATAAAAAAAAAAAAAAAAAATTTAATTATAACTTATTATTACTGATCGATCAGATCAATCTCAAATATTAATTATTTATTATCCAACTTTGAAATAATAAAACTATACTAAATAATAACTTAATCTAAATAATAACAGACTTTTAACTAAAATTCATTTAGTAACTATTACTGTAGAAGAGCTCCAGTCAGGTACATCCACCTCGATTACACAAGTCGCGGTGATGGACTCACCGCAGCCGCAGGCAGAACTATCCGTCGAAACAAGACTGGATCCGGAATTAGATGAGGAGATTCTTAATCTATTGGGAGAAAGGGCTTCGAAAGATAAAATATATGGACTGAATATTCGAGATGAGTTAGCTATGCGATGGGAGCACATCGCTTTAAAATCATCTTGATCCCAAGGATTGCACAAATATCTCACTTGATTGTTGTCCTTAGAACATGAAGAAATAATAGAATTATTGATCGAAGCTGGTCGCCCAATGTGTGACTCACAACACAACGAATCTATTACAAGAAGGCTGCAAAAAGCAATATCGAAATCTGGTGCTGAGATAAAAATGAATGCACCAATTAGGATGGTTAATCCAGCGCAGAAACAAGAACTCGCTCCTACCCAAGCTTTAAACCAAGCCTCCGCTCCTAGCAGCCAGGCAGGCCGGAGCAGCGAGGAGATTCGAGTCGACCACACCCCGCCCACGGCAGCCGCAGCCGCCATGACATCCGCCGCCGCGATCGTGACACTACCCAGCCCCGCGTCGGTAAATCCGGTAGGTTCCGTAGGGCAATTATCTTATTGTTATGATCAATGGCGATTGATAACTAAAAACCCCGTCATACTACCTATGATGGGTCAAAAGTTATAATAATAATAATATCTTTATTTCAGCCATATTTTTAATACAAAAGTATGAGATACCTACCTTTTTTCCAAACCGGTTTCTCAATCAATGAACCGAGTCCACCTGTCTTATCCGCATCCGAAACCCTTCAATACAGAAGGTACAATAAAATTCATCACTGATATTATTAAGTAGTGAAGATATATCACAATGTAAATCATGCGAAGGACAGTTTCTCTCTAGTTATTTTCTTATCAAAATACCAAATGGTAAAAATCAGATTTATTATATAAAAATTCTTTCCACGTTAGCGGATAAAAAGCACTTTTGCCTTATAATTCAAGTCCGAGGATAAATTGTAACTATTCAATGTCCTTTCGTATTTTACAAAATTATTAAGAACCAGTAGTTTGTTTACACAAATCATTACGTTATTTGTCATCTATTTACTTAATGTATTATTTCTAGAAATTATCAAAATTGCAAAAATAATATCAAACATACAGAAAACTTTTTTGAGTCTTTACGATTCATAATCAATATCGAAAAGAGCTATATAGTTCCAAATACCGTGTGCAATACCTTGGCTTTTCCGAAAAATACCAAAACACGTTAGCTTCATTGAAGATAAGCGATATTTAATAAAAACATATTAATTACTTAGTGGCAGTTTTCTTAGGATTACAATATTAGTAAAGGACTTCTAATATTGACAGATTTTGTATCGACATCACTGCTATTTTGTACATACATCAATCGTATGGTTAGTTTTTTTTCCACATCTCAGTGGCAGTGATGTGAGTGAAGCTCGCGGAATACTTGTGTTCGATTCATACATAAGTTCAAAAGAAAACGAAATAGCAGTCACGAAAATCCGATCCCGATACCGAATGGGAGTAAAAAGATCTGTTTTGAAATGATTGTAATTTGTCAATAGTCAACCAAATATTGACCTTTTTTGCGTCGCGTATGAATAAAAAATGTGAAAAATATGTCTCATGGAATAGAGAATAGATTTACATTAAATAGGAAAGATCTTTCTTTTTATGTTTATCCTCCCTTTTGTTTTGTTACATTTAAAGTTCTAAGAAAAAATATAACAGATCAAGCCGAGGGTATTGTCGTGGAACTATTTTGGGCCCACGTAACCCTGGTTTCCCCTATTTTTGGAATTATTTCAATTTAGACTAATAATGTGTTATTATCTGTTTTCAACAGTAACCCAAATATCACGTTGATATTATATTAACTTCCCTGTCAGAAAGTTCGATTAAACAATAGGACGTGCGTTGGGTGACCTTCTAATAGAAGTACAACTTTCTTACTGAATTAAGTATTTTAGTTACGTAGTAACTATTTAGTAATCTTGTGATTTCAGTCCGGATTACAATACGAATCATTACAACAGTCATCGCTCCGCTATGTCATTGATCTTACGATCGAGAGTAGGGTCTGATGGACCCTGAATAGGAGTTTCTATAGACTTCGCCCTCCAGCTCCCAAGTATAACGTCACTGGGATCCATCATTAGTTTAGATTCCTTATCGAATTGGTATCCTAATAACAATTTCAGTTTAGAGTACTTATTTAACTAAAAAGATTGTCACTCTACTCATGCTGGTAATTACTCAAAGAGTACAGACGACAAGTAAAGTAATATAATTTAGAAAATATTATAGTTGTTAATATCATAATCATTATATATATCTATCAAAATAATAATCAGAATATATCTATCAAAATACATGAATTAATTAAAACATCCCGACTGTGTTCGAATCAACCTTGTGTGTATATTCCATTTTACAAAGACCGATCGAACAAATTGTCCGGTGGAAGCGTTATTAGCATAAAAAATATGAGGAAATGACGAAGCCTTAAAGAAACTAAAAAAAAAAAAAAAAAAAAAAAAAAAAAAAAAAAAAAAAAAAACCGTAGTAGGAGACCACATAAATCGGTATTTTTACAGATACAATCAGTCGTTGTATAAAAGACACGCTATCTAGGTACTTTTTCGTTAGCTATATTCTCAACTCACTCATACATACTTAAGCATGTATTTTTTTTTTTTTTTAGATTATCTATTGTGTAAAAAAAAAAAAAGTTATTTACATATGTTGTACTAATACAATTAATCAAAATACCTATTTAAGATAATTCTTATAAATAAATAATGATCTGACTCCACCAGACATGCAGTCGCTCATACGACTGGTGTCAATATAAATACAACCAGAAATACTGCTGGAAAATGTGGCAAATTCTACTGTCTTCGCAAAATTTTATCGAAGAGATGTTCAGTGTAATCAATCAGATCGCTTTCAGTTAGCTTTCACAATCTTAAACGCAGAAACTGATTTCAATTATAAAATCATAGTGTTTTTTAATTTCAACTATACCTATAAATAGTTAAATTTACTATGGTTGATGAAACCATAATTTGTTATAAAGTCTATAATTAGTTTAATTTTGTTAAATGGCAAAAACATTGTTGTTGCATCACAAAAAATACAAATTATATAAGTACCTATACTAATAATTACATAAGTACATTTATTTTTTGATGATTACATATATCAAAAACATAACCCTCTTTCCGGGTCAATCGGGTCAAAAATAAAATATTATTAGTGATTTAATATTTCACTATCTTTCAAAATCTACAAATTTATGTATCTAATCTCGAGGACGAAGCAATGAAGTATAATTAATGATTAAACGAACTTACCTGAAGTGAAGTTCTATCAGAATTATACGAGTTGCTTCGTCCGAAGAGATTAGCTCCCTCCCAGCCCTATAACCCCCATATAAAGTGAAATATTAAGATTGCAGGCTTTCAACTAAATGAGTGTCGGTCAGTCCGGGCGGCAGGAGGCAGATATCAAAATACCCACAAAAAAAATAAAAATAGAAGCAGTTTCACTCTGCTTTCAACTTAGTGGTAGATTGGCGATTCCTAGACGTGGTACTACAAATTTATGTATCTAATCTCTTCGGACGAAGCAACTCGTATAATTCTGATAGAACTTCACTTCAGGTAAGTTCGTTTAATCATTAATTATGGTGCGTCCATGCTAGGCGAATCGAACACGGACCAAGCCTCGAACGAACAGGATTCGTTCGTTGTTAAACGTCATTATGTATTTTTTAAATGGAATTGTTTTTTATTTTTGTTCTTTTTTCAAACATTTACTAACAAGAATAATATTCGGAATTTTAATCGAAATTATTTTGAGCATTACGTTCTAAGAGTCACCCTGTATATGTATTCAAACAAGTAAGTAGTAAATTTGCCTTTCGATGATGAGCATAGGCCTTGGTGTTTATCCTGCTAGTGATAGATAGATAATTCATGATGTATGTCAAAGTCAAATAACTTGTTATATAGTATTGTCAACGTCTTTTTACCATTCAGTCTGAAAAATGTATTTTGACAATAATTGGTACGGGCAAAACTGACATAAAACAAATCTCGAGGTCGTAAGGTGTTGTGCGGAATATAAAACATTATGTTTCGTAAAAGGTTAGGGCATTCAATTACATTTTTGAGAATTTTAAATAAGAATATGCTATCTAAATACAATCTTCTATTACAAAGAGTAGGTATTTGGTAGGTATTCTACTTGAACACTTCAGTTTATTTATCAGTGTTCCGCCTTTATTCTTTATCTTCGCCTCGCGTCATCTAACGTTCCGTAAAACGTTCCTTTAAAAAATGCAAGCAAAAGTTTTTTTGCTGCTACTACATCAGTAAGCATACTTTTCCCCAGTCATGTCGTCTGTCCCATACAAAAGTCTCATAAACCGTAGTAGTAACACATTAACTCATTCCGTATTTATGTATTCAGCATCAACTTACGCCATATTTGGATATTTATGCCACGTTCTCAGCATTAACATGGCTATTAAACATTCGTAATTTCTTTTAAATCGATGAAAATTACTTAAACACCTTAAATTTCAGAGAAGTTAAAAATATGGGTGTTTATCTGTGAAAATGAGAAACTTTATCATGAAGACATATGCCAATGGATCGTTACTGTCTTTTAAATATAATAATTAATTTGATAGCTTCATTCAAAAGCTATCGAATTGGCAGAGAACGGATGGGCTAAGAAATGATGATTATAGCAAAAAGGATATAATTTTATTTCCAGAAGAAGATAAGGTAAATGGATATACGGGAAGAGGAAGACCGAAAAAGAGATGGATGGATTGTGTGAAAGATGATATGGGTAAGAAAGGAGTGGATGCTGATATGACGGATAGAAGAGACTAATGGAAGAAGCGTACATATTGCGCCGACCCAAATTGGGAACAGGGCAGGCAGATGATGATGAAGGAGATAAGGTTCTCAAAAATCAAAAAAATCGCACTTAAAATATTTATGCGTGAGTGAAGTTATCTGAATCGCTTTACTACAGAATTGATTATGAAAATGTTCGAAAAATGTAGCTGGTTGAAATCTGTAGACTACTTTAAATTCTGGAAATGCAAGCGGTAGTTACTAAGGGTCGTACGGTGGTCGTACGTAATATAATGAGAATCAATATAAAGTCAGTTTCAAGAATAAATGATAATAATAATATTTATTCCCTAACAAGAATAAGAATACACCCTCAGCCTTTATTTAATTTAGTTATTTATCCCTATTTGTTTCTTTGGGAAAGTTGTTTTTTTCGCATGAGTACAATCATGTGTCTAAGTATCGTTTACTAATTACCAGTCACCCTATATAGAACATAAAGTCTCAAATTCCCGATATTTTAAAACAAGCAACCGATAATTGTGAGTAAAATTATCGGTATAATTATAATAATCGATTTAATTATATTAATAACAGATCGATTATAAATGTTTGAATGCGATGGTTGTGCGGCGCGGACGTGATGAGAAGCCGCTATCAGGTTTCATTGCATCGTTTTGCAGATTCGGTATATTTTATTATGGTACAAGTTTAAAACTGATAACGGTTTGATACGTTACTTTTATAGTTACTGCGCTCTGCAAGCATGGATGTATCGATAAACAAATTTATAGATTTTTGTCATATATCAGACATAGCTCTATGTGAATGGCATTTTGATATTGATAAAAACCAAGTATATCGATGTTTTAAACTTTTCTTCTTTTTTTCTTGTGGAATAAATACTTACAAAAAATTATAAAAGATTTTTTTTCTATTTTACTATTGCTGATGGTCTTTACCGTTATTGACCTTCACAGGAGCAATATATATATATTTTTTTTTTATACCACTAAGGCAAACAAGCATACGGCCCGCCTGATGGTAAGCGGTTACCGTAGCCTATGGACGCTTGCAACACCAGGGGTATCACTCACGCATTGCCGACCCTGAAGAAACCTCTTCACACCCTTCTTGAAGAACCCCATTTTCATTTCTTAGAATAGATCATTTAATTTTTCAAACATGCGACACTATATTAATAAATTAATTATTTCTGCACCTTCACACTACCCGAGAACACTTAACCAGCATAAACGAAGTGAATAAAGAGGGAGAGAGAAACAATAAATGCACTAAAAAACTGAAACCTGGCTGCAAATCGAGATAAACACACCATTATAAGCAAGCCTCTAGTAAATTGAAACACAAAGCATCGCAGAGCCAGCATTATGGAGTGGTTGTAAATTCCGTTTTCTATCCGCATGACGCTTATAATTGCACCACAACCTAAAAGGTTTTTTAATACAGGCGACATTGCGACGACATAGCAGTACGACCGCGATAAAAAGTCGCAGCGGGTCTCATTGACAGCTAGCATTTTGACTTTAACAAACCGGTCGGTGGTTGGTTGGTGTGATTTTTTCTATACAATTAACGGCTATAATTACCACGGGAAATAAAGTTTAAAGATGCTTAATGCTCGTTTAATTGGTCATCTTGAAATGACTGGTTTTTGTTGAATATTGTATGTAGGTAAGTAAGACGTTTTTGAATAAACACAAATTGTAGGTCGATTTTGTGTTGGGATTTTCCCGGAGTTATGTTTTTTCCTGTAGGCATATTTTCTTATATCTGTTTTAAATAGGTGATAATAAATCTATAGATATGTACTACGTCTCCTTTTATTCTGGCCCAGCGTCTGACCCTTCCAGTTTTAGCCAGATTATCGGAGATTTCTGACAATCGGGGTGCTAATCTACCGAGCTAGGCTATGGAAGCCTCCATAGGGTATCTCGCTGGTAGCTTTACTGCTGGTTGCTACACTTAAAAGCTAGCTTTCTTACCACCTTAAGCATACAAGCCTCAAGTTGAAAATCTGTCGCCAAGCACATTTCGGTGTGTTCCAATAGCTGCACTTGCGAGCCAGTTCCTTCTAGGCTTTGTGTGCTTACCACCTTCGGCCGCATCATCACTTACCATGGTCAGATTGCGGTCAAACACAGGCCTATAAACAGTAAAAAGAAAAAAAAACACAGATTCTATCTTTTTCGTATAAAAATTGAACTCCAATTATCTCCAAACAAAATACAAAAATTAAGAACCGAACGAGATACTCAATCATTAACCTAACTTACGTCACATTAGTTTCTAAAGCACACCCACTAGTCAGATACCCTGACTCCGCTCGTGAAAGCACTAGCTGCGTCATTATAATTGGCGAAAGCTGCAGTGAGCTTTTTGAATTTGAATACAATGAACCACGCATACATTTTGCTATGAATAAAACATGTAGCTATTGGTTTCAATCAGTTTTTTATGCAACGCCATTGTATAATAATATGTAATGATATATTTTGAACAGAACGCGTGGGTGAGATTTGTGTATTACTTCTTAGAACAACGAATGGTTTTTATGCAAATTTCACTGAGTTATAAGTTGGATCAGCTTTAAATATAAACTCAGCTGGTCACATGGAGTATTTGAAGTAAAAAAGAAAAGGTATAAACTACCTTTTTCATGGAGTTTTCTTGGCTTGTGACGTTCTTCAAGAAGGGCGTGCAGAGATGTTAGAGTTAGGAGCGTGTGAATGATACAATTCCTGGTGTTGCAAGTGTTAAAGGTTCTATATACAATTGAACTACTGGCAAGTTATCTATGTAAAGTATTACGAGTACAATGTATGATAGATACCTAATTCAAAAATGTAAAAGAATCTGTCTATATTAATTGTACCGCATGACGTATTAACAAAATATTATTTATTATATTATATACCTGATTTACTGCGTTTACTTTGTATAGAAGAGGTCTCCCCTTCCAAGAGGTTATGGGAACCATTAAAATAGAATTGCTGAATGGGCAAAACTATGAAACTTGGAAAATTCAAGTACAAGCTTTACTTGTCAAAAATCAGGTATGGAAATACGTAAACGGTACCATTAAAAAGCCAACATCTAAAGAGGCAGCGGAGTCCTGGTCAGATAAGGATGAAATGGCAAAGGCTGATCTTATCATGGCGATGAATCCAGGTGAGTTGAAACATACTCGTGGGTGCGTGACGTCGCACGAAATTTGGATGAAGTTAGAAAGCGTATATGCTTCTAAAGGTCCCGTGAGGAAGGCAAATTTACTTAAAAAATTGATATTGAGCCGTTTGAAAGAGACTGATGATGTGAAAAGACATCTTGGAGATTTCTTTGAAGCCGCAAATATCCTGAGTGATATGGGTGTAACGATACACGAGGATATGCTGTCAATTTTGTTACTATATAGCCTTACGGAAAACTATGAGAATTTTAGATGCGCAATGGAAAGCAGAGATGAGTTACCGAATATAGAGATACTCAAGATTAAAATATTAGAAAAAGGTAATATTTTGAAATCAGATGAAACTACGAAAGTAGATGGAGCAATGTATGCGAAACATCAAGGACCAAAAAGGAACCAACCAACTCAGGTTCAAAAGGCACGACCGAGCAAAATTTACAAATGCTTCAAATGTCATAAACTAGGACATAAAGCTTCAGAATGCAGAACGAAGCGTGACAATTATGAATCCAGATGTGCAACAGAAATAAAGAACGAAGAGGACAGTAATTTTGATATTCTTTTTAATTGTAATTGTAATTTTTCAAATATTTGTGAGTCTATGACAAATAACTGGATCCTCGATAGTGGCTCTACATCACATTTATGTAATGATAGAGATAAATTTACTGATAATTTCTGTGCTTTTCAGGATAAGCTGAATCTAGCGTCAAATCTGTCGACTGATGTGAAGGGCAAGGGTGATGTAAGGTTGTCAGCATCAGGCAAAAGGCGAATAACTTTTGGAAATACTTTGTATGTACCAGATCTTCGTAGTAATTTGATATCTGTGGCCAAAATTACTGATAATGGGTATGAAGTAAATTTTACTAAAGATAAAGCCTATATAAATGATGAGGTAGGTAAAACCGTGATGACAGCTGAACGTATTGGGAATCTTTATCATGTTAGGGACTTGAATGAACAGGTTAATATAGCTTTTAATTCAGTTGATATCCGTACGTGGCATGAACGTATGGGACATTTAAATGGTAGAGATCTCTCAAAATTACTAAACCATTGTGGTCATAACATAAAAGAGATAGATTTACGTGTTTTAGATAATTGTGATATATGTTCTAGGGGGAAAATGAGTTCATTACCATTTTCAAGGTCGAACGGTCCGTGTAATGAAATATTAAGAATTGTACATTCAGATGTAGTAGGTCCGATGAAAACAGCATCAATGGGTGGTGCGAAATATTTTGTTACTTTCATTGACGACAGTTCTCGATGGTGTGAAGTTTATTTATTAGGGAAGAAAAGTGCAGTTTTCAGCGCATTTAAGGCATATAAAAATTTCGCAGAAAGGTTTACTGGGAAGAAAATTAAATTTCTTCAGAGTGACAACGGTGGCGAATATTGTAACCATGAATTCGATGAATTCCTAAAGAGTGAAGGTATTCAAAGAAGACTGACTATTCCTCATACACCTCAAATGAATGGCGTTAGTGAACGTATGAACAGAACTTTGCAGGAAATGGCAAGATGCATGTTATTATCCTGTGGTCTATCTGTAGGCTTTTGGGCGGACGCTGTTGTGACCGCATGCTATGTGCGCAACCGATGTCCAACTAGCAGCTTAAAAGGTGATATTCCGTTCGAGAAATGGACTAGAAATATTGTAGACCTCAATAATATGGTTAGCTTTGGAACTAAGTCATATGTATTAGATAAGACACCAGGAAAGGATAAGTTTGATGCACGTGCCAAAGAAGGAATATTCGTAGGATACCCTAGATCAACCAAAGGATATCGTATGTGGATACCTAATGAACATAGAGCTCGAGATGTTAAATTCCAAAAAGAAGAAAATGCATCAAAGGATCAGACGAACATTCGAATAGAGCCAGAAAATATTTTTCAACTAAGAGACGAGAATACACAATCTAAGGACGAACCAAATGTTCAAGAAGTCGAGTTTGAGATGGATAATGATATTATTCAGCGACAACCTACAGGCGATGTTGACCATACTGATGAAGGCGAACACTCGGGAGGAGGAGAGCATTCAGGTAATGGCGAGCGTTCTAGTAGAGGGGAAGGTTTAGGTTGTAATATCAACCCAAATGATGTCGAGCAAACTCAAGAACGAGAAAATCAACAAGTGATGTTGAAACGAGCTCCTGGAAGACCCAAGCTTGTCAAAGGGAATCGTGGGCGTCCTAGAAAGGTGTATAAGATGGTTGAAGAAGTAAACAATCCTAAAGAAGATGAAGAATATTTTTCTGCAATGGCTGAAATATCCCTAGAAGAAGCGCTATCAATCGATGAACAAAAGGAATGGAGAGAGGCAATCTTTTCTGAAGTAAGAAGTTTAGTTAAGAATGATACTTGGGATATTGTGAAAAGACCTAAAAATAGAGACATCGTAGGCTGTCGATATGTACTTACGACCAAGTTTAATGTTGATAAAACATTCAAGAAAAAGGCTCGTTTAGTTGCAAAGGGTTTTAGTCAACGGTATGGGATTGATTATCACCGAACGTATGCCCCAGTAGCAAGACTAGAAACAGTTAGATTGTTGATGGCACTTGCTGTAGAGCTGAATCTAGAAATACATCAGCTAGATATCAATACAGCATACTTAAATGGCCGACTTGATGAAGAAGTTTATATGCAGGTACCAAAGGTACTGAAAGATAGTCTTAATATGCTTATTCAAAGAGAAGATAAACAATCAATAGTTGTGAAGCGTGCTAGGCAAATGATATTAGATATCAATGCTGGAGGAGATGCTTGTCTTTTAAAGCGTTCGCTTTATGGTTTAAAACAGGCAGGGCGGCAGTGGTATTTGAGATTGGATGAGAAATTACGAAGTATGAATTTATTGCCTACTATAAACGAACCATGTTTATATTTTCAGCAAAGGGGAGATGGAACTATTTTGATTGTTATTATATATGTTGATGATATATTAGTGGCGTCCCAGGATATCAAGTGGATAGAGATATTTAAGAAGAATTTAGCCAAAGAATTTGAGCTGAAAGATTTTGGACCGGCTAAATACTGTTTAGGTATCGAGATTGAGAAAAAGGACGGAGTTATAAGTCTATCACAGCAGAAGTATATTAAAGATGCCCTAAAGAAGTATGGTATGGAAGAGTGCAAGACTGTATCCACTCCATTCGAAGTTGGGTTGAAGTTTACTAAACCAAAGGAAGAAAACCTAGATGATGTTTGTATAAATCGAGAACGATGGCCGTATCGTGAATTGATAGGTACGTTAATGTATTTGAGCGTAGGTACGAGACCTGACATAAGCAATACAATTTCAAAATTAGCTCAATTTGTGACTTGTCCTACTCACATTCATTGGATTTCGGCAAAAAGGGTTCTTCGATATTTAAAGAAAACAATTGACTATCGTCTGACTTTTAAAAAGGATGGTCATTCGTTGATAGGCTATTCAGATGCGGATTGGGGGAATTGTCTATTAGATAGAAGATCGTATTCTGGTTATGTTTTTATATTAGGAGGAGCAGCTATTACATGGAGATCTCAAAAGCAGCGAACAGTAGCTACGTCTTCTACTGAAGCTGAATATATTAGTACTAGTGAGGCAATGAAAGAAGCTCTCTACCTAAGTAGTTTGTTAAAGGAGATAGGTTGTTTACAATTATCTAAAACTACTGTCTATGCTGATAATCAAGGGGCGATCTATCTTGCTAAAGATCCCGTTTATCATGCTCGTAGTAAACATATAGACATAAAGTTCCATTTTATCAGGGACGTACTCAGGGATAATGTCATAGAGTTAAAGCATGTGCCGACAGATTTGATGCTGGCTGACGTTTTAACGAAAGCATTACCTGTGGGTAAACATAATAAGTTTATTAGTGGTTTAGGGCTTCAGTAGTTTAATTGAGGGGGCGTGTTAAAGGTTCTATATACAATTGAACTACTGGCAAGTTATCTATGTAAAGTATTACGAGTACAATGTATGATAGATACCTAATTCAAAAATGTAAAAGAATCTGTCTATATTAATTGTACCGCATGACGTATTAACAAAATATTATTTATTATATTATATACCTGATTTACTGCGTTTACTTTGTATAGAAGAGGTCTCCCCTTCCAAGAGCAAGTCCATAGACTAAGGTTACTGAAGAAGAAAGAAGAAAAAAAGCATTTTATTTTTGCGCGCCATTCGAGGCAGATATTAAATAACATAATTAAAAACAATAAAAAAATATACACAAAATACACACTCTTATATCATAGTTAGTTATAGTTTATGACTATTTACGTCCAATAATAATTCTGATGATGCCAACCTATCAAAATACCCAGTTAATTTTATAGCTACTTCTAATTCGATTAATAATGGAGCTATCTCCATTATTAATCGACCATCCATGGTCAATTGGCTGATTTGGACCCAGGAAACAACAGACATTCAATATTCAATCTCATAACTATGTTGCGGTAAGAGTTGAAAACTTTCGTCGCTAACTTCTGGAGAGGTAGAAGATGTTGGTACAAAAGTATGGTATTTACTCCAGTAAGGTTCAAAAGTACGTGGTAAATGGTTCTCTCAATAATCAAGAAGTGTCAACTCAAGAATGCTGTTGAATATTCGAAGGCATTCCTTGTTTGAAAATAGTGTATATGACCAGGAACAATAATTAAAATAAGATTTGAATGAAAGAGGTCGCATCGTCACATATAATTTTTAATTTTTTTATTTATTTAAATTTTCTAAATTCACATGTTTTACATACAGGTCGTTGTTTTGGTCAGCGACGAGCGACTCAGGGTCGATAATACAAATGATACTGGTGCTAAAAGAAATATAAAAAAAATACTTTATTTTTTTTCAATAATAAAAATAAAAAAATTAAAATTTTGAAAATCATGTAATAAGCTAAAGTGTATAACATAATACTCAACGGGAGTACGAGGGAGTAAAGGGGTGGGGCGATGGCGGCTTGTGCCTAGCTCTAGTCTGTGCACGTGCCTAGTAACCATACCTTGCAGTAATTTTATTTCAAATTGAATAAGGTATTTCTCAACATATTTACAGTATTTAATGGAATTAAGTCCATTTTTGGGGAATATATATTTTGTACTACCGCTCCTGGGTCGCTTGTCGCCGACCAAAACAACATCCTGTATAGTTTCTGCCAAACTGTAAAACAGTTTATCGGCAGTTAATATAAATAGTTCGATATAAAATGGATCACATTCTAAACCGTTCCAAATAGTTTTTCCGATAAACCCTCGTTTTACTGTAGTGAAATGTCACTCGTGTGGCATCTAACAAACGGCAATTGGAGAGATTTCTACAGCGGACGGCAAATGCCCTGCCTGCGAACGATTCGTCCCACTTTCCTCATATTTATGTTCGCTTTAAGTCCTATATTCTTTGACTTATGCGGTGAGAGCCAACTAATTTTTTATGCAGTTAATGTAATGTCTTCAGGTGTGCTTTATGTGGCTTCAAATATCACAATTTTCTATCTTGTTACTATGGATTTCTGTATACTAACTGTTATTTCATCGTAAACTAAATTAAATGCATAACCAATAATAGGTTAGTGAGCTTTACCGTTTTTAAGTCTCAGAATCTGAAATTAATCTTTGGTAATCATCATTTCACCTTACGCGCTGCAGGCCGTGGATTCGATTCCCACACAGGACATGCATTTGTGTGCATGAACATGTCTGTATGTCCTGAGTCAGGTTGTAATTATGTATATTAAGTATGTATTTACACACAAAAAGTAGTATATGTATTATATCAGTTATCTGGTTTTCATAGTACAAGCTCTGCTTAGTTGGGATCAGATGACCGTGTGTGAGGAATGTCCAAGGATATTTAATATTTACTTTGTATAATTCTTCAGTCCTTCTTTTTTGTTTTCTGCTTTAAAAAATCATATATTCGCTATATTTGAAACCCAAAGTTCAAGTCAAACCTTGAGCCATAATTTTCCCTCTACGTACGTACCCTAAAACGAAATAATCTTAATTGCGATGAAGATAAGATCTCAACTACGGTGGCCACCAACCGATGCGAGTTTATCGGACAATATTTGACAAATTACAGACAAGTTTGACAAATCGCAGCCCACTGTGCGTTTGTCAGCACTCTATTGTTTTGTGTGATGCACGTAAGCTTGTGGGTAGGCTCGTACCATGATTCATAATTTTGATACTTGAACTATTAAATTGTTTTATTTAAAAGAGTGTACTCAAGATTTGTCTTTCTACTTTTGGTAGGAACTCTCTCTATTGAAAAATAATCATAGCTTAGCATTTATTTTCTCACTAGCTGTCCCCCGCGGTTTCACTCGCGTTCCCGGGATAAAAAGCCTATGTCCTTCTCCATACCATAGGCTATCTGCATGTCATATTTCATGAAGATCCGTTGAGTAGTTGAGGCGTGAAAGCGTAACAAACATACAAAGAAACAAAGTTACTTTCGCATTTATAGTATGGATATGGATTAGTATAGATGGATACCTGTTTCTAAATGAGAAGTCGGTAAAAATCATCTATCACGCTCCATAAGTCTTGGTTTGCTGATAATTCTGTAAAAAGTTCAACGCTTCCTTCATATATTTTCTGTTCCATCTTTAATAATTTTAAAATATTCGTTGCAGTTTCGATCAAAATAGGTTTTTTTTTTATACTACTTAGGTAGCAAACAAGCATACGGCCCGCCTGATGGTAAGCGGTTACCGCAGCCTATGGACGCTTGCATCACCAGGGGTGTTACTCGCGCGTTGCCGACCCTGCAGAAATCTCTTCACACCCTTTTTGAAGAACCCCATGCTGTACTCCATTGGGAAAACCACGGCAGGGAGCTCATTCCACAATCTGAGCGTCCGCGGAAGGAAGCTCCTTTGAGACCGCACAGTTCGAAACAATTTTGGTTTCAATATGTGGGGATGGACTCCCTGTCGATGGCGAGAGTTGCGATGGTAGAATGTAGCCGTGGGCATCATCTTAAACAATTCTTCAGAACACTGTCCGTTATACAAGGTCAAATACTAAATGCCAATATAAAGCAAATTAAAATTAAATGAGATTTCTAATCGAATAAACTCATTAGAAATACTCGAGTTCTCATAGTAAGACACGTATCGATGTAGCCACGATATGTCGCCCACTAATGCATTTCCGTGAGAACTCCATACAATGGTGGGAATGCAATGCGGTTCCCCTCTATTTATTATTAATAACATAATTATATTTATCGCAGGATGTGGTGAAATTAAAAAAGTTAATACATTTTTATTATTAAGATATGTGTTGCGAGATCGATGTATATTAAACAAATTCGGGCCAGTTACATACACCATTTATAACTCAAAATTGGCTGTACCTATTTTCATGATCTTTGATTTGTTGGGTTTTCCCATATATTTTGTATGTAACGGCTGCTTTGATGATATCTCGAGAACGAATTGACTGATTTCGATGAATTTATAGGCTACTTTTTATCCCGTGAAACCGCAGAGGACAGCTAGTTAGTTCATAAAAAGTGAACTAGAAGTTTCATGAAACAATGAACTCAATTAAAACAAAATAATACTGAGTATTTACTTCTCTAGTATGTACAGACTTTTCCGAAGTTGTTCTTAATTGCCATTGGAAATACCAAATACCAATTTTGATCTTCAAACATGCCGATTCCCGTACATAATTTTAGCCAGTATAAATAGAAATATTACCTATATAAGCCAAAAATTTAATTACTTAAACTCGAAATTCCCATTATCCAAAAGCTAAATACAAAAAATTGCGGATTTGTGAATTCCATATTCATAATGCTTTCGTGATGGATCTAGGCGATACAAAAACAAAAAAATCCGACCAAGTGCGAGTCGGACTCGCACACGGAGGGTTCCGTACAATAGTAACTATAATATTAACTAACTCAAATTGACCTTGAAATTAATAGTAGGCGCAACAAAAAAAAAACACCAAATGAATGAAGACGTTTCTTGTATGTTTTAATTTTATATAATTTTTATTATTTATTGTTATAGCGGCAATAGAAATACATATTCTGTGAAAATTTAAATTGTCTACCTATTACGGTTCATGAGATACAGCCCACTGACAGACAGACAGACAGACGGACGGACGGACAGCGGAGTCTTATGAATAGGGTCCCGTTTGGCACCTTTTGGGTATGGAATCCTAAAAATGTCTGTAGGATAAGTTTTTAACCTAAAAAAGCTTACTTCTCTTTCACATGGTTTCCTTATAATTACCCAAAGATTTTCATAGGGCATCGTGCCTCTACCCAGATGGATAGTCAGCCTTACTAAAGCATGACATTTAATATCACTCCGCTTGAGGGGCTCCTGAGCAAATCGCACTCAGTTCGTACTGCGCACGGCTGTCATCGCGTCATACTCGCTGTACTGATTAAATAAAAAATGCCAACTAGCATATTGAAATACTGTCACAACACTTATAAAAACCAAGGAAAAACTAAAAATCTAACCTTCCATGTGTAAGTATTGCGATTTAGTGACTTTTAATTACCTAAACTTATTACTTTTAAATACTGTCAATTATGGCTTGTTTATTTTGTGTTCCCATAGAGGCGACTATCCTTCTGGACGTTTTAAATTCTTTGTAATTACCGTAACTTTTACTTAGTTACTGTTTAGTCATCGCAGTAAATAATATTTTTTTACTTCTAATTGCCACCACGTTTACTGTAATGGAATTAAAAACACTCAAGTAACTTTGTTCAAGGAACATTAAGAAGTCCCATTTAATTGGGTTAACTTTGTTCTGAGTAAACACACCTTGGGACTCCCAGTACCGTACTTTCAGTGTCTGGGATATTTTAATAAGATATTTCATACACCCATCTTGGATAAAAAGGGGTTTGACATTTTCCCCTTTTCATATTTTTTTACTTTTAAATAACGTCGCTGAATACAGAGTGTAAATTTGAGTAAAAAAAATAATAGAATTCGAACCAAAACTAAAGAACCTTGCCAACCCATGATTTTCAGCATCCACTTAACCACTTATCATTGCCTAAACAGCATTAACACGTTATAAAATTATCATTTTGATAACGAATGATGGTCACAGATGAGGAATGTGATGAACAAACAATAGTAAGATTCGCTCCACGAACGTTTCGTAAGTGTGATTGCGTTAATATACAAACAAAACCAAACGATATGCGTTGCGTTTTATAAGGGCGAGCTGAGGTGTGAGCGGTGAGCGGGAGCGGAACAATCCTACTATTATATTATTAGCTGTCCCCCGCGGTTTTACCCGCGTTCCTGGGATAAAAAGTATGCCTATGTCCTTCTCCATATCATAGGCTATCTGCATGCCAAATTTTATGATGATCCGTTGGGTAGTTGAGGCGTGAAGGCGTTATAAACAAACTCACTTTCGCATTAGTTAGGATATTTGGTTTTTTAGCAAACAAGCATACGGCCCGCCTGATGGTAAGCTGTTACCGCAGCCTATGGACGCTTGCAATACCAGGGGTGTTACTCGCGCGTTGCAGACCCTGCATAAATCTCTTCACAATCTTTTTGAAGAACCAAATACTGTACTCCATCGGGAAAACCACGGCGGGAACTCATTCCACAATTTGAGCGTCCGTGGAAGGAAGCTCCTTTGAGACCGCACAGTTCGAAACTATTCTGGTTTCAATATGTGAGGAGGGACTCCCCGTCGATGGCGAGAGTTGCGAAGGTAGCCGTGGGCATCATCGAACACTGTCCGTTGTTCAAGCGCTAGAACACACATAAAGAGGCAAAGTCTCTCCTCAGACTCAGGGAATTTATTTATTAAAGAAAAACTTATATACTAAACAATTTAATTGTATACTTACAAACGAATTATAGGCTACATGTATATTAATTATAACGCGAGCAGAGCATTTACAAATTACTGTTTGCTATAATATATAAAGTAATAGTAAACAAAAATAAATTTATAATGATGATATGAAAATAATATGGATCCTAACTCCCTCCCCAATGAGCTCTGACGAGCAGGAACACAAAAAAGTTATTTGGCTGCGGTATTCTGTAAGGTGGAGGTACTTCCCCAGTCGAGCTGCTCTTTGAATGAATAAACGCTATGCTATACCTTTCTAAAAACTCCTACTTCAACTTAATGTTTATGACACTCTGTAATGGCTGAACGAATTCGAATTCAACTAAAGGTACACATATAGTATAGAGCATACCCTGGAAACCCTAAGAACGTTCGTAAAATTACGGGGCTAAAGCTACATATATGGAATTGTGGATATTTATTTGAATACTCAACTGAAGAATTATCAGTAATAGTGATACTATAATAAAAATAAAAAATTTAAGTTTAAATTTTCATGCGACCAGGGAGCCAAGTCTTCTAAAATGTCATACTGACATGACAGGATACTATTGCAATTCCATTAACATTGAGCCGATGTGCGCACTCTACTAATTCATAATGTTCTCATAATTATCGAAAAGAATTGTAGTACAAAAACTGTCAAAACTGACAACTATAAGATCAATGTGGCACGATTATAGTTTCAGTGGAAAATCATCGGAAAGCTATTATGGCGCCATTATGACGCTATTGTGTTAGTAGACCAAAACTGTGAAATGTGATAATTTTGACATAACTGATTGTTCATTGGAACACAATTGTAATAGCAGACTTGGGCCACAGATCTCGCATTCTAACCTAGATTATTTGTGTTGGATAAGGCCAAATGTCTTGTATGATTAAAATACTAACGTCAATTATTACTAATCAATACTTAAAGCCATTTAAACTAAGTAAGCTTATATATGATTGATAATCGACAAATCAACTGTATTTTTCATTATATTTGTAACTCTCCTATAGTTTATGACTTGTACCACAATTCCCAACGTGCGCAGGAGTGCGCTCGCGAGATGATGTCACTCGTCTTCGGGCTTAAAGTGTTTGTATAACATTTAATGTTTGGTAAAGGAGAACCAAAAAACTACACTTATATAGCACTATGTAGGTGCTTACGAAATCAAGTATGTGCTTAGATAAAATGTTAAGTATTATTATAATCTTTTATATTTGTTCAAAATGTATTTTTAATTTATTTTTAAATGTAGTTTAATTTCTAAGGACGTATGATAGTAATGTGTATTGAATAGACAGTTTATTGAATTGCGATTGCATGTGAAGTTGTGAAGCTTTCCAAAGCTTCCTAAGAAGCTCTAATTATTTGAAGTAGCTTTATAATGATTTTAATTGCCTGAGTCCGGCTATAATTATGTATAATAAGTATGTATTTACAAACAAAAAGTATATATATTGTATATCTATACTATACTATAATAAAGCGGAAGAGTTTTTTTGTTTGTTTGTTTAAACGGGCTAATCTCTGGAACTACCAGTCGGATTCGAAAAATTCTTTCACTAATAGGAAGCTACATTATCCCCGAGTATTATATCCCGGGAACGCGAGTGAAACCGCATGGAACAGCTAGTGTATTATATCAGTTATCTGGTTTCCATAGTACAAGCTCTGCTTAGTTTGGGATCAGATGACCATGTGTGAGGAAAGTCCCAGGATATATTTAATTTGTACTGTTTTCTGTTTTTAGGTTCGGTACCCAAAGGGTGCCAACGGGACTCTATTACTAAACCTCCACTATCCGGCCGACTGTCTGTCAGTGGTCTGTACCTCATAAACCGTAATAGGTAGACACTTAAAATTTTCACTGAATGTATATTTGTATTGCTACTATAACAACAAATAATTAAAATGAAATAAAATTAGAGGGGTCCTAATACAAATGTTTGTACGGAACCCTTCGTGTGCGAGTCTGATTCGCACAAGGCCGGTTCTTTAAAAAAAATAACTATGTTTGATTAATCTACGATACATCGGTAGATACAAAGCAGATAATATTAACTTAGTACCTAATTTTCATTATTACAATAACCTATTTCAACACCTAATTTTGCTGACATTTTTGCACCATTTTTAGTATCATAATGTAGCTAATTACGCACTAGTGCTTTTTACTTTACATTAACGCACAGTTTTATGATTGGTATAATCCCGATTATGTTAAGTTTGTACCTCAATGCAATTGATTATGTATGTTGACGAGCATTCTTAATTTAAACGGGTAAAACAGTATGACAGCGCAACGCTGTCAAAAAAAAGAAAGTCTACTTCAAAAAATACAAGTCTGATTTTGTCCTCGCAAGTGTGTTGAAAAACGTCGTATTACAAACGTGTGCATTGATCATTACACCCTCGGCTCCCTTATCGACGTTTGCCTGAAGCTCACGCGCTTAATACCGCCACGTGTGTAATGACCAACTTTGCACACGTATATCATAATGTTCTATTATTTGCTTCTTAATTTATTTATTGTTCAACACACTCGCTTGTAAAGTGACATTTATTGCAAAATAAAAGTGTATTTTTTCTCGCAAGTGTGTTGAAAAATGTCGTATGACACGCATGTGCATTTATTTATTACACTCTAGGCTCACTTATCGCACTTTATACTGCCTCGACTGTTAATAACCCACTTTGCACACATGTATCATAATGTACTATTATCTATTGTGGCGCAATCTATGTAGGTATTTAAACTCCTTGCATTCCCGAAGACTACTTAAATTTATAACTTAGCCGTAAACTTAATTAGTCCCACTAATTCTTCGTTTACCACCAACGTTAGTTTACTAATTAAATGCAAACCCAATATAAAATCACTCTTGTTCGTTAGTCAATAAAGTCTTTTTTATATCCAGACTGTTGTTTAACAAGTTGCATGGGAAATTCTACTTTATTCTTAAAGAAATAAGTCTGAGAATTTATTGTATCAATTAAGATTGAATACGATCAAAGAGATTGATATCTTGTTTGGATTAAACCGATTTTCGTTTGACGTATGCTCATCTATAGGGCCAGTTTCCGTGTTCAAATTAACCTTATTAGGGTTAATATACGTTGCTGTCATTTATGGTACTTTTACTTGTTATTGAATTACTGCGAGTTTATGAGAGAGTTTTACTTGTATATCTCAAAAAGAGATACTTTCTCATACGTTAGTAACTATAGAAAATCTGTTTTGTTTTTTCGAGATTTTGACACTTTTATCTTTTATGGTGGGTTCATTTATATTACACAAAAGTCACAATAATACACACAACATAAAATGACATAGTCAAGAGAATCGTATGGGCTCGGGAAACGCATTTTCATAATATTTTTTAAGTAAAAACAAACGAACTTGCCCCGTATTCGGTCTTGCCCCTCTATATTTAGGCCAGATTTTGCTATTGGCAAACACGTCTGATAAGTCTATACAAAAAAGGTATATAAATTCGATTCTGAATTGGAAAGTCAAAAAACACCTTTGACATTAAATTTATATCAAACGATACAAAGTCTCCATTGAGATCAAGGATACAACTTAGAATACAGCCCACTACCAAAGCCTACTTATATCTAGCTAAATCGCTATTTTGTCTAAATATTCTCTATGTCATAAATCGTCATTACCAATTGTTATTTATCGATACCAAAGTCAATAATTTCGAAGCCGCTTAGCACAGGAGTCGTCATCCATTCATCAACCGTAGGAAGGTACGTAGGTAGACGTTAATTTGCAAACAGATGGGATTTCATAATCGCTTTTAGCGAAACGATTTTATGGTTTTGCAAATTTACACTTTAAGTTTAGTTTACTAAAGGGCTGGTCTAATTGACCTTTGAGATTTGGAAGATTAATGTGTGGCTTTGTAATTATCTGGCTTATGAAATCTGCGTACTATCATGGTATTTTTTTGGATATAACAGGTGGAGATTTCGAGATGGCATATTTTCGAAACCTATGTTGGGTTAGTCATGCTGAACAACTTTTACTATGGGATCAATGGTGAATTCTCAAAAAAAAAATTATTCTTCATAGTAAATGTCAACCTTGCTCGATCTTAATGTATGAAAAAGAATTTTTTTTTTAGGTTTCGTAAATATGCCATCTCGAAGTCTCCACCCAGTATAACTACATACATTATTTCGCAAACAGGTAGCGGCGACTCCCAGTGCGTTTGCAATGTCAAAATATCAGGCACGTACTGATACGAAATAAGAATGAGTTCTGCATTCAAAAATTTCTTTAATCAATTACTAATGTTATTGTTAATTATAATCAACTATCAAATAAAGCTGTGATATACAGGTGTTGTTTTGGTCGGCGACAAGCGACCCAGGAGCGGTAGTACAAAATATATATTCCCCAAAAATGGACTTAATTCCATTAAATACTGTAAATATGTTGAGAAATACCTTATTCAATTTGAAATAAAATTACCGCAAAGTATGGTTACTAGGCACGTGCGCAGACTAGAGCTAGGCACAAGCCGCCATCGCCCCACCCCTTTACTCCCTCATACTCCCGTTGAGTATTATGTGTACACTTTAGCTTATTACATGATTTTCAAAATTTTAATTTTTTCATTTTTATTATTAAAAAAAATTAAATTATTTTTTTATATTTTTTTTAGCACCAGTATCTATTGTATTATCGACCCTGAGTCGCTCGTCGCTGACCAAAACAACGACCTGTATACCTTCGTTAGAACATTATATTGTAGAGTGTGGGTCGAGAGAGTGTAGAGTATATTTACTTTTTTTTTTGGATATTTTATGGTCGTGACACTAAAAAGGTTGAGAATAGATGATCTTAAAGATTCATCTCCTATTCGTGTATTTTTGTTAAACACGTCAACATTATTAATAATAATAATGATTAAATCTGTATAGTATATAAAAATGAATCCCTATTTCCCACTCTCCATATTTTTTTAAAGTTTTCTAATACTTTGTAGAAAGTTCTTACAGATTTTTTTAAAGAAAGTTGCTGAAAAAATTAGAAGAAATCTTAACGGTAGGGTAGAGAATAGGGCAGGACACCACATAAACGAATTCGCGCCGGGCAGGTAAATATGAGAAATTATATTTTTTTTTTTTACTCTCGCTACCTTAAATCTTTATTTATGATTTTTCCCATACTTAATTCTTTTTAATTTTCAATGAACAATACAATATTTCATTCTTACAATATTTTTTCCTTACACTTTTAAGAAATGTAACAATAAGTCAATCAGCTTCAAGGGAACTCGGTAGGGAAATACAGAGAACACAGATTAAGCAATACAGATAAATAATAAATTAAGAAAAAACGTATAAATTCAACGTGGCAAATTAAAATGTAAACGAAATATTTTCCGAGAATCGAAAGCAGTGATGCGCAGGGCTCGCGCGTCCATAATAATGTTGGCCTACTTTTGGCCAATGTCTGTGTGGCCAATGCTATATATGGCCACAATGTTTGACCATTCTGGGACACCAGAACGGAGAAGTTTAAGTGATTTTTTTGTGCAAATAACATGACTTTTGTTTTACGCTTCGATCGTAATTGTTCTTCGCGTGGATTTTGATCGAAAAGATAAACAAAATACCTCTACCTCCTTAATATTCTGACACTTACTGATACCTCTATGATTCTGACTCTATCAGAATATCAGGATAATAATAATAAAGATTGCTTTTCCTTTAATTTGTAAAACAGTGATTTATTTCTAGAATTCTTATCGCGTGGTTTTAACTAGAGTAATAATATAGATAAGTAACATTAATTGATGTAATTATTATCTATGTAAAACACAGTATTTTGTTTTAAAACAAAACATTAACAAATAGATAACACAACTTATCTTAATGTTGAGTCAACTCCTTATTTTAGCCTATAACGATGTTTATGTTACGTAACCATCTGATTTTGTCGGTTTGTAAATAAAAAAAAACTTATGTCCAATATGTATTTTCATAGCGCCGCAATGCAAGTCGTGAGTTCGAAACCAACATACGACTTACATTTGTGTGCATGAACATGTCTGTATGTCCTGAGTCTGGGTGTAATTATGTATATTAAGTGCGTATTTACAAACAAAAAAGTAGTATGTGTAGTATATCAGTTATCTGGTTTCCATATTACAAGCTCTGCTTAGTTTAGTATCAGATGACCGTGTGTGAGGAAATTTCCCAAGATATTATTAACATAATATTTTTAAAGAGTTATTTTAATTAAAACATATTTATTGTGAAACAAACTATTTACCCGAGTAGCAAAAGTCAAATGTTAAAACTAACGCACAAATGTGTGACCAAAAGTTGGCGGAACAAATGGCCAATGTGTAAACGTGACATAAGCCACGGACCATAACCCGATCGTTAAAAAACACGATAACCATATGACCGACCACCTCTAGCGTCAATTGGTTATAAAATCGGCGCAACGCTAGTGCTCATGTCACTTTCTTTGGCCATTTAGAACCTAGTTTATGGTAAAGCTGTTCATAAGGGAATTTCACATAACAATTAACTTATATGCAAGTATAACCTGTATTACTTGTTCGTTGGAATAAATTGAATATTAATGTATGTATTTGTAAGCAGTATCATATTATAAACGTTGATATTGTAAAGCCCATAACGATTATTATTAAAGGCAAAATAATATCAGTGAAATTCCGTTTTTTTTTCTTCCGTTTTTTTTGTTTAGGCCTGTAAGAAAGTAAAAAATCTATAAATAAACACGTGGAGAGAAGTATTTGTACCCATTTTTAAGTATGCTATGCGTACTGAGATTTTTCTTAACTAAAGTTTATATTTGCAGAAAATAAATGTTTTATCGAATTTCGAACACAATAAATTTTTTATTTATTTTTTACTGTTGATAGGCCTGTGTTTTTACCACAGTATCTTACCATGGTAAGTGATAATGTGACTGAAGGTGGTACAGCTATCGGAACACACCGATAGGTACTTGGCAACAGATTTTCAACTTGAGGGTGGTAGCCAGCCAGATGGGTATTACAAAGTACCCTACCACCGTGCTATGGTTTCCTCACGATGTATTCCTTCGCCGAAAAGTCAAGCTCATTGTAGGATTCGAACCCGGGACCTTCTTCTCGGTATCCGACGTCACCACCACTGAGCTATCATCGCCTTAAAAAATACAATACATATAAAACTAGTCGAAATAATTACGGCTAATTCTAACTAGGTACTTACCCAATAAGTAAACATGACAGTATTTACCCATTCTCTCATATCTTCCGCCCCATAAAAGCCATCATCAAGCCTACAAAATATTTCAACCATCTGTAAACTGAAGAATTCAAAATGGGCCATTAAATCTAACGTCCCAGGCATGGCCACTCGTTGGCCATCGTAAAAATGTCATGGTCCCATGGTTTATAGCGAACCCCCTATGAAGGCCCATGAATTTGTATGAGCTATCCTGACTCAGTTTTGTTGCTCACACGTCGACTCATGCGCATCTTATTTATGTTATGAGCTGTGCTGCCAGCATTGAAAAGTATTTCTGTCTTTACTTTTGTTTTAAAATAAGGTTATATTTTCTAATACAATAACGCGATTTGATTAGTTTAATTGAATTATGCGTGCTTATATTATTCCAAATTCAAAATTTTTCAAGTTTAAAATTATTGTCTATTTCAACGATTAATAAATAATTACATGGACTTTTTGGCGAGAACTTGCAGAGTGACGTTGCGTGTTCATTTTTATTTTCATAAATTCGTGTATTTTGAGTTTTATTGCATATTATCGGTGGTATTTTATCCAATAAAGATCAATACATGTGCACCAGTGAAGTGAAATGAAATGAATTATGTGTATCGTGTATCGTGGCTTTTCAAGTTGTCTCAAGAAGTCCGTGAAAAGTGTTAGTACAATGACCACCATTGTGTGACTATTATGGACGGTGACTGACTGAGGACTATGTGAAAAGTAGGGGGAAGTTGTGACTAGAACTTATAATATTACTGGAAATTGGCAAAATACACAAGACGTGTGACGCCATTGAAGAAAAAAAAATTACATGAGCCAATTTTTAACCTTAATAGCATGAGGCTAAAGTTTAATTTAATAGAATTGTACATCAATTCCCATAAACCCACACCTCGCATTGAATTACAAATTGACACCTTTGAATTATCCATGTCGGCGTTTTACTTGAGTGTAAAATATTTCCCAATACATTCGCAGTTCGCACATTAAACCTGGCAACACCATTGTAAGTAACTTTATGAGTCAACGTTACAATGTGACCGCGCGTTTATTGAAATTGAATTGCAATTTGTAATGTTATTATGTAAATTCAGGGCGTTTGAGTACGTTTTAATACCTGACGCGTTTGAGTATTGTATCGTTTTAAGTGCTTTACGCAATATTTATGTACTAGCAGCGAAACCCGGCGTTGCTCGGGGTAAAATACATCGCATGATTAGTGGTATAAAAATATATAAGGATAAGGATATATTTTTTAACAGACATTATAGATTTCTATTTTCGATTTCGATTTGGTTCTTTTAGTTAGA
The DNA here is from genome assembly GCA_951394255.1 of Polyploca ridens. Taxonomy (NCBI): domain Eukaryota; kingdom Metazoa; phylum Arthropoda; class Insecta; order Lepidoptera; family Drepanidae; genus Polyploca; species Polyploca ridens. Next base: position 3,624,808 of record OX596264.1, on the reverse strand, counting down.
TCAATAATAACACTCGTACACATTTTGGAACTTTCCAGATCAATCCAAAAAAATTTACAACTTTCTCGAACATTTTAAATCGCTTATAATAAATTGCACTCATTTTAGAATTTTTTAGATCATTCTAGAAATAGTTAGAACTTTCTCGAACATTTAAAATGGTTTATATTTTTTTTTTTTTTTATTGATAATAGGTTTGTGTTTGACCGCAATCTCACCATGGTAAGTGATGATGCGGCCGAAGGTGGTAAGCACACAAAGCCTAGAAGAAACTGGCTCTCAAGTGCAGCTGTCGGAACACACCGAGAGGTGCTTGGCGACAGATTTTCAACTTGAGGGTGGTAGCAAGCCAGGCGGGTACTACAAAGTACCCTACCACCGTGCTATGGTTTCCTCACGATGTTTTCCTTCACCGAAAGCTCAAGCTCATTGTAGGATTCGAACCCGGGACCTTCGTCTCGGTATCCGATGTCACTACTACTGAGCTATCATCGCCTTAAAAACTTACTCATTTTAATCATAATTAATAATTTACTCATAAATGCACTCATTTTAGAATTTTCTGGATCATTCTAGAAATTTCTAGGACTTTCTCGAATATTTTAAATCGCTTATAATAAATTGCACTCATTTTAGAATTTTCTAGAAGTTTCTCGAACATTCCAAATCGATCATAATAAATTGCACTCATTTTGGAACTTTCCAGATCATTCGGAAAATTTCTAGAACTTTCTCGATCATTCTAAATCGATCATAATAAATTGCAGTCATTTTGGAACTTTCCAGATCATTCGGAAAATTTCTAGAACATTCTCGATCATTCTAAAATGATCATAATAAATTGCACTCATTTTGGAACTTTCCAGATCATTCTGGAAATTTCTAGAACGTTCTCGAACATTCTAACTCGATAATAACAGTTTTGGACATTTCGGAACTTTCTAGATGAAGCCAGAAATTTGTAGAACTTTCTCAAACATTCTATATCGATTATAATAGTTTTCATTCATTCTAGAATTTTCTAGAACATTCCAGATATTTGTTGAAATTTCTAGAACACTCCAGATAAATTATAACCGTTTTACTCATTTTGGAACTTTCTAGTTCATTCAAGAAATTTCTCGAACATTCTAAATCGATCATAATCAATTGCACTAATTTTGTAACTTTCCAGATAATTCGGAAAATTTCTAGAACGTTCTTGAACATTCTAACTCGATAATAACAGTTTTGGACATTTTGGAACTTTCTAGATGAAGCCAGATCAATTATAACCGTTTTACTCATTTCGGAACTTTCTAGATCATTCAAGAAATTTCTAGAACATCCTCGATCATTCTAAATCGATCATAATAAATTGCACTCATTTTGGAACTTTCCAGATCATTCTGGAAATTTCTAGAACGATCTCGAACATTTTGGAACTTTCTAGTTGAAGCCAGAAATTTGTAGAACTTTGTCAAAACATGCTATATCGATTATAATAGTTTGCATTCACTCTAGAATTTTCTAGATCATTCCAGATATTTGATGAACTTTCTAGAACATTCCAGATCGATTATAACCGTTTTACACATTTTGGAACTTTCCATTTCAGAAATTTTGAGATCTTTTCAGAAGTCCTCGTGCATTAGAAAAGGACAGCAATATATGTTTTAACATTTTCGCCACCCACAACCACCCCCTTCCACCCACCGTGACCAAACTCCCTTACTACCACCTGGAGATCAAGGGGTATTTACCACCTCAACGGGAAGTAGATTGGGGTTGGTGGTGATTGAGAAAACTGCGTATTTACGTACCCACAAAAGCATTTTATATATATTATTTTATGTATTACATTTAGCGAGGGGGAAGCGGTAAAACCCACGTATTCTCAAAGACTTTTTAGCTATAAAATGGTTTGATAAATATACGATTTCTTAGATTAAAAATCCTATATATTCGTGAATTTAGCTTATACCAAAGAATACATGAATTTGACGGCCACGTTGGCGCGGTTGGTTAAGGTTCCACCTATCGCGCAGCAGGTCGTGGGTTCGTTTCCCACACAGGACATGCATTTGTGTGCATGAACATGTCTGTATGTCCTGAGTTTGGGTGTAATTATGTATTGAAGTATTTATTTACAAACAAAAAGTAGTATATGTAGTATATCAGTTATCTGGTTTCCATAGTACGAGCTCTGCTTAGTTTGGGATCAGATGACCGTGTGTGAGGAATGTCCCAGGATATTTATAATGACAAAAAAAGGTAAATCTATCATCGAGGAAAAATCCCTTTATAGTAGAAATATTAAATCCAATTCCGCAACTAGTAAATGTTTTTGCACTGATTAATAACAGTACTGACCAATCACTGCATCTAAATATATAGTCTGTGAGTGTCTTTGATTTAGCCAATCAGAGCGCATTGTGGTGGGGAAGTAGTGGAAAACATTTTAAAGAAAATGAACATCATTGCGCTTCTTTGAGATAATTTGTTAGATGACCTCTAATAGACATAAGGAAGATAGGTTTTTCATACAAATAATGCAACACTCTTTTTTTTTCATCCGTGGTAAAGGGGACTCTAAAAGATATACTGCTATTAATAAATGTACTGGACGTGTCTGCTTTTTACTAAGTAATCACGCATTTGACCCTTCAGAACTTCTTATGCATATTTTTGCTATAAAAACTACCAATATAGCATCAATAAATAGCATAAAGCATCATAAAAATCTAAGAATTCGTTTTTAAAATACATCCAATTTATAATCTAGAAAACACATTAAGATTCAATCTTCATAGCTACTATACAAACTAAAGCTGTATTACCGCTACGGGTCAGCCTAAGCCACGTTCTCATGGTAGACAATTTCGTGTAGGTCACTGGTACAGTGCGCTTGCACTGGCTTCCGGCCCACCCGGCAAGCAAATCGCCTTATACGCTTCGCATAAAGTAGCGTGTAAACCTCTTTGAACGATATGTGCTGCATAGCGGGGTTAGTAGGTGAGCGAGCGGATTATTTCTGATTATAAGTTCTGTTTTTATTCTAACTGATATTTCAAATGCGAAAGTGAGTTCGTTTGTTACAATTTGAAATCACAACGACACACACAACTAACTGTGATAAATTTGGCGCAAAGATAGCTCATGGTATGAAAAGAAGAGAACCACGGGGAACAGCTATTATACGATACAATTTATAAAAACATTATACTAATAAGGTCAAAGGAAACTGAGGATGTGTAAAGCCTAGACTAGGACTAGGAAGGAAAACGTTCCGCGACGCTGTTTCGCTTAAAGAGGTACAGGGATCCACGATAATGTTGTTAAAAAACTAGAACTCTTCAAGATGTAATATGTATCAATGGTTCGTTTATAACAGCGTCAGTTGCCACTCCGAAGAAACTATTTGCTCATAAAAAAATCGCTGTCGCTTATCACAAACACCACCATTGATACGCTCCAAAATCTGAATATTACGTCAGTTTGGGTATTAAATGGGAGATTAAAGTGTAAACGTTTAAGCGCAAGTTGGGTCACCAGGTTCTTACAGCATTATAGTTGTTGCGGTCATTACTTTTATATTACCAAAGTGTTTTAACGCGCTTGGTGTTCTCAATTTAAATTTTTAATGTAATCCAGATTGAATGGAAATTCATTGAATTGTCGTTTTGTGAAGTTTGTTTTTAATTTGTAAAAAATCGTACATAGGTTTCTGTTACTAGAAAATCAACACAAAGATTCAGTCGGAAGTTTGTATACTTTCTATTCCAGTTACAATTTTCCCACAGCTTTATTAGGCTTCATTAAAAAGGACGATATATTTCTTAAGACCAAAGATCCAATGTAGTCAGCCTGAGAATAAGAAAAAGCTAATGACAGAAAAATATTTATTTCGACATACGCACAACATTACAGAATTAGACAAATTCAGAATGTATATAAACTATGTACCAACTAACCATTTAATTTACTAATTAATGTTGCAATTGCAATGCCCTTGCAGGGCTCATGTTCTGGACTTACTTAATAATGTAACAACTATGTGTAATATATGTGGGTTAGACGTAATATTTCTAAATGTTAAAGTGGGTACTTTGGAAACTTTTTACTTTTGTTCCCGATTAAACTTGGTCAACGTAAGACGTATTTTATTGCGCTCCCATAATAATACAGGAACACAGGATAGTATCCTCATATTCTTTATTGGCGACGAACTGGTTAATTACTTTCGCGTGTGTGTGTGTAGAAAGTTGTAAACTAAATTGTACTTACCGGTAAAATGGCAGTTGGTAAAATAAGTGCGTTTGACCTTAGTAAGGACGATTGGGGTCTTTACATAGACAGATTAGAACAGTATTTTATCGTGAACGACGTGAAACCGGCGATGCAAGTGGCTACGTTGATTACCGTTATTGGAAGTGGTGCTTACGAACTGTTGGTTAATCTGTGCACACCTGACAAACCATCCACAAAGACCTTCAGTGACCTTGTCGGCGTAATGAAAGGTCATTTGCAACCAAAACCGAGTCTGTTGGCGGAACGGTTCAAATTTAGGCGCAGGGTGCAGCAATGTGAGGAGACAGTTGCAGAATATGCCGCAGAATTGAAAAAATTATCGATTAATTGTGGATTTTCTGCGGCTAATTTAAAAGAAAACTTGCGTGACCAGTTTGTATGCGGCTTGGTGAGCGATTACATCAGACAAAGATTGTTTGCAGAGGATAATATATCCTACGATGCGGCTTTCAAGCTGGCAGTGACCATGGAAGCAGCCGAGGCAGACGCAGCATTGGTAGAGGATCGTACCCGGGGACGAGGTGACGATATACCTAGGGCGACATCGGCAGTGCATCAGATGGTGTCAGCAGGTAGACGGACACGATTAAGTACTCGCATAAAGAGGGAATCTATGGAATCGAACAGCGGTAGCGGAGCGGTACGGATTGTGCCTACGACGACGTCACGAGATTCATTAGGCGGTGGCGCAAAGGTCACAAGCGGAGCGGGCAGCGGGAATCAGCAGTATGTAAGAAATAAAAAATCTTACAGTAAATACCCAGGTGAATGTGGGGTATGCGGCAATCAGCATAAAACAGAAACATGCAAATATAGGACATATGTGTGCAGGGTCTGTACTCAAGAAGGACATTTAAAAAGGATGTGCCCTAAATTGCGGGGTGTGACAGCCATGCACAACTTGTCACAAAACGAAGTGGTGGTGAGAAATACGAACAATGACAGTTTTGAAAGTGATGAGGTAAATAACTTTTCAATTAATTTAAATAATAATTTTCAAAAATTTGGACCATACACCATTGATGTTTGTGTTAATAGTAAAAGGTTGGTTATGGAAATAGATACCGGTAGTGCGATATCATGCATAAGTAAGGATTGTTACAATGAATTATTTTCTAATTGTAAGATTCAAAAATGTAATTTGATGTTACGATACTATACGGGGGAAACTGTTATTCCGGTAGGTATGTTTAAACCTTTTGTGAAATACAAGAACAAGTCTAAATATCTCGAATTGTATGTTATTGAATGTGGAAAGACGAGTCTTTTAGGCAGACAATGGTTAAGCGAATTAGATATTGAAATACCTATTGTAACAATAAATAGTATGAGGAATTCGGATGTCAGATTTAATATTGATGAATTTAGTTCCAGATACTCTGAGGTGTTTTCGGATGGGCTTGGAAGATTCACTGATGGTACTGTGGGGTTCCGGTTGCGTGCGGACGCGCGGCCGGTGTTTCATCGCGCGCGCCCTCTGGCGTATGCGCTGCGTGAGCCGGTGGAGCGAGCGCTCGAGCAGCTGGTAAGGGACGGAGTGATCTCGCCGGTAACCACGTCTGACTGGGCTACGCCTATTGTACCAGTGATGAAAAAAGATGGCACCATAAGGGTATGTGGAGATTTTAAAGTTACTTTAAATAAATGCCTTGAGGTGGACCGTTTCCCTTTACCGAGAGTGGAAGATTTATTAACGAAATTACATGGGGGAAATAAATTTACAAAGCTAGATTTATCTCAGGCGTACGCGCAACTTGAACTAGATCAGTCCAAAAAGTATACCGTTATTAATACACATAAAGGCCTATTTATGTACAATAGGTTGATTTACGGTTTAGCTTCGAGCCCCGGTATTTTTCAGAGAAAATTGGAACAGCTGTTTGCTGATATGCCACGGGTAGGGGTATTCCTTGATGACGTCATAATAACGGGTATAGATGATCGTTCACATTTGGCGACTCTTCATGAGGTTTTCGATAGATTACAAAAATACGGTTTAAAAATTAAAAAAGAAAAATGTTCTTTTTTTGCGGATTCAGTGACGTACTTAGGATTTATTATAAGTAAAGAGGGTGTACATACATGTCCTGAAAAGATAGAAGCCATTAAGAAAGTCAAAATACCACAAAATGTCTCAGAGTTGCGTTCTTTTCTAGGTCTTGTAATGTATTATGCAAAGTTTGTACCTAACATAAGTAAAGTACTGGCACCATTATATAATTTATTAAAAAAAGAAACAAAATTTGAATGGACAGAATTATGTACCGTAGCTTTTGATACAATCAAAGAGTTGTTAATTTCTAGTGAAATTTTAGCACACTACTCGCCCGATTTACCCCTCGTGATGACAACAGATGCCAGTAGTGTGGGAGTGGGTGCAGTTATTTCGCATATCACACCGGAAGGGGAGAGGCCCATAGCGTACGCGTCGCGAGTTCTTAATTCAGCTGAGAAATCTTATTCACAAATAGAAAAGGAAGCTTTAGCTATTATATATGGTGTCAGGAAATTTCATCAGTATCTGTATGGTAGACAATTTACGTTAAGAACAGATCACAAACCGTTAGTAGCAATTTTTGGAGATAAAAAGGGAATTCCTATAATGGCAGCCAGTAGGATGCAACGTTGGGCCGTCATATTGGCTGGGTATGACTACAAAATAGAGTATGTTCGTAGCGAGAGGAATGCAGCAGATGCATTGTCTAGGTTACCGTTAGAATGTAGGGAGCGGAATACAAATGAAAAGACATACGTGAATTTTGTTCAAAATTTTTTACCGGTCACAAGAAAGATGATTTTAGAGCACATTAAGAAGGATGATATTTTAAATAAAGTAATACTTTATTTACAAACGGGTTGGCCTTCTTATTGTGAGGACGAAATATTAAAACCTTATTTTATACGGCGAAACGAATTATATTTAGATAGGGGTTGTGTCGTGTGGGGCTACCGATTAGTAATTCCACAATCGTTAAAAAGTATACTGTTAGAGGAGTTACATACTGGGCATATGGGTATTGTTAAGATGAAGAGTATAGCTCGAAGTATCGTGTGGTGGCCAGGCATCGACGCGGACGTGGAGCGCTTGTGCGGAGCGTGCGCGACGTGCGCGGCGGAGGGCAGCGCGCCGCCGCGAGCGCCGCCGCAGCCGTGGCCGTACATACCTGAACCATGGTCGCGACTTCATGTTGACTTTTTAGGCCCTTTTCATGGTAAAAGTTTCTTGATTATTATAGATTCTACAACTAAATGGTTAGAAGTATTTCAAATGCAGAAAACTACGGCCGGTGCGGTTATAAAGGTATTACGTGAGACGTTCGCTCGTTTTGGATTACCTAAAGAAATAGTATCCGATAACGGCCCACCTTTTTCAAGTAGGGAATACGCAGATTTTATGAACAATAATGGCATCAAAACAACGTTTACAGCGATTTACCATCCGTCGTCTAACGGAGCAGCAGAAGGCGCAGTCAAATTATGTAAACGAGCCCTTAAAAAATCCTTACGGGACGGTTGCGATAGCGAAGCGGCTTTACAGACATATTTGATGGCATATAGAAACGTAGCTCATAGTTCTACAGGCGTATCTCCAGCTATGTTATTACAACGCAGAAATTTACGCTCAAGGCTGGATCTATTACGCGCTGATCGTCAAGTAGAGGATAGGGTACAGGAAGTACAAGCCAAGCAGATAAGTCAGGCAGGTGGTTTATCGCGAGATTTTAGTGTAGGGGAAGATGTCTGGGTTCGTAATTATGCCGGAGGAAATAGGTGGCTCAGTGGTCAAGTTGAAGGTAAAACAGGTTCAAGGATTTTATTGGTTAATAGAAAAGACGGTCCACCATTAAAGAGGCATGTAGATCAAATTAAAAAGAGATGGGCAACATTTGATTTTCCACCACTGGTACAGGGGGTTTTTCCCGATACGGCTGAAGTGGAGATAGGTAGTCACTCTGCGCCCGAACCAATAGAGGGTGTGCCTTTAGGGGTAGTAACGCAGGGGTTGCCACAATCGTCGAATACTTTAGATCAGGTCCCAGGACCGAGGTTAACTTCCAAGCGTATTCGAAAGCCTGTTCAAAGGTATCATGATGGAGATTAATTATGATTAAACTAATTAAACTATGTTATTTATTTTTTGTATTGTGCTTTTTTATTATTGTGTTATTTTTTAGATTGTGTTATGTTTCTTTTTTTTAAATGTTGTTATTCTATTGATATTGTTTGCTTTTGGTAGAGTCTATGTTCATTTAAAATCACTATTGTTAATTAAGGGTGAAGGTGTAATATATGTGGGTTAGACGTAATATTTCTAAATGTTAAAGTGGGTACTTTGGAAACTTTTTACTTTTGTTCCCGATTAAACTTGGTCAACGTAAGACGTATTTTATTGCGCTCCCATAATAATACAGGAACACAGGATAGTATCCTCATATTCTTTAACAAACATGAAGCAATTAATAAATGAATATGAATATGAATATGAATTATAATTATATTATACTAGCTGTCTCGCGCGGTTTCACCCGCGTTCCCTTGATAAAAAGTACTATAATACTCCGGGATAATGTACCTTCCTATTAGTGAAGGAATTTTTCGAATCCGACTGGTAGTTCCAGAGACTAGCCCGTTTAAACAAACAAACAAACAAAAAACTCTTCCGTTTTATTATAGTAGTATAGATTATTAGATTGGTTATTCATTTATCCATATTTCGGAGTTTAATTAAAAATTGACAACAACAATGAAAACATAAAGATAACGTATAATAAGTCAGTTACACGCAGGCCATTTTGTTTACATCTTCATTCGTTTGAGGAACGATAACAAAATCCATATTAATTAGTCAATGTTTTAACTTAATAGGAACAAACAAATAGTTAATGATAATTACGTAATAAATTGTACTTTTATGTAACTAAAAGCACAATTTAATGCCAAACACACAGGTTGATAGCCAGTACCTTCTAGGCTTTGTGTGCTTACCACCTTTGGCCATATCATCACTAACCATAGTGAGATTGCGGTCAAATACAGGGTTATACACAGAAAAAAAAACAACATAATTATATTGTACATACTTCCCCAGTCCAGCTACTCTGAGCGAAAAATCGCTATGCTCTACCTCCCTTGAATACCTGTACTCGACTCTTTTGCCACTCTTAAATCACTCTTATAAAAATTATCATAAGGGTGATATCAGCGCCGCAGAAGGCTAGCGGTAATCAAAATACACTGCAATGCCAAATCTAATTATTTATACGCCGATATATACCCTGCCCGCGGTATATTATAAACAAATATGGGTATTCGGAATAGAACAGCTGATTTATAGTATTCGCATACTCGTACAGTTATTCACACAAGTATAATAATTAAATGATAAAAAAAAAACTGTCAAGAAGTATTTAGTATATTTAATTTTAATTTTCTACTTGAATTTGACTCAGGTGATGGAAAAAGTCGTAATAAAACGATAGACTTAGGATTTGGCTACGCTAAGGATGAAACCATATTTATTAAGGTATTTTTCATTCCAGTAGCACGGCTAGTCTATCTATTATCTATCTATCTGTTCATGCAAAAATTTGATGCAAAATGAAACGGGCTCGCTGTCTCTCCCCGCGTGCATTTAATAAGTACATCTTCCTTGAGAACTGTCAACGAGCAACGTCCACCACTCATTTTATTAAATAATAATTGTAACCCCAAAAAAGTTATATAGACGTGTAAAAAGCATTCATACTTTAATTGAGAGAAGATTCCCTCGAACACTATCTATACTTAAAGCTAAAGAGTTTGATTGTTTGTTTCAAAGCGCAAATTTCCGGAATTACCAGTATTTTAGCTGTGTTTACGGGCTTAGCATGCTTATCACATCATCACAAATCAGAAGTAAACGTGCTAGTTAAAAATATGCCAAAAGACGCTGTATAAAAGGCTATGTTACCACCGGTACTCAACCTAAATTTCTATTTCAATATTACTTGGAAGTACATCTGGTGAGAAACTCACTGAAGTGTAGTCATGTAACCGCACTACAGCTCGATTATATGGCTTTTGGCTTTATTATTGCTGAAACGACCGCGGGGATCGGCGTAAAGAAGATTTATGGGGTAGGGTGTCCATGTCTTATGTCCTAATGTGTAATGTTTGGTAAAGTTCACACAAGCGGTAATGATGCAATGCTATATAAATGGGCTTGCGTTTTGCCAGTGACCCGCCCATAAGGGACAAAGACGAAGCCTAGGATGGAACACGCTTACACAGAAGGAACCTATTCACTCTGGCCTTTAAAATCCCTAGATTGTATGAGTCAGGAAACACAGGCGCCGGAAGCAAGTTCCACTCCCTTGCTGTCCGCATTATAAATGCGTTGTGTCCGTTTTTTCGTTATGTCAAAAATAAAAAAAACACATGCCTTGTATGAATTTAATAACTTTTTTTTACTTTGTTTAGGCTTACGTTAGACCACTATAAACTAACAGTGTAGATGCGACTGTTAGTTTCCTTTACCTCCAGCAATGAATGTTTCCGATCATACAAAATTATCTGGAAATTTTCAGAAATCTCCGAAACTGTTTACTATCTATAAATTCTCAATTTTCACACGTAATACTCAACAAATACTATGACTAAGTGAATATAATGGCTGTACATGAGTCACAGTTACGTGGAAACGATAATAATCAATTTTACTGCTCCATCAATGACTGGTTGGTTACGCTTGCAGATTTGCGATAGTATTGAGTGGAGAGCGATTTGGAGAAATATGCCTTTTTTTTGCATTTTAAATATAGAACGTCAATTGAAACCTTGAGTCGAGATTGAAGCAATTGAATTTAAAACTTGGATCTATGATATTAAGGTATTTTTTGATAAGCACAATTTTGCTGTGGTCAACCTATATAAGAAGCCACGCCCATTTTAGAAGTGAATTTACACCATATTTTTAACATTTAATAGATCAAAATCGCATCAATTGAATCAGTGTAAATTTACTTATAAAATGAGCCTTAATAGGCGCTTATGACTTATCTAACTCTATCACCACTTGAGTTTACTTTTGTAGCAAAAAAAAAAACAAAAAAAAAAAACAAAAAGTCATTTATTCAGTTTAGGCCCTAGTTTAGGCACTTATGAACGTTAAATTGGTACATACAGTTGAATTTACCACCGGTTCGGAATACACTTAAACTGATAGAAGACTCCGGCAAGAAACTCAGCAAGGTTTTTTTTTTGTGGAAGATCTTTTAATATTACAGCTTTTTTTAGCAAAGAGTAAACAAATGTTTATTTATAACCACTGCATGAATTTTTTAGACAATACGTTAGTTCTAATTAAATAATAATATTAATAAAAGCACCCCTAGTCTTTTGTTTGCGTTCTCGTAGCTATGCTACGTCGTAGGCCATCTACGATCCTCCATGTTATTTTTTCATTTTTCATCCATATATTGCAATCAAAATGTATGGTCACCGTACAAGTGTAAGTGCTCCCGTTAAAATTGTGCTAAATTATTATTGCAGTAAAACGACATACGTATTACTGGCCATTTACTTCTATTTGAATTTCGAATTTACACGCGAGGTTGTTCGAATTTTGCGCGAAAGTTCTTAATAAAAAAAAACATTCACTAGGTACAACCTTACAATATTTTTTTAACACATAATATTTTATTCTAGTGAGTTTAAAATATCAGTATTTTTACACGCGTAAATTAACGTATTTTTTAATTTCCGAGTCTAATCAATCACACATAGAAAATTTAACTCTAACTTTATTAAAATAAGATTGAAAATGACTAAAACAAATGTTTACTACAATGTAATTAGTAAACAATAGCAAGTTAACACAATCATTACATAATTATAACAGGTTGAATGACAGCGTTGATAAGCGGCAGTCCCAAATATTTTCCTTAATTTTTAAAGTCATTGAGATCTCTTTGTTGAGCTACGAAGCAAAATGGAGGAGGCATAAGGCATTTTTAGGCATATCAATACCAATGTAAATCTTCACATTTAAAATTTCTCCTTCGTCGCCTTTTTAGGTAGGCATGTACATGTAAACTCTAACTTCAAAATCATTATGAATAAAAAAAATCTTAAAGATTAAAAACTGTGTATACTGTTTTACATAATAAAAACTATAAAATTAACCATTACCATATCCAAAATTAGTTTACATCTCAACACGATACTATCGGTGACGCGTCCAGCGATTAAAGGACACGAAGTAACGACCAAACGCGATAACCACTGATAACTAATCTCATTCTTGCTTGGCCAACTACTCGAGAACACACTTGTTTGTTTCTTACATCCGTGGAATCACTGTTCGAAATATGAATAAGTTGTTTAGTGAAACGATTTGAATCAGTGCATTGCGTTAATAAAAAAAAAACTTTAATGGTGTTCGATATTTGAAATGTTACTGATTGAGCAGGTGGAACAGGTGCTATCGGTATTCTTTATTCAAATTTAAAAAATAAAAGCAATAAAACCACATTAAATTTTATCAACAAGCAATCGTTCTAAATTTGAATATAAAATATTTGTAAGATATTCCGATTCTAATTTCAAAGTGACAAATAGTGACGTGTTTGACTTTATTACGAAGAGGAAACCAGTCGCACCGTTACAAAAAAATACTAAAATGAAAAATCTTCATCTAAATGCATAACGACTTGAATAATATTGAAGTTACGACCACTAAAATGGGTAGTAGCATCGCATTGACAACTATGAATTATCTATGACCGGTTAGTATTGCGTAACTTGAACGGAAAACTGTTATTTGACGTGTTAATTTGTTTCAAATAGTAGTTAATAGCAGCGTGATCGAAATTCGTAAGAAAGTTGAGTGATTCAGTGTTTTTAAAGATGCGCCGGCGAATACAGGCGTTGCTCCCGGGCGTTCGGTTTATTTCGTGTTGTGTTTAGTGCCAGTGCTAGTGCTAGTGCATTATGAGTGTTCCTAATTTAACTGTTGATCAAATAACAGGTAATATATTATTATTCGTTATTATTATTAATACAGTCTTCCCTAGTAAGGAGGAAAATGCTTTTCTTCTATAATAGTAAATCTTCTTGGATTTCAAACAATATGATAGGTATTAAAAAAATAAGCGTAGTCGCTTCATAGCGTTAGTACGGTAGTACTATTCTTTATTATCTGGCGTCAGCTGTATTACAAATGACTCGCTGTCTTCCTTATAAAATAGTAATTTTGGGTATAATGAAAGTGTAGCCAGCCAGTACAATAATTAATTTTAAATACCATTTAAATTTCCAATATCAAATTAGCAATTTTGAAATAAGAATATGAAATAGTATCGAATTAAATTCGAGGTTTTTTTAAAATAAGTTATAAGTATTTGTTAACGATATAATTGATCAATATTTCAGTACTAGGTAATTTAGTACTTACATAATGCAGTAGACTGAATTCTAAATTGATTCAAGATAGACTTTGTCTAAATATGAACGTTGATGAATGAATCATGTGAATGATTACATACACAATGCACCAAGGTAAATATCATGTATGTAGCATAAGATAGTTTTTATTAATTGTTTTTTTTTTCATTGACTGTCTGACTGTGTTGCACAATTTTTTGTTTGGATCATACTATAATTTGGGTCATTACACCGCAGAAAAAGTTAATATTTTTTTTTTACTTTTTCGTTTCAGGTTGTGTTTCATGAGGTAAGGCACTTATGAACATTACAAATTAAGTTTGCTACTGCAATACACATAAATTGAGAAGGCTCTTACAAGAAACGTAAAAATTTAAATTTAATTGAAATTAATCAAGATTTTAATATGGTCGATGATATTTCAATTTAGTACCTACCTAGCCGCCATAACTTCAATACAAGAAATAAAGATAAAATTGTAACACCTAGATTCAGGTTATCTAAATCCTCTAGTTCTTTTCTCGGGAATTGTGTTCTATTCTATGACAACATGCCATTAATGAATTCAAGGATTTTATAAAGCAGAGGGTAATTGACAAAGCCTACTAAAGTGGCTCATTACGTGGAAGACAAGAATGTATGGTTGTAGTAGCTTCTCTCTGCACTCGCATCCCCCCTGGCTAAGTGACAATTGTATGAATAAGCATAATAATTGTATTTGGAACAAAAGCTGTGATAAGAAAAGATCTTCCACTTCTTCTCAGTTTAAGTGTATTCCGAACCGGTGGTAAATTCAACTGGAAGTACAACTTAATGTTCATAAGTGCCTTACAGTGGGGTACTTTCCTAGGTAAAAAAAATATATACCTAATTCTATTTAGTCCGTCAGTTAGATTATCAAAAAATATTGAACACGTATTTTTTTTCTTGCCAATCAAACAAAAAATGATGAAGACGTCACGCAGAACTTTAACGGACTATACCGTTAAAGTTCTGCGTGACGTCACATTTCGCTAAAAAAAATATTGAAATGTGACGCGGAACTTTTTTGACATGTGTAGACACTGTACCTATTTGCTGTATACTGTGTACAATAAAGTTCTATTCCATTCTAGTCTAGGTATATTTTTTTAAAATATTTCATTGGAATGTTTGACAGAATAATTTAAATTCTTAAATAAACTCTATATAGTCGAAATTCCTTAATAGCCGCAATTTAGCAAAACAACATGATATTCAACTAAGCAAATAGAGCACATAATGGCGTTATTTGTTATCTGTCCGACGTCTAATTGCCGAAAGTAATTACGGACAAAGAAAATTTGAGAGTGACCGTTAGGTTTTGATATGGACGAGCGGCTGAAACGCTGCGGTTTTAAAGGAGAATGACCGTTTTCTAAGGGGAGTTGGGCCCACTTCGATTTTTTTTGTGTCACAATGATTTATTTTTTATTTTGTAGATAAAATACTATATTTTCATAATCAGTAAACAGTTTTAATTTTCTGACCCGGGTTTACGAGTATTTTTCTTTTTTCTGATGCAGAATTTAAGGTTATTTAACCTCTGGTCATCCGGCCGCCCGCTAAGTGTCATATTACAAAAGCGCCGTGGGTGGTCGGCGGTGTCGGATTACGTCATCGGCGCGTGGCACTTGAGTTGGCTTATCGCCTTTTGTGTTTGAATGATTCAAGTTACTGTAAACAAACTTATGTTTCCTAGCAGAGGATGATATCATCTATATATTGTAACACAAATAATACTGTTCCCGTGTTTATTTTGGTTTATGCAACATCTTGAATTGAGAGAAGTGACTAAAGTTACGACTAATTCAATAAAAATGATAATAGACATAAATATACAAAATAGCCTAAGTTTTATTTTATTCTACCCGTTAATTTATAATATTTACTTGAACATAAAAATAAAATATACACGTATATACCTCAAAAATATATGACATTCATCATTTCAAAATAGCAGTGAAGCGCGCGGCGAATCATTTTTACGCGGGTCGCGACGAAGTTTTGTAAACCTTCTTGTAAAGTAATCACGATATATTTGAGGTTTATTTTTAGCATGTATCGTGCGAAATATTATATTTTACAGAAATCAGGTAGTAGAATGATAAAATATGGTATATTACCATGTTAGAAAAGGCTAGATATCAACATAGTAAAATAATCATGGTAAAAGCAAGAGGTTTGTTTATGTTCGAGTTTGTAATGATCAGTTCATACAAATTGGCAAATTTATATTGTAACCAAAAGAAGAATAAACAGCCATTCTAATGATGTATAATACGTATACTCTGTCAATACAAAAACACATAAAAAAAGGGGTCCATAACTTCAAGTCGCAGCAGGTAGTTTTCGTCCCGTTCCGGGAAGTCATTGCCCCCGGCTTGTGTGAAGACACACTGCGCCATTTTGGCACGTTGATTATACGGGTGGTTCACTTTCGTAAAAAATATTGTCAATTTTATTTTGTTGTCAGTCGGTTGTGATGTCATGTTACTTGGTGTACTATGGGTATTATAATATTATATCTATATATATTATATCTGTATATAGATATAATATTGCTAAAACATTTTTTTTATTCTTTCCAATATTTTACAATCGAAATTAGATATAACGATTATTCTAGCTTTGCTACCGTCCTGGTTACGATCAGATTCTCCTAGATTTACTCATTGCGAAGATCCTTTTGCTGCAGTCCTGGTCATCATCAGACCCTCAAGAATTCCTGTGACGAAGCGCCACTCTAAAGTATAATATACTATTCAAATTCGACGTTCCTAGCTTTACCCCTTGCGAAGTTCTTTGATGCAGACCTGGTCATCATCAGACCCTCAAGAATTCCTGTGACGAAGCGCCACTCTAAAGTATAATATACTATTCAAATTCGACGATCCTAGATTTACCCCTTGCGAAGTTCTTTGATGCAGACCTGGTCATCATCAGACCCTCAAGAATTCCTGTGACGAAGCGCCACTCTAAAGTATAATATACTATTCAAATTCGACGATCCTAGCTTTACCCCTTGCGAAGTTCTTTGATGCAGACCTGGTCATCATCAGACCCTCAAGAATTCCTGTGACGAAGCGCCACTCTAAAGTATAATATACTATTCAAATTCGGTGATCCTAGCTTTACCCCTTGCGAAATTCTCTTCGCTGCAGTCCTGGTCATCATCAGACCCTAAGGGTTTACGGATATAAGATTATCTAACATAACAAACAACATAACATCGGCATTTGGTATTGGAAATTCCCATAGGCAGCGGTGACCGCTTACCATCCGAACACAAATTCAAATAGTGATCACTCTGTAGATACACATGTAAACAAATCACCACTTCAAACTGTCAGTTTCAAATTTCTACGCACACATGCTCAGCGCCATCTTTGTATGTGTGAGAGACATAATGACTACATTATGTTTACGAATGAAATACTAAAAAATTGTGGTATATTTTATAAAAATACTAACAAATACGTGTTCCTCATAAAAAAACCAATAAGAAAATGTAAAATTCTTATCAGTTTACATTGAAAATAGCAATCAAATCATAAATAGAAAGTTCCAATACTAGAAATCCAAAGTATGTCATTTTTTTTTATCGATTTTGTTTTGTTGTTTTACGAAGTTGAAACGCAAAACTTGGCATTCTTATACTATTTTTAGCAAGAATAAATGATAAATTTACGATAACATACAGGTTTCTGATATAAATCCACATAAAAACATAAATCACAAACATTTAAAATTTTTAGGCCGAGGCGCCGAGATCCGCGCGGGCATGGCGCGCAGAGTGAAATTCAACTGGTCATATTTTTTTAATTTTCTATCAAGACCGAATGAACTTTGTCCACCAATCAGAAGCTTAGCTCACTCTCCAGTCATTCTAATACCATTCAAGCGAATTTAAACTGTCCCTTTGTCGAAATAAGGCAAAAAATTACCTGTGGTCGACCCGACCAGCCCGACCCCAATAGGGGTCGGCCGGTAGACGCGCGTACAAATTTGCCGACGCCAATTGGGGGCGGCCGGGAGACGAGAGGTTAATGCAAAAAAAAATGGTTATTTACATACTTTGTTTTAGTATTTCAATGGTTTAGAAGTAGTAATTCAGTAATGCCACTAAAAAAAATCCATTTGTGTTTATTTTAATGTTTTGCGAAAGATTAAACATAGGTATGCTAGACTTTTTGGCGGGAACTTGCAAAGTCACGTTTAGTCACAGTAGTGTTTTCGTTTTATTTCCATAAATTCCTGTATTTTGAGGTTTATTGCATATTATCAGTGGAGTTTTATCCAATATGGATAAATCTATGTGCACTAGTGAAGTGAAACGAATTATATTGTGAGTATTCAAGTTGTCTCAAAAGGTCCGTGAGAAGTATTAGTACAATGACAACTATTTTACTAAAATATTTCTGTTATGGACGGTGACTGATAGTGCGGACTAAATGAAAATGTTTTATTTTGTAACTAGAACTAGAATATAACCTGACACTAGCAAAAATAAGCCTCATAAATAAGATTACGTTGCCAAACATACCTATTAAAAATATAACTCGACACTGGCAAAAATAAGTCCTCATAAAAAGATTTGGTTGTCAAACTTACCTATTTATAATATAACTCGACACTGGCAAAAATAAGTCCTCATAAAAAAGATTTAGTTGCCAAACTTACCTATTTATAATATAACTCGACACTGGCAAAAATAAGTCCCGTAAAAAGGATTTGGTTGCCAAACTTAAAACTAAGAAGATTTTATTTTTCATAAAATAAATTAATACTTTTAAGAAATTATTTTATGTTACTTGTTACTATTATTTTAATCATAACATACTGTTGGGAAAATAATCATTGTCATCAAACACAATTACTATTTAATGTCAATAAAAATAAAATGTGTAGGTATTTGGCATTTCTGCTGCATTAACCGACGAATATATTTAATATCACTCTCGTAATCTCGTTTCATCATTACTAGCGTTATTCATCAGAAAAAGACTATATATGTAGCTCGTTTTTAACTACGATAAACCCTAATAATTTAACACCTGGCAACATTCGATATTAATAAAACTGTGATCCGTATTGCGTACGGTTTCAGATATCTGTGGTGCGGAAGTGTAAAGGAATTCAAGCGAATATATTATTAATTCTGTTTTTAATCCTCGGGTTAGAAAAATATCTATATTTTGTGAGTGAACATAATAAAATAAGACTTGATTTTTGAATCATATTTGATTAAGACACTCGATGACACAATAGTGGGCCCAAATCTGTTCATTCTCCTTTAATTTTCATTATACCCGTGTCGTTTCTACCGAAATTTGTTATTCATTATAGAGCAACGCTATGGCATTAATGAAAGTAAATTTATCCTACCTCCTTATTCATAATCTCTTTTTAACTAAATCAGTGTTATCGTGTCCTCCGTCTAACTCTTTCGATCACCACACGTCACGTGTCAGATAAAGACTTCAGAATTTTAACTTAAAATGTACTTTACTGTGAATAAGGGTATAAAGTCTTTCATATTTTGATAGATATATTTCCTAAAATTAAACCAATAATTTTAAATGGAATAATTTTATTTTTTTTGTCATCGTATAATTTGCGAACCGACACACGAATATTCTGTCATACTAAAAATAAGTATTATTTTTCTCCATTTATTTACTATTGTAGTTACAATCATTATCATATTCATATTCATTTATTAATTGCTTCATGTTTGTTACATGGTTGTTACATTATTAAGTAAGTCCAGAACATGAGCCCTGCAAGGGCATTGCAACATTAATTAGTAAATTAAATGGTTAGTTGGTACATAGTTTATAATAATATACATTCTGAATTATAGTTAATTATTAGGTATATTAATTAGTATTTAAATTATTTATTTATAGTAATATTAGTATATGTTATATACATTATAATTGAATTTTATTATTAGACGTTAATAGGTATGATCGCGAGACTGATCCATTATTTTAAAGTTTCATCAATATTTTTGCTCCATTTTATCTACCATAAACTCTTCAATTGAATAGTAGCATTTTTTAATAAGGTAATCTTTCAATTTATTTTTGAATGTTAAATCCTTGACTTCATTTTTAAGATGATTTCATCTTAGTACTTAATAAAGAAAAAGGTTATCAAAAACATCTGTATATCTAATGGCCTTTTGCTGCTGGGCATAAACCATCACCATCAAACGGGCCGCATCCTTGTTTGCTACCTTAGTAGTATGAAAAACATCTATTTCGGTTCTGCACCAAAGATAGCTTCTTTTTACTATACTTGATGGACCAAAGTTGGTAAGCACACATAGCTTAGAAAGAAACTAGCGCTCAAGTGTATTGCCATAACTCGCCAATCAGGCGAGTACTACAAAGAAACGCTTCACATCAAGCTATACATTTCTAGTATAAGCTGATCTCGCATTGTATAGGATTTCCGTACAATGAGAGGTCAGCTTATATTGGAAATTTATAGCTTGATCTGTAGCCGTGCGTACCACCGTGCTTCAAATTCCTCCCGACCTAAAAACCGCTCGTCTAAACCACAACTAGCCCATTTGCCATTGTTTACGTATTTCGTTAACTGCCTCTACGGACCGACTGCACACTTCACTGACCCGTTTTATATTTGGATCAAAACACGAGATTCACTCGTTTGTACACAAACGCTTATACACTTCGAATTTCAAACTACTTTCGTGTGCATTTGTGCAAAATCGTTCTGTTTTCAAATAATTTTATAACAATTTTAAGCTTTGAATAGTTTTTACTTTTTTATCGAGGGTTATTTTTAAATTGAGAATATGAGTTGAAAATCTGTTACTGAATAGGTATCGGCGCTAGAAGCAAAGGCGTCACTTGGTCACACACACACTAACAAAATATCTGGTACGCCAGTTTTAGTAGTACCACTACTTAGGTAATTAAATTAGTCCGCATGTTGTATGAAGTGTCAATGTATTGAATTGTAGAGCTGAAATTGCTCTTTTGGACTAGGTACGTATGCTTACCACTTAAAAACTTGCCTGATTTTATATGAAATTCTAAGGAAATCGATCATTGTTATTATTGAACTCTACAAAAAGTGACAATCGAATCCAATTCTTAGCTATAGTAATGGATGCTGGCTAGATGAACCACTTCGAATGATTAATTATTAAAAAAACATCTAAACCACATAAAAGGTTTGACTCCCCTGAACCAATAAGAAATCTCTTACATTATCGCCGCATAAACTGACAATACATCTAACTGTCTTCGTACAGCCAGTGGCAGATAACCTTTACAGATCACGCATTAAAATAAACTGGATATAAAGGTTCGATGAAAAATTGACTCCGCACACTTTGCCACTTAGCTACGTACTTGTGTTGACGTGGAACGAAGATTTTTTGGATATGGCATTTGGTATGACTTGATGTTTTTTATCTTAATCTTAAATTGGCTTACGTTTGGCCATCAACTGACCCTAGAAGGTGTTATGACGAGGCCGAGGTTGTAGCACGCTTACCCACTCCAGAAGTGAGCTCCACTCCTTTGCTGTTCGCATAAAGAATGATAAAGCAATGTCTTATACAACCATTTAGCATCAACCACCATGCGATCAACTTAGTTTATAGTATCTGGTGTCAGTTGTCTTCGTATTAACCATGATTAAATCGGGGAATGCGTAGTTTATAGGAGAGACACGATGAAATAGGCAATCTGTGATGACACTGATAACTAAAATGTCCTCTTTTTAACCGACTTCAAAAAAAGGAGGAGGTTCTCAATTCGGTTGTATTTTTATTTTGTTTTTTTTATGTTTGTTACCTCATAACTCCGTCATTTATTAACCGATTATGAAAATTCTTTTTTTATTTGAAAGGGTACACTTCCCGTTTGGTCCCATTGATCAGGATTTGATTACTTCTTAGTGTAGTTTTAAGTCGGTTTAAGTTTTTTGTAAAACAGTCCAATTATCGATATGATTATGTCTGGATTTGATCACTTATTACACCAAGTTCTGGTAATGCACCTTCCAGTGAGTTATAGCTGCAGCATTTGAGATGGGGATCTTGGGCCCCTATCACTTCCAATGTAGTAAAACAAGCCTACCCACAAAAAACAGCGTTGTCAATTGACATCTTACAATAGTTTAAAACTACCGCATCCAATCCGTAGTCTTTCTCTTCGTACATCAACGTATAAGGGCCCGTATCTACTTTCCTCCATTATTTAGACATTTGTAGTTGTCAGCTCACAATAGTACTGATTGGCCCTTGCACTACAGTGGATAAGACCTTAACAACATCACCAGTATACGGTGACCTCTCGGACATTAAGCGATTCGCGTCAATGTACTTATGTTGATACGAGTTCAAGGGATCTATAACACTGGACGGCCACGTTAATATTTATTAGGAGAAAGTTATACTTTGTAACCATTGTTTGTTTTTGCGTCTTGCGCAAGTTTAATGTGGAATTTTGATGACTTTAATTGTTTTTGTTGTATTTTATTAATTAATTTTATGGTTTATTACCGCTGTTGTGTAATGGAAAATTATTGTTTACGTGAATAATTAAATGTACTTTTTAAATTAAAAATATATTGTTATAGTTTTTTATTGTGAACAAGTGCTGCTTGTACAACTATCTATTTTTATTATATTTTATTCTTAGTCAGTTTTTTTTTACGCAAAACTACCTCGCAAAAATTGTCAAGTCTACCATCTGGAATTAAAAAAACAAAAAGTCATTTATTCAGTATAGGCCCAGGGGCCCAATTCTCACCCAATCGAAACTGATCGCTCGATCGAAAAAAGCACGAATTCTAACTTTTACGAACGTTACGTTATTCTGGAAATTTCAAGGCCGGCATATTTAGAAGGGAAACCAGTCAGCTAGAGCGTTGATTGGTCGGGACCGTTCGAATTGACTCCGCCCCTCGAAATTTTTCAGTCGAATAGGACTCGAACCGTAAGTTCGATTCGAAGGCTAGTTTCGAGGGAAGTGAGAATTGGGCCCCTGGTAAGGCACTTATGAACGGAATACACTTAAACTGAGAAGATAAAATAAAAGAATGCATTTTTATGATACGTTTTAAACAAATTGCATTTTTCATCCTTGTCTTCTTCCTCGGCTAGCAAACAGAACTCAGGAAAGTTTCACCGCAATCTGATGAATGGAAAGAACGCATACGTTATACAAACAGACAGACTAACATCGATATCTATCTATATACATCAGTCTGTACCTATACCCACATATAGGACAAATATTCATATTCGTCCACACGTTACTCTCTGTACTGGATTAATTCGGTGGTTTGAAAAAAAAGCCTGACAAAGCTGTAGATTGCGAATCTCGCAGCTTAGCTTACACCCAGCAGGGGTCACCAGCAATTTCTACTTTATAAAGAACAGTTTTTAATTCTCGTTTCTTTTGTTACAGAGATCGAAGCTGCAGAGGCTTGCAAATGGTTGCGGGCAGCTGGCTTCCCGCAATATGCGCAGATGTACGAAGGTGGGTTTGTATATTCCTATCTATCTATAGATCTGAGGGTCTGCTAAAATATCGGGGGGCACGGCAGTGCCCCCGCCGAGTCGAGCGCGAAGCAAACACTGCCGTACCATCCTTTACTGGAACCATTTCGCCGCATTTTCAGGCCCCTATTTGAGAACCTCTGGATAAGACCCGAACGCAGAAATTTTCGTCATTCAGTAAGCTATAATCTCATACTTAAAATCCAAAATTTCAAGTCTGTAGGTCATTTAGTTCCGAAGTTAAGCGAAAGCAAAGTTTCACATTTATGAAACTCACTCACTCACTCACTCACTCACTCACTTATGATCATCAAAATAGAACTAGTACTTCCCATAAACTCAGAGAGCTGAAATTTGGTACAGAGTTAGGGTTTAATGACCACATAAAGGGAAAACTACAAAAACTAGGATAATCGAAGATCTGGAGTACCTGGTGACTCTGATTAGAAAACACAAGAGCCCAACCAAACTATTAGAGATATCGACATACCGCCTTTACAAAAAATATTCAACTTGGTGGGCCGCTTCATTTTCTACAAAAAGAAGTGAAATCCCATCAAAAACATTCTGTAAAAAACTAGCCAAGTCTCGATGAAATGTCTTGTTTATCTCTAAAAAGTAATGAAATCTAGACAAAGTCGTGCCAAGTCTAAGGTTCCTTACTGTGATTTCTTTATTATTATAGTTAATGTTGTGTGACTTGGCCGTTGAAGGGAACACAAGGGTACAAAACCAGGTGTTCCATGACACCATTGCACCAATCTGTACTTGTACCCACTAACGTATAAAGAATGTTCAACGGCCAAGTCACACAAGATTAACTATAATAATAAAGAAACCGCAGTAAGGAACCTTAGACTTGGCACGACTTTGTCTAGATTTCATTACTTTTTAGAGATAAACAAGACATTTCATCGAGACTTGGCTAGTTTTTTACAGAATGTTTTTGATGGGATCATACTGACACGATACTATTGCAATTCCATTATCATTGAGCCGATGTGCGCAGTCTACTAATTCATAATGGTCTCATAATGAACGAAAAGAATTTTTGTACAAAAACTGACGATTAAAAAGATCATAGTGGCCATATTGTAGTTTCAGTGGAAAATCATCGGAAAGCTATTATGGCGCCATTATGACGCTATTGCATTAGTAGACTACCAAAACTGTAAAATGTGTCAATTTTGACACCACTGATAGTTCATTGGAACACAAATGTAATAGCAGACTTGGACCCCTGTATTGTCGTATTTTTAATCGACTTCAAAAAAAAGGAGTTCAGTAGTTTTCAAGATATGGACAAATATGTGTGACGGCCTGGCTTATTGATAGGATTTGATAGGGTGTGGTGTCAAAGGAAAAA
This sequence comes from Polyploca ridens, assembly GCA_951394255.1. Taxonomy (NCBI): domain Eukaryota; kingdom Metazoa; phylum Arthropoda; class Insecta; order Lepidoptera; family Drepanidae; genus Polyploca; species Polyploca ridens. The sequence goes on along the minus strand of OX596264.1, from coordinate 3,600,161 downwards.
CATCTCAAAACCTTGTTCAAATTCTAGTTCAAAACTAAAATTGAAGAAATAAAAAAGTAATTTAATTTTTTTTTTTAATATTTCGCTGACTTCAAATCAGTGTCAGATTAGAGTTATTTCATACTTATTAGTGTATTTTGAAGTCGATTTAATTTGTTTGAATTACTTTTTTATTTGATTTATTTGAGGAGCAAAACTTATGGTTTTCTATTAAAATATGTTCAGCATTGAATTAATGATGTTCAGAATTTTTGCTTAAAGAAGCTTAATACAAAATGCCACTATCAGAATGAATATCCATAGTTCACGTAACAGAAATGGGGTTTCCGAGAAAACCGTGTAGCAAGACGTGCAACCATGTCCCATACCTGACCTGTCCTAACACAACTATTAATCATACTTACTATTCTGAATATTGTGCTTGTCCCACATTTCTAGTGTATACAGCGTGATTGGTATTTGGTACCCTGTCTATGGTGTTTCTTGTGATGCTTATGGGAGGTTTTTTTTTGCTTAGACTGGAATATGTTAGTTTCAATATGGTTTTTTCACCCTTACGCGAGCAAAATTATATGGTAATCTATAGAAACACATGTTTTGTTCTGAAAATCTACGCAGTATTATAGTTTTTCCGAGATTTAATCAGTACCTATAAACTTTTTTCTATAATTTTTTTTCAAAAATTAACTGTTATTTACACTTGATGTTAATATAATATGTAATGTGTTTACCTAAGCCTGAAACAAACTGTTAGCAAAAGATAAAAAAAAATCGTCAGAATTCGCCATGGTGTGAAGAGATTTTTGCAGGGCCCCTGGTGTTACAAGCTATGGTAACCGCTTACCATCAGGCGTGTCGTATGCTTGTTTGCTACCTTAGAAGTAAGAAACTAAACTAATAGGATAAAATCTCATGAACAGCCTGTGTATATTCAAACGATAACGAAGTTCATCTGCGGATATGAAGCTAAATCCATCTCGATTGACGGCTATTATTACATTTATTAACGGAAGACTAATATAGATATGCCCATATCCTTTATGTTTTGTAAGCAACTGAATAATGGTATAGTCAAAAACTATTCAATCGAAAAAAGCATAGGCATTTTCCTTTGTTTAATTTTTTTTCAAAACTTTTTGATCGCTTTCTTTATAACAAAGGCATACATAAAACAACGCGATCCTCCCGCTCGCGCATCCTCACAATTATTAATTTGTTAAACCTAAAAAAGAATATAGGATATACATTATATGAGTATATATTTTACTAAAACTAAAATAATGGTGCTGATTCTGCTGTTCACTACTAAACAAATATATTATGTACAAAATACAATCTATATATAGAAAATTTCCTCAAGCCTGCCGCTGCTTCCGATTAACGGCAGGGTTCCCAGAAGGCTGGCAGCGTTTCCTCTTTGGATAGCCAAGCTGACGCGTTGGCGGAAAAAGCTCCCCGCCCGCTGGTCTCCCGAGGTCTCGATCAATTTTGATGACAACTAAACTAATTTAGTCTCACTATATCTCTTTCTAATGAAGAATATAAGAAAAGGATTTAAGAAATTTAGTCCTGTCAAATTAGTCCAATGCTTGCTTTCAACTTAAATTTAGTTGCCAGTCTATTTACCCGCGAATGAAAACGGCAAAGACTAATTTGACAGGTTTATATGTTCTATCCTTTTTAACTGACTTCAAAAAATGAGGAGGTTCTCAATTCGGTTGTATGTTTTTTTTGTTTTTTTTTTATATTTGTTACCGCATAACTCCGTCATTTATTAAACGATTTGGAAAATTCTCCAATTGTCATCAGATCAGGATTTTATTACTTTTTAGTGTATTTTGAAGTCGATTTAAGTTTTTTTTTCAATAATTTTTGTAAGAAAGAGATGTGATGTGATTAAGATTAGGTTAGTGCGATTTACAACAGAATCGGCACCATTATTATTCTTTATACCTATAAGTTCCTAATAAATTAGTGAACTTCCCCTTGAGGAATGAATGTATAGGTCATTAATCAAAAATTAATATTAGAAAAATAATCCGAGGGAAAAAAAATCTTCTTTGACTTATATGGACGGAGAGTCTCTATGCAAGTCAAAGAAGTTTTTTTTAACCGACTTCAAGAAAAGGAGGAGGTTCTCAATTCGGATGTTAATATTTTGTTTTCCCAAGGATTATTTTTCTATAATTTTTTTTTTATTACTAATGACCTATACATTCATCCCTCAAGAGGAAGTTCACTAATTTATTACGACCTTATATTCAAAATCACGACCCAAAAATTGATTAGGGATCCGTCGTACCCACATGAACCTCGACGAACCGATGACAATATGAAGTAAATTATCCTTTATTAGGATTTAAGGATGCATACTTTCATCAGTGACGTATGATATTCCATTATCCGGCCATATATGGAAGTCATTGGGCCAGAAATGGTTCTCGTTCGGACCTCTTTTTTCAATGACTCGAAGGATTTGAATAATTGAATGACTTTTGAATTTCAAGAATTATTATTATACTAGCTGTCCCCCGTGGTTGTATCCTATTTTAACCCTTTAGAGATTTATATTTGAAAAAACCCAAAATTTTGAGTTCCTAGACTGAATGTTTCGGTTTGAGCTGAGCGTCCATGTTATGCGATTTTCTGCAGTTTTTAAGATGAACATTTTTCATGTTTTTTTTTATATATTCATGTGAAATCATGTGTCATCTTCGTGCAAATATAGGCTTTCTGCATTTGACTTTAGATTGACCTAAGGACAATATTATTTTAGATTGTAGCCGTTAAATTTTGAAGTAGAAATATATAATACAGAAGCCAGTAAAATATCCTAAATAAGCAGTTGACAGGAATCTTTATACCTTTTAAACTCACAACATAAAAACAACACATTTTTAAGACGCATCGTTAAAATCCATTACCAAGTCAATATTTTTTGTAAAGATAAAGATATTTTTTGTTCAGTATTCACCCTACTAATTAAGTGTTAGGGTTTATTTTAGTTTGACAGGCTTGTGGAAATATTAGAACAATAATATTGTCATAATCACAATAGATAACATACAAAAATGTTACGAGTATCTCTTTAAATAACCTGATTATTTTGATACCATTCAATCTAAATATGGATGGACTGATAACAATGTTTGTACTTAGAAAAGTACAGTCAAACTACAAAATTAGCTGTATCTTAGAACCTATTTGAAATGTATGTATGTAATGGACGAAATTACGAGATATTGCAAAATATTAAAGTGTTACCCACACGTTGTCGACACCCCGCTTATACGGACTTAAGCAAAGCAACGCTTCGCTTCTGCGTTCCTTACGCGAACATCCCGGCTAAAAAGGAAGCTAAAGCAATATTGCTAACGCAATTCATTTTTTCGGATTCTCGTCAGATCCTACGTAATTTCAATATTTTTTGGTATACTAGTCACTCATTATATACCTACAATTCAATTCAATAAAAGATTCGGAATTGATGAATTGCATAGGATCTGCCGTAAATTCGAAAAAATTAATTGCGTTCGCAATATTGCTTTAGCTTCCTTTTTAGGCCGAGGATGTAGCACGCTTACCCAGAAAATGCATACTCACTCTGGCCTTGAATACATCTAGGTTCAAGGTGTCGGGAAACATAGAGCCCGGAAGAGTGTTCCACTCATAGTTTCCACTACTTTTCTGTACCCCGAGGGGAAATAATTTACTACCGCGTTTGCGTTTACGACATTTCTCTATAGGAATTGACACAGCGCCTCTAGCGGAATATTCATGGTACTAATTTCTTCCATACTAATTTATAGTTAGCTCAAACGCGATAGTATGCGTTTATTAACGTTTATTCTTTACACTCGGGGTACTGGGCCAGTCGACCAGATGGTTGTCAACAATCGTCATCGTTAGTAACGATCAACCTTTGTATGGGATTGACATAAGAGATTGTTAAAACTCACGTGATATTTCGATTTGAAATGTCAATCCCATACAAAGGTTGATTGTTTACTGTCGATAACGATTGTCGTAACTATCTTGTCCACTGTCCCAGTACCCCGAGTGTAAAGAATAAACGTTAATAAACGCATACTATCGCGTTTGAGCTAACTATAAATTAGTATGGGAGAAATTAGTACCATTAATATTCCGCTAGAGGCGCTGTGCCAATTCCTATAGAGAAATGTCGTAAACGCAAACGCGGTAGTAAATTATTTCCCCTCGGGGTACAGAAAAGTTGTGGAAACTTTTTACCAAGATGTATTCAAGACCAAAGTGAGTATGCATTTTCTGGGTAAGCGTGCTACATCCTCGGCCTCGTCGTAACTCCTCCTGGGATCAGTCGAAGGCCATGCAAACGCAAGCTCAACTTTTATCTTGAAAAAGTATTAATTTTCTATTTTTTTTTCTTATGTTCATTTTCTAGTAAATAGATAATTTTAACCTAAAATTAAGGTCGATTCAAATATGTTCGGAGTCCTTTAACAACAAAAATTAAGTAATAATTCCGACTTACGTGTCCTCAATATTTTGTTTATTATCGATTTAAGGAAGCTATAAAACACGATTTATAGTTTTAATAAAAATGAAGCGCCATGTTTAAAATTTCGTAAGTATGCGTTTAATGTTTAATTTATAACATTTGTATAACTTATAAAACTTGTTAAGTAAATGTAACACCTGTTTTAAAATCATTAAGTAATAAAACAGCTTCTTCCCGCAATTTTAATCCCGTATGTCCCGTTGGCTCGCAGATTTATCGCGCGTCCTATAACCACATTATACAGCGTGTAAGGGACATCGCCGCACAAACGGATACCATGGGTCCAAGACATGATTCTGGACCCTGTTGGAATTTTTCGTCGGTTTTTCCCAATTTTTTTTGTTTTTTTTTGAGTTTTTTTTACTTTAGACTGTTCATAATCGTTATTCTTACCTAACCCAGATTTAAAATAAATAAGTTATTAATTCATTACTTTCACTAAAAGTAGCAATGTAAATAAAACTAGAAACGGTGTCTTATGGCGATATTCGCCTGCAGTCAGCGACATACTACGTAGGCACAACGTTATCGCGCGTTTAAATCGCGGTGTTCACAATACATTGCGCGCTCGAAAATGACAATTTCTGTAACCGATCATTAGCGAGGTGAATGACTTTCACAATTTGATTAGTGGCATTAGGTGTAGCCTTTTCGCGAAGTTTGCGTTACCATTCGAAATACACCCTGTATAATGAAAAAATAGAATTCCAGGGTCAACTAAGGAGGAACGTGGGAGTAGTTATAAGAACTTTATGTTGTGTTCCTGCGCGTGAGTAAGGTCGCCAGAGCTCATTGGGGAGGTGGGAAGGGTCGGTAACGCGTGAGTGATGCCCCGTGGGTTACAAGCGTCCTTTTGGCTACGGTAACCGCTTACCATCAGGCGAACCGTACGGTTGTTTACTAACACCATCGAATAAAAAAAAGAAATATTACTTAAGGGAGCTACGGAGAGACCGCGTTAGAGTAAAATGTAAAAGAAAAATAATAATGCTTGTGGAGGCGCGGGTATAGTTATAGCGGGTATAATATAGCTAGTATTAATATAAATCACTCTTAATAACTATTTAAAAAAGTTGTTAGTTGCTGTTTTATTAGCTATTGGATATAAAAATTAAACTATTTCTTTTGACTATGGAATTTTGTAACACCAATAAAAATATTTGGACCTCCATCCATAGTTTTTGCATCAAAATTCGTATTGAATATTCAAATAAATACAATGAGCAAAAAAATAGACCCACTATAAATAAAAAGGCAGAATATTTGCCTTATATGACATAATCCATTTTTAGGCTTGAATACCAAATGGTCAAGTAAGAATTTGATTCAGTTTTAGGATTCCGTACAAAAAAAAACATGAAAACCTGGATAAAGGAATGTGTTAGAAAATAAATACCGTCTTTACAATATTTTTTTTTTTACAAAAGAATGTGTAGAAATTAATAAATATTTTACAAAAATATAAAAAAAAACGTTCATTTTTTTGTTTTTTATTTGTTGTTTTATAATGGCATGTATTTAATGCCTTAACTATTAATTCTCTCTATTCCAACGATTCCAACACAACAAATCAAAACCAAACCAAAAATACTGAATTGCACACTAAATATTGTCACAGTTCTAACCTAACCTAACCAACTGTATTTGGAGTGCCCCGAGTCGGTTCTGGATGATAGAACATGTTTTGATGAATAGGTAGTTAAATTGTACAACAGTAATTTTTCTGATATAAGTAAATTAGAGGAGAGTCTTAAGTTTGCGTAATTTTTAAACAGAGGTGCAATTAAAAATACCCCTTTTATAATAAATCAGTATTACTGAATGTAACAGAAAAAATATCGCCAGACAGGCATATTGTATAGCTGTAGTCTGTGACAGTTCATATAATACTACAGTAGTCACATAGCATTCACTTTGAAGGGAACGGAACCCCAAAAATATTGTCCTAATAAATAAAAACTCAAGTGAAAGTGTCCGCCCACAACATTTATATGGCCAGAAAACGATCGTGAGGCAACAATGAGTGATCGTTTACATCACTCGATGGTCAAACAAAACATAACCGATTAGCGTTATCTCGAGCACAGGTAAACATTTCTTTAAAATGACTAAATTCCAACGAAACATGCGAAAATCAACCTTAATTCGTTGGAATAACGGAATTTATTTTTTGCAATACACAAAAATACTTTTGCATTTGAAAAACGAATGCACATTCGAATTTAAATCTTCGCTTTTTACAAATAAGGATTAATAGAATATTTTTATGTTTAAATTATTTTTGTTCGATTGTTAGGGCTGGCAGGGGGTCGGACAACGTGACAGTCATAACGTATCCGTCATTTTTTTTTCTACTGGATTCGATTAGTTCAGGTAACTTAGCTTAGTGTATGTTTGTGTGTCACGGCGGATAGTTCCCAATTTTGTGAATTTTTTTGGTGTGAAGTAAGCATTCCTCGAAGACTGTTTCTTGTTGTGTTAATTTATTTTTGGTGGGAAACATTTATTTCGTTTACCAAGGGAATGAGTTCAAAGGTTAGTGTAAATGTTTTTGTTTTTCAGTGATAAAAAAACTTCAATAGAAAATTACACGGTCAGAGAGTTAAACCGAAAACTAGAGCGAAATATAAAAAATAATATTTATTTAATCCTTTTTCCCAAGAAAGATATCCTAAAAATGGTTGAAAATAATCCTATTACAATAAGAGAAGAAATTTTAAGTGAAGATTAGGAACGCCGACAATAAAGCCGATTATTCATAAAATGAATATGATTGGCTTACTCTGGCTTACTTATTATGACCGTGTTTACTTAAAATTAATGTGAACCTATGTAGGTGGGAATTCAGAAAAAGTTTTATTTTTTTCATTTTATAATAATGAAAAATAAAACATTAATGCCATGTCACGGTGCGGGCGTGAAGTTACAAAAACCATTAACTGGGGTTATTGGGAGATGAATTTTATAATATGAATAAACAGCTTTTCATTACACAGTAGGTAAATTATAAAAGTTACGTACGTAGGTAGGTACCTATTTTTAACAAAAAAACAAATTTAATAAAATAAAAAAACTGTACTCGTAAAATAACCATTTATAAAATTTGTGAGGCATCGTCTGACCTTAACCCTCGACTTCTGCCATAAAACAAAAGAACTGCTCATAAATTATACTTAAAACGTTATATTTTACACGTTGGATATATTTCGTACCTGAGTTTTTATGAATAATTTTCATTCGCACTATGAAAAATTACTGTAATTTTTTAAGGTTTCAACCCTAATTTTCGTCACGAAATTCTCGACTCATCGACCGTGTCATGGTTTGTTCCATTATAGGCTATACGGAACCCTATTTTTAACAAAAAAATCATATTCATATTGCGATGAATAGTTAGTTACTGAAACCAGGATCTTCCTATTACTTCTGCGCGATATATAAATAGATTTTTCAATTTTCAAGCGACGGTAATGAACTTCATTCATCGAGTGGCCTGGTTTCCGATGCTCTGAATTTGAAAGTCCCTGTATTCATGCTTGCTTTATAACTAAATCAGTGTTATAGTGTGGTCCGTCTCACTCTTTTCATCACCATACGTCACGTGTCAGATAAAGATGACGGTATTTCAAAAATTCAACGTTTCATAACTTTATTAAAAATAAGTGTATGAGTGAACTCTGTATCGCCAGTGAAGTAGGTTGATCAATCCTCACTATAGTTTATTGGTATTTGTATAGTCTACAAAGCACATGTGCAGATTAACCTTGGCCGTTTCGCTTGAAAACGTTTGTTGTGTGGTGCAAGCTAGGAGCGATTTTGTTTTATGATATTTTTATTGGACGACCACAAACTGGGTACAGACAACCTGATGAGAATTACTGTGAGAAATAGGATGTAAGTTTGTGTAATAGAAATCGCACAGGCAGAACACGGGAAAAGTACAGTATTTGACATTTCTTGGATATAAGATTATTAACTTTTAGTATCTTTTGATGATAATTGAAAGGCTGAATGGTTTGGTTAAGAGTTCAGTATTATGTCCTTAGAAATTCAATCGAGGATCATTGCTAAATCTGAAATCTGACACGAACCCATTAAATATTATCATAGAGCCAATTTGCGTCATCTACAAACATAATGATTTTCGACGCTTTTGTTTCAGTAAACTACCAAAACTGTCAAATCTATTTCTACCACAGAGTCATGATCTGTGGTTTCTACTCGTCTCCCCTATTAGATTTTCTCGCGGGTTTCCCCGCCTTCACGTCAAGGATAAAAAGTAAGCTAAATCACTATTCGATCTATAAACAATTTCTACGGAAAAAACACGTCGAGCCATTGTTGTATTACTGCGTAAAAGAAGGACAAACTTAGTTAGTAAGGGTAATTGGGTAGTAGAGAAGTTGGGAACTCATCTACCCGTAATTATCCTACGAATACCCTGCTTATTAATTCTACTTCTTTTCATATACTTTGTGTAATCGCTATTAGCTTGCACCTCGCACCTGTCACGGCACAATGCGTACGCGCACAAGTGGCGACCTTCCGATCCTCGCATCTGGGTTCAATTGAGGAACTGATATGCCGGCGTGCAGTCCATGAGTGCACCATTGATGGCCCAAATGAGGTTATATACCGATTGGAGCGTGAGGTGAATGGTTTGAGGTTACGTTTGTAATATTTTTTATTTATCTGTAATATCAATTCTAGATCAATTATTGTGATGTGTTTTTGTAAGTGTAAAGCTAGATAGAATGCTGTGACGCAGGGCATCGATTAGATTCTAAAATTGAATGTGTCGCTAAGAAGCTACCAGTTTATTCTGCCGCCACCATTTCTAGGGTTTTGCTCGACATTTTCGGCCTCACCATTACTTAGTCATCATCATCATCATCAGCCCATGGATATCCACTGTTGAACATAAGCCTCCCCGTATTACTTAGTACCATGGTGATTGAGAGTAAAAAAAATAAAATGTATCAGTTTATTACTAACAAATAAGCAGTTTTTTTTTGTAAATAATTAAAATAATTGCATATATAGGACTTTTTTTTTTTTTTTTTTTTTTTTACTTTTTATAGGTCTGTGTTTGGCCGCAATCTCACCATGGTAAGTGATGATGCGGCCGAAGGTGGTAAGCACACAAAGCCTAGAAGGAACTGGCTCTCAAGTGCAGCTATCGGAACACACCGAAAGGTGCTTGGCGACAGATTTTCAACTTGAGGGTGGTAGCCAGCCAGGCGGGTACTACAAAGTACCCTACCACCGTGCTGTGGTTTCCTCACGATGTTTTCCTTCACCGAAAGCTCAAGCTCATTGTAGGATTCGAACCCGGGACCTTCATCTCGGTATCCGACGTCACTACCACTGAGCTATCATCGCCTTAAAAATTACTTAATTAAATATGTAGCGGAAGAATATTTTCCGACTTCATTATCTACTATAGTATATAACGTCTCACTGTTTTTCCTCAGCACCTACGTTTTTGTAATTTCAGAGTATGATCTTGTATCCAAATCCTACCAGCCATATAAGTATGATGGAGTCAAAAACATAATTTAAACTTTCAACAAAATGAACATTCAAAAACTTGCATAGATACACATTTTCCCTTACAATTCAAAATCTAAAATTAGGTGAACCACTAACTACTATGCGGTTAAGTCATCCGGTAATCAAGTTAACTGCACTTAATTGAAGATTGCTACCACAGAGCGGGTGGTAGAGCTTTTTGTAGGGCTTAAAGCTCCAACCCGTCCATTAACGATTAACGTTTGATAGTAGTAAATAGATGGATGGATTTATAAGCGTTATTTTCAAACTGATAAGTTCAATCAATAGGGTTCAGCCATTTTAGATATTAGCTGTTACTATACAAAATAGTAATCAAATTATGATATTTCACACTAATAAAACATTTACTTAGCATTATCTCTATTATAAAAGAATTTAGGACAGCCGAAGAAAAATATCCACTCGCCATCATCTGCCTGCCCTGTTCCCAATTATTTGGGGTCGTCGCAATATGTAGGTACACTGAAAAAAATGGACTGCAAGTGACTACAAAATTTTATTTGACAGTAACACAAAATTTGACGACCAATAACCTAAACAGAGTGACTTGCGAACTAAATTTACATGTAACAAAACTAGTTTATGTTCGTTACTAAATTATTTGATTAAATGTAACTAAAGTTAGTTTCCCGACAACAAAACGTCAACTTACATAACTAGTTTTGTAGATCATTTTTTTCAGTGTACGCTTCTTCCATTCGGCTCGTCTATTCGTCATACCAGCATTCACTCCTTTCTTACCCATATCATCTTTCACACAATTCATCCATAAAAAGAAGAAGAAAAAATTCCAATATTAAATCTTATCTCAAATATTGAACAATACAATTCGAATAAGCTTCCTATCAATACACAGTATTAGCATAATACCCTAGTTATCTTTTACGGCTGTCTTACTGATAAAGATCTTCATGAGAAATAAGTTTTATTTTCTGTGAGTCACAGTTCCTTTAAAACAATAAACAGTTGAAAAATGATGTTAAATATTTTTCTATATTATAAAAAAAACTAACTTTATTTAAGGTAAAATGACAAAATTTTTGTTTCCGTTTCGCTTTACTTGTGTTATTATCCCGGTTAAAATCATTTTTGCGAACCAATGAAAAACACCAAACGAATCAAAATCGAAAGTGCACTACATTCTTGTTACAAAAATAGTAAAAAACGCACGGTATTCAGTGAACGTGAATCCATTTATAGAAGTTAATCGAATACACGGCCCACTGGGCACGGGCCCTTTGTGTTGGGCTTTTAATTTGCGCCATTTCTGACCGACTACAGCAAACAGACTATTTGTGGACGTGAAGTGGGGGAAGCAAACAATGGCCTGTCGGTAATTTGAAAATAATGCGGGTAAAGGAACTTTTTCGTTGCATGGCACAATTAGAAAACCTACCAAATATTATACTTAAGAATGTTAAAAAAAAAATTTTACTAAGCAAGACCTATGTGTGACCAAAGCCTCACCATGGCCAAATTGTGGTCACACAAAAACAAAAAGGGAAAATCATTCTACTCAGTTATCATCGCCTTAAAAATTATAAGCCAAAAATTTGATGTTTATTTACATAGAGTTTTTTCCCTCAATGTACGGATATAGGAAATGTATATTCAACAATAAAAGATAACTTTGCTCCTTTGCATGCTGATCCACTGACATAAAGGGGCATATTTCATATCAAAGATGTTTACATGGTAACATGCATAGAGTTAGAATATTATATATAGTTACCTTGCGCGAAGTGTGAGCAGTTTCAGTTCGCAGATTTACAGTCAGACAAAATGTCGATAATCAAAAAGTCATATATTCAGTTTAAGCCCTAGTAAGGCACTTATGAACGTTACATTGGTACATACAGTTGAATTTACCACCGGTTCGGAACACACTATTGATATGGACTATTGTCATTTGTTCTTGGTAAAAGTATCGATATAAATCGAGAAATTGGCATTAATTATACAATACGTATAAATAATTTTCAAGGCGATGATAGCTCAGTGGTAGTGACGTCGGATACCGAGACGAAGGTCCCGGGTTCGAATCCTACAATGAGCTTGAGCTTTCGGTGAAGGAAAACATCGTGAGGAAATCATAGCATGGTGGTAGGGTACTTTGTAGTACCCGCCTGGCTGGCTACCACCCTCAAGTTGAAAATATGTCGCCATGCACCTTTCGGTGTGTTCCGATAGCTGCACTTGAGAGCCAGTTCCTTCTAGGCTTTGTGTGCTTACCACCCTCGTCCGCATAATCACTTACCATGGTGAGATTGCGGTCAAACACAGGCCTATAAACAGTAAAAAAAAAAAATGCCAATTTCTCGACGTTCAAACTACGCGCACTTCGTTTCAAGGCATTTAGACCATACCCGTGCTCACAGACCGTACTCTCGTACAGTTGCTCTATAATATTTGAACTCTATGGTAACATGCTTATCCATGTTCACAAGATGTTCAACGTCAACTCTTTTCCAAGTGTTAAGTGCTCTTCCCCAAATGCACTATTAGCTTTTGAATTACAATTTCTATTACCTATATTAGTATGAGATGATTTAATAGCTTACCTTTATTGTTAGTAAGGGACGTCATGTGTGTTGGAAAGAGAGAAACATGATGGAAAGCTTTGTTGTCAGCTACAGTGACCGACTGCGTTAATTGAATTCTGATTGGTAATTTTGTCCAAGGCCAATACTTGGAGATGGAAATGGTTGGATCAAATGTTTGATGCATTTTGTAAGGGTTAAAATAATTACAATAATAATGTATATGTTGAGTTTTTCTATTGATGAAATATTAAGCGTTTTACAGTTGAAATATCTTTTATTGAAGGAAACCATACCTAGCGGCAGTAGCCAGCCAGATGGGTACTACAAAGTACCCAACCACCGTGCGATGGTTTCCTCACGAATGTTTTCCTTCACGGAAAGGTGAAGGTGAAGGTCAAGCTATTTGAAAGATTCGATCCCAGGACCTTCGTATCGGCCAGATTATCACTTATCTTATAGTCAAACACTAGCCGAACAGTAAAAATCCGGCCAAGTGCGTATCAGACTAGCACACGGAGGGTTCCGTACAATATTAACTACCTCAACTTTGCTATGAGACGTAACGTTTCTTCTATGGGCGCCCCCTTTAATTTATAATTTTATTTTTTCATTTTTATTGCTTTTTGTTATAACGGCAATATAAATACACGTTCTCTGTAAATTTCAGCTGTCTACCTATTACTGTTCATGAGATACAGTATACTACAGAGTGACAGATGGACGGACGGACGGACGGACAGCGGAGTCTTAGTAATAGGTCCCGTTTGGCACCCTTCGGGTAAGGAACCCCAAAAAGTCTCAAAATACAACGGCTTAGCAACCCTTTGAAAGTAAAATACAGGGTGTTGTTTTGGTCGGCGACAAGCGACCCAGGAGCGGTAGTACAAAATATATATTCCCCAAAAATGGACTTAATTCCATTAAATACTGTAAATATGTTGAGAAATACCTTATTCAATTTGAAATAAAATTACCGCAAAGTATGGTTACTAGGCACGTGCACAGACTAGAGCTAGGCGCAAGCCGCCATCGCCCTACCCCTTTACTCCCGTTGAGTATTATGTGTACACTTTAGCTTATTACATGATTTTCAAAATTTTAATTTTTTTATTTTTATTATTAAAAAAAAATAAAGTATTTTTTTTATATTTTTTTTAGCACCAGTATCATTTGTATTATCGACCCTGAGTCGCTCGTCGCTGACCAAAACAACGACCTGTATACCGTTGCTTTGTCTTTTTAAATATTTCGTCAAAGAAAAATGGACTCATTTAACAAGTACCCGGAAATTAACAACTTTTATTCTGTTGGTACGCTGAAGATAAACAAAAATGCAATTTTTCAACAGTTTGTTACACTTTACAAATTGTAGATGTGTCCAACCCATGTATCCATGTTAAAAAATAAACCGCTCGTGGAAACTTGTTTCCAGCAGAAATTCAATTTGACTGAACTATTTTGTGCGAAATTAATGAAAACATTTCGAATGTTCTCGATAAAATTTTGTACCATTTTTAAACAAACAGGTATTTCAGATATTAATTGTCTTCAAGCTTTTTAAAGGTGCTTTAAAAGTATTTTTTTATCTTGTCTAACAACGACTATACTATTTTTAAGAGAATCACTTGTAACTTTCTCAATACAGATAGTGTACTTATGTTTTTGACTGGTATAATCCTAACTTAATATTATAAAATGCGAAATTGAGTTCGTTTGTTTGTTACGCCTTCAAGCCTCAACTACTCAACGGATCAACATGAAATTTGGCATGCGGATAGTCCATGGTATGGAGAATGACATAGGACATAGACATACTTTTTATCCCGGGAATACGGGTGAAACCGCGGGGGACAGCTAGTTATGATATAAAAAAAATTGGATCATACATGTGCGTTAGTTTGTGTTGTTATTATGGCTGAATGGAAATTTTAAATAGAGATAGATGATAGACATATAAATAAAAAAAAACAACTAAGTCGGCAAACAAGCATATGGACCGCCTCGTGGTAAGCGGTTACCACTGGTAGCCACATGGACGCTTGCAACACACGAGGCATCAATTACGCGTTACCGACCCTTCCGCAATGAGCTCAACCCCCCTAGACAAGATGGGTGACGACAATCGTTATCGTTAATAAACGATCAATCCCATACAAAGGTTGATCGTTTACTAACGATAACGATTGTCGACAACCATCTTGTCTACTGGCGCTCACAACTTTACGGCAGGAACACGACATAAAGTTATTTGACTGCGGTATTCTGTAAGATAGAGGTATTTCCTCATTCAAGTTGCTCTATAAGCGAAAACGCTATGCTCTACCTCTCTTCTATAAAAACAGGGAAAATATGACATCCTCTGGTAAGAATAAATCCGCAGGGGAAAAAAAACAAAAAAAAATAAAATAAAAAAACGCTGCACTATATTTTTTTTTGCTTTATCGCATAGTAATATTCGGTACAATAAAACAGCCAACAAAAACGGTAAAGATAAATTCGGTACCCTCACAAAGCTAGAGAGCAAGATAAAGCGACGCCATTTATTTCTTTTTTTAATTTCCATGGAAAATATCCCGTGAAAACATATAGAAGGCCTCATATTGGTTATGGCACACATAGATTTAGGATGAAAGCGGGAGCGTTGGAGTGTGCATTTCACAGCCCGATGGTCGCGAGTTAATTTTAAAAGAGGCCTGTATAAGGGTTATATACAATGGGTGGTATTTTAAAATATACATTTATTCATTAGTGTCAACCTACCCTTTTGCCTTCAATGACTAATGGGGTGAAATTGGATTGCCCGGGCTTTTTGTGTGACCTAGCTTGCCGCTACCAGTCAAATAATATATGGATTTTCCGATTTTACCTGAATACGGACACTGAAAAAAGGTAAATTTCGGTATAATCGAAAATCCATTCTCCTGCTTTGGTCAGTAAGAGTACAGCTAATTAAATTAACTGAGCAGCTCTGTTCATTGAGTAATAATTTATTATTACTTAAAACTCATTTATTATAACTTAAAACTCATTTATTATTACTTAGAACTCATTTATTAATATATAGAACACATTTATTAATACTTAAAAATATCTTTCGTTTACTACCAAAATTTTAAATGTTTTGTGCAATAACAGTTGGAAGTAACGATTATGTTTTACAGTGTACTCATGTTCTATATGCTCCGTTTCTTTCAATAACGTAAAATGTTCTACAATAGTTATTTTAGATCTTGGAAAGCCTTACCTTATTATCCCACCCCCCATTCCCTATCCGGGAACTTCCGCCCACGGGACATTCTTTCAACTTTTTATCGAAGTTATTTCTTAACTGGATCGAAACATTAATTTAAACGTTTGATTGTGTTAAGAAAACGTTATACCACAAAGCCTGCCACTAGCTTTGATAGAGGCCAATCGAGTAAGAGCCTTTTCTTGTTCATTTGTAGTGTAGGTAATGAATTATATTGACAGGCAATCAATGAACGCCTGAAACGATTAATTCTAGATTCTAGAGGCAATAAGTATTATAGCTTTAAGCAAAAATCTCTTCACAACCTTTCTGAAAAACCCCATACTGTACTTCATTTCAATAACCGACATAAAAAAAGGAGGAGGTTCTCAATTCAGTTGTTGGTTTCATCATATCTCCGTCATTTATTAACCGATTTGGAAAATCCTTTTTTGTTTTGAAGGGTACACTTCCCGCTTGGTCCATCAGGTCAGGATTTGATTACTTTTTAGTATACTTTGAAGTCGGTTTAAGTTTTTTTGTAAAACAGTTTTAATTTATTGTATACTTGTCTTGATTGTGTACTATGTAACGCTACAAAAGTATTTTTTCCTTATTATGTACCCACCCTTTCATAATAATCTCTTGACATGGCATTCGTATGAAAACTGACATTTGCCTATATGACTAAAGTGATCAGAAAATGTTGATGCTGACTGTACCAACGAATAAAATAACGTTTCCGGGGACTGAAATTGTATTTGAGGTTACCAGATGAATGCGAATTTAATTTTCCACCGGATGTAATATGTTTTCAGATGAAAATTCTGCTCGAGTAATAAAAATCATGGAAAACCAAATCAAATAAAATCGTATCCCTCGTCCACGGACGCAGAAATAGTCTTTGTGTCTTTGACATTACAGCTCCAAATAGAAACGCATAAGAGATTGAACCCATGAGATCGCGTGATTGATCAGTGAGTGGTATTTTTAGGTAATAAGTCAGAATAATTTTAATAATTGAAAACTGTTTTACAAAAAACTTAAACCAACTTCAAAGCACAATAAAAAGTAATCAAATCCTTATCTGATGACAATGGGACCAAACGGGACGTGTACGCTTCCAACAAGAAATAATTTTCCAAATCGGTTAATAAATGACGGAGTAATGAGGTAACAAACATAAAAAAAATACAACCGAATTGAGAAAGCCTCCTCCTTTTTTTTGAAGTCGGTTAAAAATATAGCCAGTATCACGCAGGGTGATGATTCTTAAGATACCATACATCCGAATCTGTACAGGCATTTCAAAGTTGTAGTGGAATAAAGAAACTCATGTAATACATGACCCCTGAAAACATTACTCTCGTATTCTGGATAGTCGTGTAAAAATAAAACTACAATAAAGGGCAACGTACATTATTTTTAATATATCCTTCATAACACAGACATTCCACTCCTTTTTATCATTCTCAGCCCTAAGCAGTATAACCGATATCAGCATATCCTAAGCAGTTTCAGTCGCCTCCAGACACGATATAAAATAAGGGTATTCTCTCAGACATATAATATGTCTATGGGTATTCTTCAGCCAAGGTCCCTTTATCGAGATACATGTCGAATTTACGACCTTTCGTATTTACAAGGGCTTGTAAGAAAGTAAGCACTTTACCGCCCTTAATAATTTAGGTATGTTTCTAGGATATCTTATTTTGGATCGTAAAGATGGGTTATTATTAGATTGTTAAGTCGGTTAAAATTTTCAAAAAAAAGTCCCAGTAATATATTGAGTTAAACATAACATACTTTTGGTTTAGACATATTGAGAACTCCATTTAAATGATAATAATAAATCTTTATTTCTTGCCACACAAAAAAATCATAATATTTGACGGGCCAGTTGGCGCGGTTGGTTAAGGCCCAGTTTCAATAATTTACGGACCGGTATCGGTTAAGATTTATTAAAATTAAGACTCTTATATCTTTACTAATAATGAAGCAAAGACCTCAAAGCTTTGCAAAGCAGACCCTCCCCATATAGAAGTAGATATCACATGTAAAATTAGCTTACGAATATAGAACGGCATATAGATCATTCTATATGCCCAGTTTGGCAATAAAAAAACCTACCATTGGTAAGCAAAACGATTCGTTATTGTTTATTGAAACCGGGCATAAGATACCACTTATCGCGCCGCAGGTCGTGGGTTCGATTCCCACACAGGAAATGCATTTGTGTGCATGAACATGTCTATATGTCCTGAGTCTGGGTGTAATTATGTATATTAAGTATGTATTTACAAAAAAAAGTAATATATGTATTATATCATTTATCTGGTTTCCATAGTACAAGCTCTGCTTAGTTTTAGATCAGTTAGCCGTGTGTGAGGACTCTCAGTCAAATCAAACTGTAATTATTTATGATGTTTAATACTATTAAAACAAATAAACACTATAATATTATAAACTCCCACGGAATTTTAATTAATCTAATAATATATATAAAATGCTTTTGTGGGTACGTAAATACGCAGTTTTCTCAATCACCACCAAACCCAATCAACTTCCCGTTGGGGTGATAAATACCCCTTGGTCTCCAGGTGGTAGTAAGGGAGTTTGGTCGCGGTGGGTGGAAGGGGGTGGTTGTGAGTGGCGAAAATGTTAAAACATATATTTCTGTCCTTTTCTAACGCATGAGGACTTCTGAAAAGATCTCAAAATTTCTGAAATTGAAAGTTCCAAAATGTGTATAACGGTTATAATCGATCTGGAATGTTCTAGAAAGTTCAACAAATATCTAGAATGATCTAGAAAATTCTAGAGTGAATGCAAACTATTAGAATCGATATAGCATGTTTTGAGAAAGTTCTACAAATTTCTGGCTTCATCTAGAAAGTTCCAAAATGTCCAAAACTGTTATTATTGAGTTAGAATGTTCGAGAACGTTCTAGAAATTTCCAGAATGATCTGGAAAGTTCCAAAATGAGTGCAATTTATTATGATCGATTTAGAATGATCGAGAACGTTCTAGAAATTTTCCGAATGATATGGAAAGTTCCAAAATGAGTGAATTGATTATGATCGATTTAGAATGTTCGAGAAATTTGTTGAATGATCTAGAAAGTTCCAAAATGAGTAAAACGGTTATAATTTATCTGAAGTGTTCTAGAAAGTTCAACAAATATCTGGAATGATCTAGAAAATTCTAGAATGAATGCAAACTATTATAATCGATATAGAATGTTTGAGATATCTTTTTTATTTTTAATTATTTGGAAAAAAAAAGCCAAACATAGTCAGATTGTCCAAAAAATATATAAAAAATGTAACCTTGCTGAGTTTCTTGCCGGATTCTTCTCAGTTGAAGGCCGAGTTCCGAACCGGTGGTAACTTCAGTAAATTTGACCTTCATAAGTGCTCTTCTGGGGCCTAAATTGAATAAATGGCTTTGACTTTGACTTTGACTTTGAGAAAGTTCTACAAATTTCTGGCTTCATCTAGAAAGTTCCAAAATGTCCCAAAACTGTTATTTGAGTTAGAATGTTCGAGAACGTTCTAGAAATTTTCCGAATTATCTGGGAAGTTCATAAATGAGTGCAATTTATTATGATCGAGAATTTTTGGATTGGTCTGGAAAGTTCCAAAATGTGTATGAGTGTTATTATTGATCTATAAAAACCAAATCGAAGTGATGTACATCTAAATATTCTAGAGTTTTTTTTTTTTTTTTTATACCACTAAGGTGGCAAACAAGCATACGGCCTGCCTGGTGGTAAGCAGTTACCGTAGCCTATGGACGCTTGCAACACCAGGGGCATCACTCGCGCGTTGCCGACCCTGAAGAAATCTCTTCACCTTTTTGAAGAACCCCATGCTGTACTCCATTGGGAAAACCACGGCGGGGAGCTCATTCCACAATCTGAGCGTCCGCGGAAGAAAGCTCCTTTGAGCCCGCACAGTTCGAAACAATTCTGGTTTCAATATGTGAGGATGGACTCCCCGTCGATGGCGAGAGTTGCGATGGTAGAAGGTAGCAGTGGGCAACAAGTCGAACAATTCTTTAGAACACTCTCCGTTGTACAAGCGGTAGAACACACATAAGGAGGCAAAGTCTCTCCTTAGGCTAAGGGGCTCTAAACCGCTTGTGAGCTCGGGATCGTCAACAATTCTGATGGCACGTCGTTGAACCGAGTCTAAAGGCCCAAGCTGCTATCCAGGTGCTCCCGCCCATAGGTGACAGCAGTACTCTATATGAGGCCGGACTTGTGACTTATAAAGTTGTAGCCTTTGCCCCGATGTGAAGTACTGCCTCGCTCTGTTGAGCACTCCGAGCTTTTTGGATGCCAGCTTAACCTTGTCTTCCAAGTGACTTCGGAACAAAACGTCGCTAGAAATGTCGACGCCAAGGATCCCGATGCTTTGACTGGTGTTCAAGGAGGTGTTCTGGAGTTGTGGAGCCACAGACCACTACACAGTACAGTGATCTGTGGCTCCACAGTACAGTGATCCACAGGACAGTAGAGTGATCTGGTACTGGAAATTTCGGTATATAAATCGAAATTCAGTGACTTTTCGTCAGTTCAATTGTGATTGCAGTCGAGTAAAAAATTAACAAACTATTTGAATGTTCTGGAAAGTCTCTCAATATCGAAAATAGAAATCTATAATATGTTAAAAAATTTATCCCTATATATTTTTAATACCATTAAACATGCGATGTATTTTAACCCGAGCAACGCCGGGTTTCGCTGCTAGTTTTTATTATATAAAATGAACAGAGAAATTATTTTGTTATAAAAATAAATCAACAACCTTCCAACGTCGATACGACCTACTTGCTCGACAGCCGGGCTTCGACTACGACGGAACTCCCCCTCCACCTCCCACTCACTCGCCGGACCGGAAGTACCCACTATCGCGATACTGGCTTTGTGACAGTTTTGTCCTAGTTTAAATATCTGTGATAAGTTTAAATGGCTGTATTTATAGTTTGTTTTTATTTTCAAGCTTAGAATCTGAAAGAGTAGAATTCCCCGCGGTTTCACCTGCGTTCTCGGTGAGAAGTAGTCTATAGAACTCGGTGATAATGTGGCTTCCTATTAGTGAATGAATTTTCAGAGCCTTTAATTTCCCACTGCCGAGTACAGGCCTCCTTTCACAAATAAGGCTGAAAGGAAATTGGCTTATACCATCACGCGTGCCCACTGCGGTTCGATGGAGGTAGGCTAGTGCTCAACCTACTGTTGGAGTTTCC
The DNA here is from genome assembly GCA_951394255.1 of Polyploca ridens. Lineage (NCBI taxonomy): Eukaryota > Metazoa > Arthropoda > Insecta > Lepidoptera > Drepanidae > Polyploca > Polyploca ridens. The sequence continues at coordinate 3,579,021 of OX596264.1, read as the reverse complement.
AAGCCACCTAGGAGGCCTCCAACTAGATTAACCACTATTATTACAATCTATAAAGCGGAAGAGTTTTTTTGTTTGTTTGCTTAAACTGGCTAATCTTCAGAACTACCAGTCGGATTCGAAAAATTCTTTCACTAATAGAAAGCTAAATTATCCCCGAGTATTATACGGTACTTTTTATCCTGGGAACGTGGGTGAAACCGCGGGGAACAACTAGTTAAGTGATAACCGGGACCAACGGCTTTGCGTGCCTTCCGAAGCACGGAAACAAAATATTAATAGTAATAATATACTAATGTTTTAGGTATGAGTCAAAACCTTGGCAATTCTTTTCAAAAGTACAACTTATATCGTAGAAATCTCATAAAATCCCAGTAGAAGTTACCTGTCGGAAACATAGACGAGAATTCAGTTAAATTGTCAAAGCTCGGGATGTAGTAACTTAGTTTCCTCTGTTTGACGAGGTTTCCACGTGTCCCCTACCCTCAACTGTGTTTATTGATTTAGTATGAAACGTAGGTAACACTCAAAGCCTATACAACATGTTATAGAAATAACTCAAGAACTGATGACCTACTTACTATAGTTTGTTCAAATCGGGAGTGGAATTGATTACACAGATAATATAATATTTTGTCATCATCGTGATCTCAGTACACATTGAAAAAAATAGACTACAAGTGACTACAAAATTTTATTACCAATAACCTAAACAGAGTGACTTGCGAACTAAACTTACCAGTAACAAAACTAGTTTTTGTTCGTTACTAAATTATTTGATTAAATGTAACTAAAGTTAGTTTCCCGACAACTAAAGTTAGTTTGCCGACCACAAAACCTCAACTTACATAATTTTGTAGGTCATTTCTTCAGTGCAGAAGCAACTCAAGTCCTCTCAGAAGTAAGTGTGGTAATCCAATTCAAAATTCACACTCATTTATTTCAAATAGACCTTCGCAGGCACTTATGAAAAGTCTGACTAATACTCTAATACCGGTTCGGAATCGGTTCTGTATTGATCGCTTTAGCAAAGTACCATGACACGTTTTTACCGTGAAACAAAATTACGGAAGTAAAGTACCTACAGAATTCCGTCCAGGCGCTTTTATATTTTTGTCGACGGTAACGATATACCACTGAGTGACGTGGAAATGATACCCGAATATTTTTTGAGTAAGCATGTTTATGAACCTTCTGAAAATGCGTTTGTTACAGGGTTGCCGTCGAGAGAATTTGTTTCTGACACCGGTAAATAACGAAGGGATAAAATATGCCTTAGAAAATACTGACCCTATAAGCCTATTAGTAAATGTCTCCTCAAAATTGGATTTGCCGTTTTCGTGATAAGCCCATTATTTACAGGCGTCAGAAAAGCATTCTCAGGCCGCACTTAAATTTTTCAACCCAGTCTTTTTGTTGTGCAACATCAGTTGATTGCTCCTGGTTATAGTGGTTATACCTTCAACTAGTAAATTTTATGAAGAATTTGTACTGGTCTCTTTACTGACAATATTTTTTTAGGAAATTTTAGGTGTTTGCTTTTAGTAATTAGTTTACCTTCGTTTTTGGAGGGCACACACTTTACAAAATTCTGTGCGGCTTTAAACATCTAGCCATCATTGTTTCGGTTGTTTCTTCATGAATATCATTAGGTGTGCTTTCGTCTTTTACTCTCTATTCTATTTCAAATCAGAATCAGCTTTAATTTCATCATAATCCGATATTTGTTCAAATAATATTGTTTCTTCGTTGCTCGTTAATGTAAGCGTGTCACTCTCCCCGCTGTGCGCTGAAAGCATTTCCTTGCGTCGAGACCGCGTTGGAGCTCCATTTCCGGAATTCTATTATTGTCTATGGAACATTCCATGTCGTTTTGTCTTTATACTTTTCTTTTATAAAGCTTTTTTGTAATATTCTTTTGATGACGTTAAAAAGCCCACAAATATTTTGAAGGGATGCAATTTAATGAGTCTCGTGACTTCACTCATTAAACCTACTGTACTACTTACTTTCTATGTAATTAATCTACGATTATTTCGAACTTAGATTAAAGTATTAAGCTAAATACGGCGTTTTTTTACATTATAGGCATTCTTGACACGTAACAGGGATAGCTAAACTAGGATAGATATTTTGATACTATTTATATGAAATATGTCAAATATCAATCTTCAATCGCGAAATTAAGGATAGATCTAATTTAGATAGTATCATTAAGTCAGACTGTAGCGCAAAAATGAAATAGAAAAGCACATAATTTTAGCGGTCCTCGTTGGAGAATTGGAACAGTATCTTCCTAATTTGTTATTAAGATCTCGAAGAAACCTAGTCTTATAAACCCATGAAAATCAAACAAAAAAGTGATGTCTCTAAATTTCTCAACAAAACTCAAGTACAGCTATTGTGCTAACTACTATATAATGGAAGGAAACGTCACTCAACCTTCAGTATGTACGTCATGATAGCACTATCTCATGTCAAGTTACGAAATCCAAGGGACGCTGATCTTATTGTCTTCTTAGTGAATGGACCGACGTAAAGCTTGTCAGCTGTTTGATATGATATAGGTGTTGAAATAAATAGGTTAACACCACAAAATTTAATAGAACGTCTAAAAAAGTACATTTACTTACTATATTTAGATTTTTAATATATCAAGTTAATATAGCTGTTAGTTTCTCCCTTTGGATGAGACTTTACACAAAGGTAGAAGGTAGAACTATATTAGATCCCTCTGGATTTCTGGTAAAACCGTGGGATGGAAGTTGTCAACTTATTTGTTATTGTAAATTATAATCCCACGTCCCACGCAAACTCGAAAGCTATCCTCCTAACCGTATCTGTAAACGTTTGTATCGATGTGAAGATGTTTGTTACTCTTACATGCAAGAGCTACTAAACGGACTTGTATGAAATTTTGCACATTTTTCTTCAAATTTTTAGTTCTCGTTCCCTCGAGGTTAAAACTTCGGGGTACAGCTAGGAATGAAAAAAATAATATAAATAATTTCTTTTGATACAGACCTCCAGTTCCCGATCGACGTATCAGGCGTTCAAAACGACCATCCGTTCCTGGACGCGGATTCACTTCAGTCCCTGTTCAGACGTCTGACGGCCCTGAACCGATGTGCCAACATGAAGCTGGAGCACCATCATCATCAGAAGAGATCGGTGAGTTGGGAAATTGTAATTACTTATTAGGTACCTACTTGAGGAAATGGAATTTGTTTGTTTTTCCAATGAAGTATGTGTGGTTCTTCAAGAATTTTGAGAAGAGATTTTGCAGAGTCCGCAACCGGCGTGTTAAAGTCCTGGGATCCAAGGGTGGATATCCACCAGAGATGTGTAGAGAGGAATATGTTTTAGCCAAGAAGTATAAACCCCGTGGAGAGCGCGTGCGGAGATACCGACTCACCAAACATATGATATTTTACGCATATTTATGTTAATTTTCGTTAATTCTATTGATAACAGACGGAGATTTATTACAAAAAACAATGAAATTCTAAAAAAGAATATAGGAGAAACGTACTCAAATCTTTATTAATTTCAAATACAGTAAATATTTATAAAATTAGCTTTTAAATCATATTACCTCTTTCTTTTTCAAAATTGAACCCATAATCTCAGCATCGCAGAGCAGTCCTCTTTTACGTTTGCTGTTATTTCTAATACAAATAATAATCAAAACCGATTACAAAACTCAAACAAATTATAAATTACCACCAGTCTCCTTTGCGCCTGCCAATTAAAATCAGTTCCCCCATAGCAATCGGTGAGTTGTGTTTGAAACAAAATCGTGTCGACGCGCACTCCACGGGCTTTATAAGTACTTGTTGGTTTTAGCTGACAAATAGGATCGCTTCATTAGAGCTATAACCTGAAAATTAAACGAACCTTTTGGTCAGCCAAAACTTCTCGCTATTCATCTCTGGTGGATTACCCCCTATTATAATTATGCTCCAAAGAACTATCAATAGTTTAAAATTTGACAGAGATGACTATTGAACAGCTATTGAATAGCGTCAAAAACCATCATTTTAGTAGACAAAGAACAATTGGCTCAATGGCGGTTGAGTTGTTATAGGATCGTGTCACAATGATTGTTTTGGTTTAAAGCAGACTTAGGCCCTGGAGTGTCAATATGCTACGGTATCTACTGTTCCTATGATTATAAAAATTACAATTGTCACATAAGAAAATCAAAAATGTTTGTCGGTAGTTTTACGGCAAATTTTGAATTAAATTTAAGTTAACATAATTTAAACTTCGTCTCTATAAGAATCTCTACGGATTTATTTATACATTTTTAATAAAAATGTCTGAGTAAACTTCGTAATTTTAGTAATTTTAGATGTTATAAAAGGTATTTTTTTATTCAATTTTAAAGGTCTTGAATTCTTATCCTAAAAACTTTGTTAGTTTAGATATTATAATAAAATTATCGAAAATCTTTTTTACCAACTTTGCTGAAGGAGAAAATTATAAAAATGTTGGATATAAACAGAAATCATTGATTTGAGCGAAATGTTAATAATTTATGAGTGTAAACAAAACAATTAAAATTAATATATGCGACTGTCCGATTGATTTGATCCAAAAAAACCTGCTATTTCGTTTTTCCAATAAATAATAAATGCTAGGTGCTAAACTACATATAACTAAAACCTAACATAACTGTCTGACAACTTTCGCCAACAGACACTGATTGAAAAAGTTTATTCGTGATTCTTGTTATAGTATTATACAGCTCGTTGTTTTGGTCAGCGACGAGCGAGTCAGGGTCGATAATACAAATGATACTGGTGCTAAAAAAAATACTTTTTTTTAATAATAAAAAAATTTTTTTTTTTTGAAAATCATGTAATAATCTAAAGTGTAGACATAATACTCAACGGGAATAAGAGGGAGTAAAGGGGTGGGGCGATGGCGGCTTGCGCCTAGCTCTAGTCTGTGCACGTGCCTAGTAACCATACTTTGCGGTAATTTTATTTCAAATTGAATAAGGTATTTCTCAACTAAATTTACAGTATTTAATGGAATTAGGTCCATTTTTAGGGAATATATATTTTGTACTACCGCTCCTGGGTCGCTTGTCGCCGACCAAAACAACACCCTGTATAAACTAGGTAACTACTTTCTTTAATATAACTTCTTAGCTTGAAAAACATAATAGAAGGACCTAAAAATAAATTAAAGGCAAAGAATTAATACTCTGAGATACCTGAGACTATGTTTTTAAAAAAATCTATAGATACTTATTCTGATTAACACATTGATATTGGAACTGTATTTGTTAGCGTTTCTACAATCTAGGTATATCTTGACCCATAGTTTCGGTCGTACCTATAATCTTCCTCAAAAACGGGTTATGTAATGCAATAGTATTTTTTCAATCAACTGTCGTTTTTTGGTTTCCATCCCAACGAGACCCTATTTATAAGAATCCGCTGTCCGTCCGTTCGTCCGTCAGTGGGCTGTATCTCATGAACTGTAATAGGCAGATACTTGAAATTTTCACAGATTATGTATTTCTAATGCCGCTATAACAACAAATAATAAAAATGATATGAAATTTAAAATTAAAGGGGTCATACAAGGGGCATACAAGAAGCGTCTTCTTTTGGTATTTTTTTTTGGGTACGCCTACTCTTAATTTCACAGTCAATTATTATCAAGTAAGGTAACATTATTATTATTATTGTACGGAACCCTCCGTGTGCGAGTCCAACTCGCACTTGGCCGGTTTTTTTTTCTTTTTGCGTTTGGCCTTCGATTCGACTGACCATGGGGTGAGAATTATGAGGAATTATGACGAGGCCGAGGAAAATGGCCACAATGCATAGAATTCTGGCCTTAAATACATCTAGGTTATAGGTGTCGCGAAATACAGTTCCCGGTAGAGAGTTCCACTCCTTGGCTGTTCGGATAAGGAACAGGAAGTTCCTGAATTAAGCGTGTTTTATCACACAAACTCTTCAGTTTTACAATATTAGTAATGTAGAATAGCCTGGTATAATGTGTTTTTATTTTTATTAAATGGGCTTGCGTTTTGCCACTGACCCGCCCATAAGGGACGATGATGAAGCCTAAGATGAAACACGCTTACCCAGAAGAAACCTATTCACTCTGGCCTTGAAAGTTCTCAGATTGTAAGCGTCAGAAGCAAGTTCCACTCCCTTGCTGTCCGCATTATAAATGAGGATCAATGCATAAGAATTCCAGGGAGGGGGGGGAAACCCCGGTGTTTTCTAATATTATAAATATATAACTTTTTAATGAAACCATTATTGCTCCAGATGCATAAAACGTTTGGAATTAATTTTCTTTTGTAATAAATTGTAATTATCACCAAGTAATGAATATTTATGATTGTATACTTAATTGCTTTACTTTCGTGGTTTGAATACTGGCTTTTTATGGAGCCAACCAATTTTGTAATTTTATGTCTATCTAGACTTTGTTTATGGTTTTTTTTATAGTTTTAATATTCTTCATAGGAATTAAGAATCCAACGTCAAAAGTCCTAATCATCCGTATTATTATTTTCTATAATCGTAATGTTAAACGTTACATTAGTTTAAAAAGCCTACATAAACAAGTTCTTTGTTAAAACTGTCATTTTTAATATAAGCTTTTTTTGAATGACTACTTTTTGTTGACTGTACTTGCGACAAAGTACTCATCAAGACGAATCAAACGAGCCCAAACTCGATGTGGTGTTATTACGGAGTTCCTATGGCCACCTTCCAGCTTCATCAACAGATTAGCTCCACGTCATCATAATATTGCATTGTCACGCAATTTACATATTCGTGCAAAATTTCAGTTCAATCGGAAACCGGGAAGTGGGTCAAATTTAACTTGCAAAATTCCATTACAGACAACGGGACAGGTGAAACTAAATAAAAGCTTGTAATAAATATACATGTGATTTATTTAGGCAGTGTACTTATATTTTAATTACATTATTCTCGTAAATTTTACATACACCAGGGGCCCAATTCTCACTTCCCTCGAACTAGCCTTCGAATAGAACTTGCATTACGAATTCTATTTCGACCGTAAAATTTCGAGGGGTGGAGTAATTTTTTCGATTCCTGTATTCTCGGCACAATTTTTTTTTTTTTTTTTTTTTATACCACTAAGGTGGCAAACAAGCATACGGCCCGCCTGATGGTAAGCGGTTACCGTAGCCTATGGACGCTTGCAACACCAGGGGTATCACTCGCGCGTTGCCGACCCTGAAGAAACCTCTTCACACCCTTCTTGAAGAACCCCATGCTGTACTCCTTTGGGAAAACCACGGCGGGAAAACCACTAATCGAACTAACCTTCGAAATAAGTTCGAGTGTAAGGAGTAAATGTTGCCATTATGATGGATACAAATTACACGATGCGTTTCGTTTCACTTGATAATTGCGTTTTGTTAGCGTACGTGATAATGTTATATCTTAAATTAAAATTTAAAATTAAAATATTTAAAACAACGTTTTACTCTTATTATATCCTTTTTTATATAATAATTATAAATGAATATGACAAAATATTCTCTGTGCGTAACGGAAATCCTTAGGCTTATCTGTCATTATGTTTCCAAATGACAACCTAACTGTTTGACGTTTGATAGTTCGCATTCGAAATACGTTTCGAACGGTCCCGACCAGTCGAAGTAGTTCGAGCGCTAGCCCTCGAAAAATAAGAGAAAATGGCGGCTTCGAAATACTCAGAATAGCCTAACTTGATTTTCACTCGAAAAAAGTACGAGTTTGAACTTTATTTGGAACGAGTGATGAATTCGAGTGAATGAGAATTGGCTCCCTGGAGTATTAATTACACTTAAAGCCACATTGTTCACACATATTAAATCCTGTTTAACAGTGTACAAAGGTTTCAGTATACGAGAACCGTATTCAACATTTCCGCTATAATTAGCGTAAACATCAAGAAGTAATTATATCATATTACGAGCAAACATCAGCTACCTTAAGTAAAGTAAACCTTAACTATAAAACAATCTAGTTTTCATTTGAAATGGATTGCACAGTTTTGTTAACTTAACCAATGTTTAACTTAGTTCGATTCGCTACTTGTGAATGCATTGAGTTCGCGAAGTAAAACCGATGCTAACTTAAGTTTAAATTACCTTTAGTGTCTGTTGATCTAATACACAGATTGAGTTTTGAGATTATTCAAAGGACTGATTCAAACTTATTGTCGACTGTGAAATTAGGCGCGGATCGCTGCGAAAAGGAAGTTTAAGGAAGGTAGGTGCGGTACATTCGAGATGACTGGCCTGCACAAAGCCGGCTGGCAGCGTACTTTAAAGCCGCCAGTAAGTTTGGTTCGGATTCTAGTTTTAAGTTATGATAAAAAAGACTAATTAAGCTCTATTCACACGTACCACAACCACAATACAACCGCAACCACGGCAACCACATCATAACCACACCACCTGAGTGGGCGCTAATTTGTATGATTCACACGCACCACATTTTGCCATCACTATCGACCGCGTGTGTGATACCGACCTCACCACACCACAGCTCTGTGCCACAGCCACGTCGCAACCACATCACAACCACCAGCGACACCGTGAACAAGCGGTACAAACATTTTATAGCTACCACAACGTAACCGCAAAAATCCGCAGCGACACTATTCAAACGTAACCACAGCTTGACTTCATTTTGTCGCGACGCTGTCGTGTGGTTGCCGTACGTGTGACGCTAATGCCCTTTGCACATTATAAGAAAATTTCTTGTCTTATCAGACATAAGACATAAAGTGTATGGGCGTGTCTGATCCGACATTTCTTGTAATATGCACGGTCTCATATAACAACCAGTGCGACTGAATGTCTTATAAGACATGTCTGATAAGACACAAGACATTTTCTTATAATGTGCAAAGGCGCTAAGTTTAGATGTTGGTGAAGTCCGCCAGTGCACCATAAAATTGTAATTTTAATTGTAAAGTTTATTACCAAGTTTACCATGTTCGCGAGGCAAATAATGAGATTGCAGCCTGTTATTGAATTGATAGGTAATTTTCTAATTGCAACTTTCCATTTTATAATGTCTTTTTATGAGTTTACTACATGAACACAATGTCTTAATCGTTGAACGATAAAATGAATTGCTTTGCAATGGTTTGAACAGCGTCATTTTCGTTTTATTGGTTAGGCAGCTTTATTGAACTATGAAAATGAAAGCCGCTTTGAGGCTTGGTATCACAGTAAGGAAAAGATTTTTTTTATTAGTTAGTCATCATATCTTATACAAACAAGCATACGGCCTGGTGGTAAGCGGTTACCGTAGCACGCTTGCAACACAGGAAGCATCACTCTCGCGTCACCCACCTTTTCCCCCTCCCCAATGAGCTCTGGCGACCTTACTCACGCGCAGGAACACAACATAAAGTTATTTGGCTGCGGTATTCTGTAAGGTGGAGGTACTTCCCCAGTCGAGCTGCTCTTTGGGCGAATAAACGCTACGCTCTACGTCTTGATCTTTATCTTGTTTTTTTTTCACAATTATTTAAACTGATAATGAAAATGATATGGTCCTTCCTGTTTGTGATACAAGGAGATAAAATAAGATGATACTACACAGGTACTATCATAGTATATTATATACAGGGTGATTTTGAATTACTTAGCTATTTTAAAGGAGTCCACTCATTAATAAAAAATAAAAAATACATGTTTTATTTTTATATATAATTTTTAAAGAAAAAAATAAAGTTATGACGATCCAAAGTTTTCTCAAATTACCGAAATCGTTGGTCTTACCGCGCGCCAATGCGCTATGTCACATAGCTGTCAACAACCGAGAATGTTAGATACTGCCTATGTATGCGTAAACACGAACATCATCCAAATTAAATATCCTATACATAACTCTAGGTATTCTTACCCTTATTTATAATTTATAAAATGAAGCCACAAAAATACAGTAACTCACTTTTTTATTAACTCAATTACAAACATACTCATTTTATCATAATTCTAACTGCATCGTTGTAACACTTTAAAACTTTAGGGCCAACTTAAGGCTAATTTAAAATCACATTGAACTGAATATTGCAGTTTATTGACAACTTATTATCTGGTTTTAAATAACACACTTCCACTGATCTGCAACCACAGAGCGCACAGTTGTGTGGAGTGGCGGGCGCCCGCGCCCCGCGGCATCGTGTGTGAGGCAGAAGCCCTCCATTGATCAAACTGATAGTGTACTCCAGAGAGTTCCATAATTATTCAATTAAATTTAAAAATATTTTGTATCACCCAGAAACGACTGTTGATCTTCTAAAACGTTGCCCTAGCAACCTGTAACCAGAGAATACCTGCGTGCGCAACTCAATTTTTTTTTCATAATCATAAATTATTTCAAATAGGTTGACATGAAGTATTAAGCTGAACGTACACCTAAATACGCCGTAACAGATGCACGCGCTGCAATGCTTTTTCTTGATTCTTTGTATGAAATTAAAAGAGAAAGGAGGAGAGGTTTCGTATAAGGACACGATAGACAATCGGTAGTACAATTGTTACTCCGATTTGAGGCCTTTAGAGCGGCTTTGTAAGACGAGTGCTTTGTTAGTAAAGAATTCAAATGAGAAGAACATTTGAATGTCTCAAATCGAAAGAATTAATTCTCTTATAAAATTGGATCCACCGACTGTCATCAGACCTTTTTAGCGAAATAGGCAATTTTAGAGTTTATTTCTAGTATTGGTTCGTTTAAGGGTTATTAACCAAGTCAAACGTTTTAAAAAGCTATCCTGTTTTCTGCTTACAAAGCTGACATCAAGTTTTCTTCTCTTTCCGACATAAAGTCGGCCGGCGATTGTATGATGTGTACGGGCTGCCTAATGTATTGTTAATAATGATTGAAAGATAAGTTTCCTCCTTAGTGAAAATGAAAAATAGAATTTATTTTAGAAGATTTTAATGAATGACAGATTCTATTCGATGACAGTTTTTATTAATCAAAATACTCGAAATGTAAACAACATTATGAAGAGTTTATTCCTGGTATTACTTAATTTTGTAAATGGAAAATAGAAAAATAATATGGTGAAATTTTAGTAGGTATTAAACACAATTTCTACCTAGTGCGCGTTACGAAAGTATTCACGTATTTCCGCAGCATATTTCAATGTTCTGGTGACGTCTACCAGCTGAAGTTCAAGGTCAACTACTTGTTAACGTTATCCAGCAATGTGGAGTATTTAGGATATTCTTACGACAAAATTATGAAAAAAAAACGTTCTTTTTTTTGCATGGATGTGTTCTATTAGTGATTCTGATCCCAGGGAAAAAAAATAGCTAAGAAATTCAAAATCACCCGGTATATATTTCGATACGCGAATTCCATTATAAATACCTATTAAACCAACGAACATTATTTAAACATATTGTATGTGTATAACATGTTATGTTAATAATTTTAAAGCCAATTAAGCTCTCGTGACACGCCGAAAGCTCCAAATTACGGAGCTTATTTTAAAAGGCCTTCAACTTTGACGCTGTGTTAATTACTTGCAGTGATTAATTAATTGATATTTGATTTTAATAATTTTTATGCGAAACGTTTACGTTTTGATGAAGGTTTTTATTTTGTTATAAATAATAATATTAATGCGATATAAAGAACTTTTTTAGGATTCCGCACCAAAAAGGTGAAAAACGAACCCTTGTGGTGCGACTTCGTCGGTCCGAGAGTCTGTATATCTGCTTAAAATCTTATGTAAATCTTTGTAAGAACAAACCTTTTAAACTGGTGGCTAAGAAATTAGTTTTTCATACATTTTAAAACTGTAACTCATTATCATAAATTATACCTACAAATCCCGAATCTAATCGTTTAACAATAGAATTCTGTATCTATTGCATCGATAATTAATCCAATGGAACACAAAGGCATGTTATTATTGTACAATGTAGACCAATATTTCACATAATAACCAACCAATTTCAAGCGTGACCGACCGCTTACAATATGGGGTAATCCCATTACTACCGCCATCGTTCAATCTTGCACCACACAGCGTAATAACCTATTTGGTTGTTTTATGAGGCGTTTGTCTTATATGTGAAGCGAAGCGAATAACGCGTAAGGAGCGATGCGACGCGATGTATGTAAGGAAAATGTGACGCGGAATATCTGTTGCCTGACAGGTTCAAATTAATTCTGTCGTTTTTAAGCTTTTTGAATAGTTTTTATGAGTGAGAGGTAATGTAATAAGAGTTGTTATAAACTGCTGGAAAAGTACGTGGCTCCAGTTTCTTGTGAAATCTATGGGGTGTGAGGAATAAACATCACTAATAAATGCTGTTCGTGGTCTTATGAGTAGTGACATAGATTCTTGGGTGAATAATGGTATTTTGATGCAACAATATTCGATAATAACCTATCAATGCAGCCAAGAAGAAAAAACTTATTGGTATAAAGAAAGCCCCCGTTGTTGTTGTTGTTGTTAATCTTATTCGCCAAAAGGCAGGCAAAGGTCTGTGCCATACAGCCTTGTCTTATTTAAGTTTTTTCGAGTTGTATTATATATAGTCACAAAAGAAATCACTTCATCCGCACTGTTAGTCACCGTCCTTAAAAGTCATGTTTTAGTACAATGGTGGTAAATTGTACAAAAACTTTTCACGGACTTCTTGAGACAACTTGAAAAGACATGATACACCTAATTATAATAATATAATAATAATAATATTTTATTGGCACCTTAATACAAAAAATAAAAACATTCTTTGATACAGCTTACAGCTTAAAGGTAGAATAAGTTCCATTTTCATTTCACTTCACTGGTGCAAATGGATTGATCTTTATTGAATAAAATACCACCGATAATATGCAATTAAACTCAAAATACACGAATTTATGAATCCAATTTTGAAAATAAATACCTCCTTTATATTTAAAAGGACGGTACATTTTAAGTTTTATATTTCTCGTTTTATAAATATTTATATCTTTATCGCACATAAAAACAAGCGAAGCTATATATCGCATCGTATCGCATCACATCCCTTAGTAAGTCTCCATCAAACCCAATGCAACTAAGGTATTTTCCTTCAATTGCGTTGCTCAACAAGATTGATTGTTTAAAAAGGTCGCGGAATACTGGCATAAGTCGTAAGGTGAGTGTTGTTACAGGCAGATTGATGTTTTGAAGTGTTCTCCGGTAAATGGACGGATTAACATTGCTTTTATACTATTTGCAATGTTGCATACATTGTTATGTTCTTGTTAGTTTATTTATAACTGTTTAGAGATGCGCTATTACAGTTTTTTTTTATATTTTTACGAAACAATATTATAAATACGAACTTTTTTGTGTGGATGCTGTCAGTAAATGCTGAATGAATGGATTTAGAGGAAATTTTGCATATTAATTACTAGCTGTCCCCCGCGGTTTCACCCGCGTTCCTGTGATAAAAATGGCATGGAGATAGCCTATGTCTTATTCCATACCATAGGCTATCTGCATGCCAAATTTCATGATGATCCGTTGAGTAGCTGAGGCGTGAAGGCGTAACAAACGAACAAACTGACTTTCGCATTTATAATAATAGTTAGGATATAAAACGTGGGATAGATCAAAGAAACAATTACATTAGATCTATCGAAAATGTTGGTAAATCTTTTCGTCGTGAGATCTCTTCCTAACTAATATTATAAATGCGAATGTGAGTTTGTTTGTTACGCTTTCACACCTTAACTACTCAACCAATCACGATGAACTTTGGCATGTAGATAGATAGATGGTATGGAAAAGGACATAGGCTACTTTTTATCTCGGGAACGCGGGTGAAACCGCAGGGGTCAGCTAGTATTTCATAAAGTCATCACTTAACATGGTGAGATTGCGGTCAAACACAGGCCTATAAACAGTAAAAAAAAAAAAAAAGTGTATACATTTAAAAATCCATTAAATAATTTTTTTTTTTTAGCTACTTTATACACAGAGTGTGTTAATATTAGGTTAGACGATTTTGCCATCTCACGGTATAATACTCTGTGACACGAGGTGGCACGAGTGTACGATGACAACGCCATCGGATAACTGCTAGGATTACTTTACACGCTACGTGACTTAGCATAAGCTATGGTTAGCATATTATCGCCATTTTCTATATCCATAATTAATTGCTTTAATACATAGGTATGTACAAAAATCACATTTTATTTTTGTATAAAATCGTTTCTAAAAATATTTGATAAACCCACGCAAGCAAAATAATAATGGGAGTATTATAACCATAACATTTCCGAAAACCCAAACACCTCCCCGAAAAAGCGAACAAAAACATTTACTTACTCAATAAAAAATTACACAGCTTACGCAAAGCCCGCCCACTAAATTCTGACATTTCGAATAAAATACGTTTTTTCTCTCGTGTATTTAGGCAAAGGATAACTCGAATCGCGAGTATAAATAAATCATTGTTATTATTTATGTAGTAGGGCCACCATGTTGACGGTACAATGGGCATATCAAGTTCATTTACACGTCTCGTTTGTTACCCAATCGTTGATCAGGGACTGTCACGCAACGCGACACCTCGTGTCATGTCATGGCGAATACCCTGTTTGCATAATTTGAAAGCTGCAATTGTGAACTACCTGTAGGTATATAGAATAGATACGACACGGGTAGGGTGCTTGGTATACTTTGTAGTAGGTACCACTTGTCTGACTACCACCTTCAAGTTGAAAATCGCTAAGCACCTATCGGTGTGTTCCGATAGCTGCACTGAGAGCCAGTTCCTTCTAGGCTTTGTGTGCTTACCACCTTCGGCGACATCATCACTTACCATGGTCAGATTGCGGTCAAACACAGGCCTATACCACAGATTACCACAGTAATTTTAGCACAGTTTATCCTTGATACAAAGGTGGTAGAAATGGTTCTTGTAGTACCTGCCTAGCTAGCACCTCCAAGGGAAATGAAGTCAAAACGTTACTCTATTTTCATCACACTAAATTATAAATTCGAACATCTCTCTGCCAGATCGCGATGAAAGACATGCAGATATGCCAATAGCCTAAGGTATGGAGAAGTTCATAGGCTACTTTTTATCCCAGAAACGCGGATGAAACCGTGGAGGACACCTAGCATATTCAAATTATAAAATAATCATATTAAATCAAAAACGTACAGTATTATCCAACTGATAAGGCGCTTCGTGAATGTTCGTTCGCAAAAGAAAGTATGGCCCCGAAGATTAACGAAAGAATGCTTAAAACTTACAATCAACCTTAGATCACTACCATAAGGTTCATAATACACTGCAGCTGTTAGTTTCGTCTCACTCGGAAGTCACGTCCCTCCGCACGGCGCGCGCTAACATGGCGGGAGCTGCCGACCAATAGCGATTTCCCGCGCTTTGAAAATGTACAAAAAGTATCTTCTGCGCAAGTACATCGGTAAGCAATATCAGTTGGGTACTACTGTTCTGTTATATCTGAAGGTGGGAACCGGAATTATAGAGAAACAACTGTTACGTTCAAGCTCATATATTCGACTGACGCAGCAGTTGCTAATCGTCTAAGAACTACCTTACAATTTTTTATAAAAATATGTGGAAGGTAGGCACCTACGTACAGCCATATCACGTACCTATTTCAAATCGTGGAAAATAATTTTACTGGAAATGTAATTTTAGCGTTTCTACCTCACATCGATTTATTAATCCACTTTATTTATTTGAAGTTCGCGAAAACCGATGTGTGTTCAATATTTATCATTATCCGTATAACCACAGAGTAAATATTGAAGGATTAAGGTTAATATCTGGGTGAAATGAATGTTAATATTAACAGCAGCGAGGGCCAAGTTTGTTTGATATTTAGTCGATTTGTTTCTGAAAAGATTTCGTGGAAATCTGTTTCAAGAATAATGGAATACAATCGATAATTTATTTGTTTAGAATTGTATTTATGTTCCTTATTAATGAGTTCTTGGTAACGATTTTAGTCGATTTTACGGCTAATTAGTTGATAATCAAAATCATTCATTTTAATTTTTTCATTTATTACTTTTGTTATAATAAGTTATAAAATTAATTATAAAAGCATGAATATTGTTTTTGAGTTCAGACATTGTCACATGAATATAAATTAAAAATAATAAATTAACTTTTTAACAAAAAAATAAACCGCCTTCAAAGTAAAGTAGTTTTTTGTTAAAAAGTTAATTTATTTTTGAATTTTTAGTTGCATCTATATGAAATTTCTATGGGACCATTTCGGTATAAACCCCTTTCGAACAAAAAAAGAATTTTGCAAATCCGTCTATATATGACGGAGTTATGCCCGAACATAAATACATAAAAAAAAAACATACAAACATCTGAATTGATAACCTCCTCCTTTTTGAAGTCGGTTAAAAACACTAACATACTTTTATAAAACTATACAATATATAAAATTTTCCGGGTTTTAAGCTAAAAAATCCGCTGTTTGAAGAGTTACTTAAGCTGGATTATTAATTTTAAAGATGGTATCCCTTAACATATAAATAAATATGTACCAGGCAATCATAAATGCGAAGTGTTGACAGGACTATCCGGCCCATCGTTTTACAACTAACACGTTACAAAACAAAGCCCGGATTATACTAAAAGCGAATCCCGGCTTAGCTGAGCTTAGGTACCACACCTCAGCCCCAATATTTGCACACCTTTCAAGTAAGTACTACAGTAACCTTACGAATGGATTTACAAACTTTTTTCTGAAGACATTGAGCTATTATTACTACGTATAGAGAAGCATAATCATAAGAAAAGGTTATGTCCCATTTTTTTAGAGTCGACTAAAGTTTTCTTTAGCGCTGAAACAATAAAATTTATAGACAGTAGAAACACGTAGCGCTATCAGAACGCTTTTAGACGTATTTTTCTCAAAAACACCATAATTTTCACGGCGCTCACTTTTCGTTCATCGTTCTACAACAACGATTGTGGCCGGATGGCCTCACTTGAACGGAACATAGTTGTGAACTTGTAATGTGTGGCGTCTTCTCTATGCGTAATAATAATAGCTCAATGAACGAAGAACATTTTGTTAGAATATTATGAAGTATCATGTTGAGATTTTGTTTAAAATCTTTTCCGCCAATTCCCACCAATGACAATGCTTCTGTTTGGCTAATTCAAGGACTGGTCAATTACAGGTCAAAATCATTGCAAGTAACATAACAGCACCTACTATTTGTCCCGGGGAATTATACGATCTACGTGTAACGAAGGCGCGTAGGACTGCGGCAAAAATAAAAAAAAGCATTTTTTTTGTTTTTTTTTATTGCTGTTATCTAAATTATTCTTATTTGCTGCCATTTCATTCGTAATTCAAACAAAATTATAAATATTCTGAACTAAGACATTTAACCTTTAACATCTCACGACAATTAGATTTAATAGATCGTTATTAAGTTGTACGAACGATGTGCCCTTGGACTCTACTTCTGTTAATTAACCACGTTGTTTTTAAGGTGAAGTTAAAAGCATTGAAAAAAAAAACCTACTCGAAAATTGCTCAACTTATAGGTAATTACTTCTGTAATAGCTTAATGGATGTGGATGAAACTTAGCAACTATATAGATTATCTCCGGGAATAGCATATAGGATATAATATATTTTTACAAGCTTTTATTTACTTTCACCTGTCCCGTTGTCTGTAATGGAATTTTGCAAGTTAAATTTGACACACTTTCCGGTTTCCGATTGAACTGAAATTTTGCACGAATATGCAAATCGCGTGACAATGTAATATTATGATGACGTGGAGCTGATGTCATGATGGAGCTGGAAGGTGGCCATAGGAACTCCGTAATAAAACCACATAACCCCATCGAGTATGGGCTCGTTTGATTCGTCTTGATGAGTACTATAAAAAGAATGTTTTAAAAATGATTTTTTAATTAAAACTTGTTATCCCGAGAAAACATAATCCCTGGGGTTAAAGCTATTGAAATATACATTATAATAATTATGTATCACATCAAAAGCTCATTATATTGACCTTAAAGAAAAAGAAAGAAAGAAAAATACTAATTTCGCAACAACATACGCCATTTTAAATGTTCCTTGATTATGCCGTATCATATTGTACAGACGCGCACAAAATTTTCATTTTTTGTATTTTACTGTCCTTTTTACACGAGGCTTTTTGTTTGTCTTTATTAATTACTTTCAAAGACGCTTCAAGTTTCCTTTTCCGGCATTTTCTGTTCTACGAATAATACTCCTAATTTAATTATTCGAAGAAAGGCTATGGCTTACTTAAAACAACTGATCTAAATGTTGAATTGTTATAATAATATTACAATATATGTACATAAGTACATAATGCTAGTGATTTTATACTTCCTTAAAATCTAAAAGTTTTGTTCCTTTTGTCTTTGTACGACGAAGTAGATAAACAAGTGTACCTGGTGGACCTTTGCAA
This sequence comes from Polyploca ridens, assembly GCA_951394255.1. Taxonomy (NCBI): domain Eukaryota; kingdom Metazoa; phylum Arthropoda; class Insecta; order Lepidoptera; family Drepanidae; genus Polyploca; species Polyploca ridens. Next base: position 3,560,553 of record OX596264.1, on the reverse strand, counting down.
CACATGGGGCATCACTCAAGCGTTCCCGACTCTTCCCCCTCCCCAATGAGCTCTGGCAACCTTACTCACGCGCAGTAACCACAGAGGATTTTGTGCACAACATAAAGTTATTTGGCTGCGGTATTCTGTAAGGTGCTTCGTAAGGCACGTAAAGCCATTGGTCCCGGTTATCACTTAATTGTGATATTCGTTAAGCTAGTTAGAGGCCTTCTAGGCGGCTTGAAAACTCCAACAGCAGGTTGACCACTAGCCTACCTCCACCGATCTGCAGTGGGCTCGCGTGGTGGAGTATCTGCCCATTCCCTTTCACCCTGATTTGTGAAAGGAGGCCTGTGCTTAGCAGTGGGACATTATAGGCTGATGATGATGATTCTGTAAGGTCAACGTACTTCTCCAGTCAAGCTGCTCTTTGCCTCTACCTCTCTTCTTTTTCATTCTCTTTTCTCATTATTTATAGAAACAAAGAGCTTGCATAACGCACCCCAAAACTTAAAATAAAAAAAGGATATTTTACAAATACTTACGTGCACGTCTGTACAGATATCCTCAGCATCTAGATATGATCAATTGAGCATCTTTTCCACTTGTCATCCCAACAAATTGGTACCAACAATACAATGTACTCCACAGCTAATCCAATATAAAATAGCCAGTTATCCATCTGATTTATAACTATTCATATCGACTAACGAGATGACAAGAATCTGTTAGGAGCTTAATTTAAATTGTACTACAATTGAAAATGACTGGGGCGTTTTTATAACCGATTTGTTGTGAAGGATTGTTAATCGCTTCGGAGATATTTCAATTAATCGGTTAATTAATTTACGAGGTTTCTTTGTCGACGAATGAATAAGCAATGTTTTTTGCAGTGAAATTAAGTGAAGCTAATGGCGATAGGTTTGATAGTAATTGATTAAGATAAATGAGATTTTATTTTAGTTATATCTCTCACACGATTCTTTCGGTCGCTCATGTCTAAGGATCATGATCATCTTCGGGTTTACTTCTGAAGTATACAACAAATCTCTACCATTTCTAATACCATGTTCGTAGCATTTGGATGAACAAATTTTTATTTTGAAAAACTTTGGTTATGAAAACATATCAAATACTTGTTTTCACCCCGATGATGACATTGCAAAGACGTAATGATAAACCAGAATAGGTAAATTAATTGTTGACAAACCATCGTCTACTAAAAATATATCTAAAAAAATATTATAAAGCTATGGAAAAAAATATCAGAATTTACTAAAAAAAAATGCCTTGTCGAGTTTTTTGCCGGAATCTTCTCAGTTTAAGTGTATTCCGAACCGGTGCGGTGGTAGTCAATTGTAACGTTCATAACTGATTAATACACTGAGCTATTGACTAAAACATTGATTAAAACTACTGAGACACACATCACAACTATGTTCCGTTCAAGTGAGGCCATCCGGCCAAACATATCGTTGTAGAACGATGAACGGAACGCGTAAGCGCCTTGAAAATCACGGTGTTTGCGAGAAAAATACTCCTAAAAGTGTTTTGCTTATGATAGCTTCTCTATACGTAGTAATAATAATTCAATGTATGGAGGCAGTTCAAAGGCAACCATAGTTAACCTGAAGGTGTGCAATTAATTGAAACTCAATTCAGTACCAATCCAAGATAATTACAACGTCTGTAGCAGGTATATTGCATCTGAATGAAACAGTTAAATCAAATCGGATTGGACTTTTGTCCCGCGAAACCGGTGACACAATAGTGTAATTAAAACAATTTGTATTCGTTCAAACGTACTTTATAATGTGCTTTGGTGATTTATTGTTTAATTACAGACAACAATAGGTAGCAAACGGTATAAAAATTCCCCCACTACCCGTAACTGCTTACCATCAGGCGGGAAAAAATTACTAATCTCGCAGATTGTATTACAAAACAACAAGACCCATTTTTTTAACACGCTTTTATTAGCTTCACCTGTATGTATGTATGTATGAATTTATGTAAAGGAATCTTCGAACGTAATTTTCATCGACTTCCAGACGTCAGATTAAACTGAAATTTTGCACACTTATCAAGTACCCATAACAATATAATAATTTGGTACCATCGAGCTGATCTGATGATGGATCCGAAAGATAGGCACTGGAACTCCATAACGGAGCAACGTTTCCTAGCCGTGTTTGGGCTTGTTGGAATTGTCGTGAGATGACCTTTGACCATGTATGGTTTTCAGGGTCTGATGATGGAGTAGTGGAGTAGGAGGGTAAGCACTGGAACTTTATAGTGGAGCATCGTATCCTAGCCGTGTTCGGGGTTGTTGGAAATTTCGTGAGATGAATTTTGACCATGTATAGTTTTCAGGGTCTAATGATGTTGGTGGAGTCAAAGGGTAGGCACTGAAGCTAAATACTTATTATAAATGTGAAAGAAAGTGAGATTGGGTGAAAATATGGTATAAGTAACAGAATAAAATGGTATGAATAATTTATATTGACTAAAATTACAATTTGAAAAAAACTAAAAACACACGCTTTAAAAAGCCCTGCACTAAAAAGTGTTAAATAATTATAAAATTGAACCTAAGTATATTCTCTGTCTATCCCGTAAGGGCGTTCAATATTTGAATGAAAAGCGTGGGGCGCTTTTCCTTGAAACCCAATAGAATTTCTAAACATTATCATTATCATGAAGAAATATCGTAAATTACAAAATGAAAAGCGCCACACGCTTTTCATTCAAATATTGAACTTAATTACAAGAATTGCTTACATTTAGGCCCTTACGGGATAGACAGAGAATATACTTAGGTTCAATTTTATAATTATTTAACACTTTTTAGTGCAGGGCTTTTTAAAGCGTGTTTTTTTAGTTTTTTTTAACTGTAATTTTTAATTATAATTATTATTGTATTCCTTTATATGTAAGTACCAATTTGTATTTTGTGCGTTGTGTCTTGGTGGAAATAAAATAATTTTCTTTCTTTCTGTCTTTCAAAGTAACATAATAGAGCAACATCTAGAAACTAAAATTTAATAACATACCACATAGAATTTTCAAAAATTGCAGCCAGCGGTTTTCTTGTAAAATTGTCAATATAAATTGGCACAAATTCACTTTCCAGTTTCTCAACTATTGTTACATTGTTACCAAGAAAGCTTTTGCAGCCGCGTGCTTTCAGGCAATCTTACTCAACAAATACAAAGATGGCGACGCCGCGACGTTCAATAAAAAGGAGGATATTTTCCGGAAAGTATTCGGGGAATTTTACCTTGATATAAAATTCTTTTGAATGAATTTTTAGAGTTTTTGAATGAATCTCGAACATTGTTTTAACCTGCTATGTTAAAAAAATAAAAAGAATCTTTCACTGTAAATTCAATTGCAATGAAAAAGCCTACAGGCTTGTTGCCTGTAGGCCACGCGGCCTATGCGCGGCCATGACATATTTTTCTACAACAATAAAACAAAACAACTTCATCCCGCTTCGAGGGTGGAATTATCAAAAACGCTGACACGTATAAATTAATTTTCAATCTTCAGCCTAAACACAAAATTTGAAGATCCGGCTTCGAAACTATTTTACCTCTTTAGGGGTGGAATTTCTAAATCTCCAAATCCTTTCTTAGTGGATACCTACTCTTCACAAAGAATATACCCTCTAAATTTCATGTCTCTAGAATCAGTGGTTTAGTCTATGCGTTGATATATCAGTCAATCAGTCAGCCAGGACTTGGAATTTTATATAGATATAGATAAGTACTTTGGTTCACCAAAATCCATGGCTTGCGGCGGCGTCGTGTGACGGGTCGCTCACTTCCCTCCAATATGGCGAGGAGGGCGATGGCTGCCACACGCGTCATACTTGTGAACAGGTGCTGCTTGTGGGGGTTGGTCTGCTTAAGTTTGCCATTTATTTATTTACTTATTAAATATAGATTCAGTCTACTTTGTAGTTTTGCGGCCGCGCCGGGGCACGCAATTGTTGTCAGTGCGATTAGAATGTAAATATTATGTAATGAATCTAAGCTAGTTTTGAAAAGAGTAATTGCTGAGTTTATTGCCGGCTCTTCTCAGCAAATGCAACCTTCCGAACCGGTATTAGAGTATTAGAGTCAGACTTTTCATAAGTGCCTGCGAAGGTCTATTTGAATAAATGATTTTGAATTTGAATTTGAATTTGGCATGAAGCAAATATCCAGATCCTGGGTATGAAACATTTGAAACATTACTGAGAAAGAAGTTATACCTGATTTTCGGGTAATCATAGCTCAGTGGTAACTTCGAATGCCGTCGAAGGTGTTGGATTTGAATCCTACGTTAAAATTTTGTGAAGTAGTTGTGTAATTATTATAATGAAGTATGTGTTAGGAATCTTCTTTCAATTAAACTAGCTTATTCATATAACGTTTTATTCCTGTTTTAGGTTTTTTATTTATGTATGGTATACGTTATTCGTAGACAGTTCTCAAAAAGTATAATACTAGATCCGTTTGCATGAACAGTATGTACAGTAATACCAACTGATAAGGCGCGTCGTGAATCTTCGTTCACACAGAAAAGAAAGTATGCCCCGAAGATTAACGAAAGAATGCTTAAAACTTACAATCAACCTTAGATCATTACTATAAGGTTCATAATACACTGCAGCTGTTAGTTCCGTCTCACTCGCAAGTCACGCCCCTCCGCACGTCGCGCGCTAACATGGCGGCAGCTGCTGACCAATAGCGTTTCCCGCGCTTTGAAAATGTATCTTCTGCGCAGGTACATCGGTAAGCCATATTAGTTGGGTACTACGGTACCAGTTGTATGCAGTATATTATTTATTAACTCTGTGGTACCAGTTTCTAGTGAAAAGTGTGTTCCCTGCGTAACGTAACTAATCCTTCTCTTTTGTTCACAGAACGATTCAGATGATGAACAATGTGCACTCAGCGATAAATGGCAGTACGAGAGGAAGTCAAGAAGATGGTCCAGGGTCGTGGAGATCACACCACAGGCACAGAGAAGATTGCAGGTCGGTACTTCTTATAATTTAATATATTCTTTGGATTTGGTTTACTTCTTCATTTTTTTTTATTCTGCGGTTTTGGGTACCCCCGTTTTCTCGGAATTTAACGTTTTACCAAGATTTAAAAAATACTACATGCGCCACATTAGCCATTACTACGGGATTGAGTAACAAAGTATATTACACGTAAACACAAACTATAATATTACTAGTATTTTTATACGAAGTCGCTAAACAACCGTACGGTTCGCCTGATGGTAAGCAGTTACCGTAGCCATATGGACGCTTGCTACACACGAGGCATCACTCACGCGTTACCGACCCTCTCCAATGGGCTCTGGCGACCTTACTCACGCAGGAACGCAACATAAAGTTTTTTGGCTGCGGTATTCTGTAAGGTACTTCCCCGGTCGAGCTGCTCTTTGGGCGTATAAACGCTACGCTCTACCTCTCTTAATATTAGACTAACTTTAACGTTACGAATATTGTGTCAGATTTTACAAACCTCTACTTGTACGTAGTATTTATATACTCTGAGCCTCTACTTACGCACATACATTACCTATAATATATTCATTTAAAAGTTTTCTTATTCTTACGAGGTTTACTAAGACTTCAGAGCCAAAAGATTTATATGATCCAGTTTTTGTTTAGAGGAAAAAAATTGGCACCATGGAAAGAAATTTGTTACTCAAATGCTCCATTCCATATGGTAACCATAGAGACTATGATAATGATGTTTTTACCCTACAGGTTATAGCAGCAAGAGCACTAGCAGAGAGGGAAGCAAGGGAAGCGAGAGGGGAAGTAGAGGATGATGAAGATGAGACGTTACCAACCATCAGAGTGGGGTTGGTGGACGCTGATGGGCATTATACTGACGTTGAGCCTGATTTGTAAGTAACCATGTCTTTTAAAGAATAAATAAATTAATAAATATCCTGGGACATTCCTCACACACGGTCATCTGATCCCAAACTAAGCAGAGCTGGTACTATAGAAACCAGATAACTGATATAATTACATATACTACTTTTTGTTTGTAAATACATACTTAATGTACATAATTACACCCAGACTCAGGACATACAGACAGGTTCATGCACACAAATGCATGTCCTGTGTGGGAATCGAACCCACGACCTGCGGCGCGTAAGGTGAACCTTAACCAACTGCGCCAACTGGCCCGTCGAAAAGATGTTTTTGGGTCTTCTTTTGGAACAGCCAAGTCTATGATATCTTGCAACTGCTTTACTTTCTTAACATCAATTATAATAGTAATAGGTCTTACGTCGGCGTGCTCTAGAACGCCTCTTTTTTTCTTTGTCTCATCAAAATCTCACCATAATTTAAAAGCAATTGTTTGAATGGTATAAGAACATTATAAACAAACAAATATTTACCACCTATATAGATATCTTCATCCATTTTCACTTGGGAATAAAAACACGACTAGATACAACTAACACAGTAAGTCTTTGTAAAGTCTTAAATGTTTTAAACTGGCATTCCAATATCAATAAAACGAATCTTCTAAGCATAGAATCATAAACAAAACTACCACAGCTTCGTCAATCTATCTACTACTAGTAAAGAGTTATTTGGCCAGGAACCAACAATGAACTTGGCAGGGTGAATGCTCAAGTGGCACTACACTTGAGAGCTTCTTTTCTCGCAGTTTCTCTTTCATTTACAAATGGCAACTTTTGTTTAGCAACAGGAAAAACTTGGAATGTTTTGGAATCAAGATTCTTGGAATTGTATTTCGTAAATTTTCATACTAGTATTTGCACCGCTACTATTTTCTGAGGATGACAAGAATCCTATAAGTTATCCCAAGTTATGATCTATATACCTGTATAGATATATTATAACTGGTGCCGTTGAGGTGACAAAAAGTAACAAACAAATACAAACTTACTCAGTTTCGCATTTGAAACAGCTCCATACAAAACGAAGCATATCTTGGAAATAATTTCCGAAGTTAGAACTAAAAATAACGATAACATGTCAAAACTCAATATATCATCGATGACTCAAAAACAGATGGAGAGCTCCGATTTCTAAATTAATTTTCATTACACAATGAGAATTTGAAATAAAGAAGCCGATATGAAGCTGATACGCTTTTGACATGACATCCAAATGCTATTAAACAATCATTCGAAAATAAATAGACAATTCGAATTTCGAATGTGATAGACGTTACCTACATTAAGATAAAGCCTTCAAAAGCCCTTTAAAACCTTTAAAGAAACAATGAGTGGCATTGAAGGTTCTACTAAGACCATTACATATTCTATCTAATGACAATGAATTGACGGCCATTTTAAAAAGACCCATATGATTGGCTCCTTGTAGCTGTTTTGAGATGTGGCTGTACAAAAAATAGATCTATATTCGTTGGCTACCAATTAAAGGTGGGTATACACTTACTGTAATGTACGCATCACGCGTTTAAATATTTTAATATTTGTTTGAAATTTGAACCCAGCTAAAGAAAATGTTCAATCTTTAATCCAACGTTTTTACTTTTGCAAAATTTCCTAATTATTCCTTAGATAAGTTTCTCCCGGACATGCATTCGTTGTCTAATATGTAAACTATGGTAAGGCTTACGTTCAGCTGTTGACATCTAAGCTGAACATAATGATGATAATGTCACACACAATATCCAAGCTTTATGTCGTCTCGGGATACCAGGTTACGTATTCCCGGGTATAAAGTAACGTTCAAAGATACACATTTTTAACCGACTTCAAAAAAAGGAGGAGGTTATCAATTCGAATGTATTTTTTTTTTTTTTTTTTTTTTTATGTTTGTTACCTCATAACTCCGTCATTTATTAACCGATTTGGAAAATTATTTTTTTATTTGAAAGAGTACGCTTCCCGTTTGGTCCCATTGTCATCAGATCAGGATTTGATTACTTCTTAGTGTACTTTGAAGTCGGTTTAAGGTTTTTGTAAAACAGTCCAATTATGATCTCTCTTATTTTAGATTTTCAAACTAGTGCACCATCTGGAAACGTTTGATGTATCGATGATGGTCTACCATTATCAAACGCAATTACATAACGCGTATTCTTAACAGTGTCCAACTACCTTAACCAAGCTACAAGTCCAATGGTACATATCGGACATTTCAATCGTGAGCCCTTACGCAATCAAGGGCCAATTATTTTGAAGGCCTTCAAAATACAGTTACCTCCTCATTAACGGAGTAGCAATGACTAGGGCTTATTAATTTCATTGTTAGATTATTGATTGATAGGTTAAGTGGACTGAACCCATTGATTTGTGGGATAGATATATCATGGTGTGTAATGATATGTGAAGTATTGAATCTGTATCTCTACCGTGAATCTATATCGATGTGTTGATGGGAAATATTAACATTTTCTTTGTTCCGAGGGACTGGTGAATAAATTATAACCTTATATTCATAGTCCGTAGGCGTCTTTTCCTGTTCCTGGACCTACGTCCTGCTATTTCCATCTTCATGATGTAAGAATTCAATGTCACGAATAGAAGAAGTTCTCAGAAATAGGCCTTAGCTAACAACAAGTAACTTGGAATATTAACCCAGGCTCCCAAAACTACATACAAACATTTATTTGTATGTATATTTCAAGCCGCTCTGTAGCTTCAAATTACATAATCAATTTTATTTGCATTCTGATTGAACTAAACGGAGAATTCCGTCCATCGACGCTATAAAGCATTACTTTATAGCTAAGTAAAACAACAACAGTAAATTCAGTTATCTCTTTCTAACTTCCTAATGTAAATACTTATTTTCATTGTGCCTACTATAAAAGTTAACGGAACGGAGTTTCCGCAATTAATTCGAAAGTTAATTTGCTTTATCTAACACAACGCATCGCGTGAAGTACTTACTTGTTATTTTCCTACGGTTAGAAGGTATTTTTTAGATTAAAACGTCAAATTCACATGTTAACAATTAATCTTGCATTAAAAGCTTTCCGGTCTAAAAACCTTACGCCCTATGTAGGTTATTAGGGCTGACGCAATGTGCGAGGTAAAGTTGCGGTCGTTTTGCTAGCGTCTAGTCTATGCCAGAATCTCAAAGATCAGACAGTGTACAGATGGCGAACGGGATAGCATTACATTTTGTTTTTTTAGGTGAGTAAATAGGTGGTCAATCAGTAACAAGTAAGGGAGTTTGCGTTTACAAAAAAAAATACACGGGACAGTTTTGTTCGAAGAGTAGGTAATTTTATAGAGAAGTGTCATAAATGCAAACGCCATAGTATCGTTCGCTAACGTCCAGTAACGCTCAGGGAAAAGCCTAACTGTGAGCTTCCTTTAACTTTCTCAATTGATGTGATTATTCATATCATTAATAAACCTTTTATAAATAATAATAATTAATTAATTGGCATACAACATTACAGCTTATTTTTTAATCCATAGGCTCCCGAACTAGTAAAACTGTGTTTCAGGAGCCAGAACACTGCTCTTTCTTGCGTATACGACGAAGTAATAATAAACATGTAATTAGTAATAAACAAGCTTACGGCCCGCCTGATAGTAAAGCGGTTAGCGTAGCCATATGTACGCTCACACACAGGGTATCACACACGTGTAACCGACCCTCACCAATTAACAATGGCGACCTTACTCACGCGCAGGAATACAACATAAAGTTATTTGGCTGCGGTATTCTGTAACGTATAGGTACTTCCCCAATCGAGCTGCTCTTTGAGCGATTTTATGGTCTACCTCTCTTAAAAAACGCTATGCTCTTTTCCGCTCTCAATGCCACCAAAACCTTACAAGCAGCCTATCATTATAAGTTATGGTTTAGCAATCCGAAATAGAAACGTGATAGGTGAAGGGCTAAGTACTCGAATAGTAAGTAGAATAAAATGGGTTGAGAACATAATTACAGTGATTGTTCACTCTCATGGTGCTCTGTGCATTTTGAATGATATCTTGATGGCTTTATCGAGTATTTGTAGATCCACCATTAGTTTTAAAATGTATTCCTACTATTGGGATCCATTGTAGTCTACTGTTAGAGCTTATTTACAAAAAACAAGCCCTAAAAATAATATTATAGACTCATAATAATACTCTTCCAAACACGCGGGAAACCATCTTGGTTCGATCTGTCAAACTCTCAATTGTCCTTTAGTGACGGGACACGCTAATGCGAGAGTCGAGCTAGTGTTGTGACCAACTCGACTTAACACTACCTTCTACCATCTCTCGACATCCATGGGGAGTCCATCCTCACACATTGGAACCAAAATGGTCTCGCTCTAAGCTCAAAGGGGCATCATACCGCGGACGCTCAGGTTGTTAATGCTGGATTGGCAACCCACGAGTAATATCCTTGGTGCAAAGAATTTAAAACGTCCAGAAGGATAGTCGCCTCTATGGGAACACGAAATAAACAAGCCATAATTGACAGTATTTAAAAGTAATAAGTTTAGGTAATTAAAAGTGACTAAATCGCAATACTTACACATGGAAGGTTAGTTTTTTAGTTTTTCCTTGGTTTTTATAAGTGTTGTGACAGTATTTCAATATGCTAGTTGGCATTTTTTATTTAATCAGTACAGCGAGTATGACGCGATGACAGCCGTGCGCAGTACGAACTGAATGCGATTTGCTCAGGAGCCCCTCAAGCGGAGTAATATTAAATGTCATGCTTTTGTAAGGCTGACTATCCATCTGGGTAGAGGCACGATGCCCTATGAAAATCTTTGCCTTGGTGTTGTACTTGTAAGCGTCTAGCAAGTAGCCTGGAGCGCGTTCATTTTGTTTGAAATCTATTCCGCCAATTCCACACCACCGACAATGCGCGCTGATTGGCTACGTAAAGAACTCTTTCAACATTTAGATGCAGTCATTGGTCGGTACTGTTATTTAGCAGTGCCAAAACACTTACCAGGTGCGAAATGCGATGGGATTTTTCCTCGATGGCTATGGTAAACGAATACCTAGGTACCTAAATCAAATTGACTACTTGAAAACACCAAAAGAAGGCGTTTCTTGTTAATTTTAATTTTTATTTATTATTTGTTGTTATAGCGGCAATAGAAATGCATATTCTATGAAAATTTCAAGTGTCTAACTATAACGTTTCATGAGATACAGCCTACGAAACAGCCCACTAACAGACAGACGGACGGACGGACGAACAGCGAAGACTTATGAATAGTGTCCCGTTTGGCACCCTTTGGGTACAGAACCCTAGAAACTACACCGTTTTACCGACATTTGTCCAATTATTTTAATATGTTTTTCTTGTCATCGCAACGGTACCACATAAAATAAATAAACCATATATAATCATAATATGTTCACTGCAAATTTGTTTTATATTCAGATCGCAATTTAGCCGTCTAAACTTTATGCAACGCTACACTAACTAAATATTCCAAAGCTGATATGCTCGAAACAAATGTTACGCTCGTTAAAAGTTAACTAACACCTAAATTCAATTAGTGAACTAAAACTCACGTTAGACTGGCTTTACATATAGCTGCAATGTTGCTTAAAGCTAGAAAAAAGTGGTATTTCAGCGAGCAGCGAGCTGTATGAAGTGAACTGAAATGTTAAAGGCTTTTAATCTAAATAACTTGGAAAGTATAGCTTTTTAAAATGTTAACTTGCTTCTCATTTGGAAGCCGACCTCTGAACTCGTATAAACTTCAGTAGCTTCAACCTACATAAGAGCATATTCTAGCGCCTAAACTGATATTATGGCTTTCGAATGCCATGGCGATCTTAGATTCTTTCTGAAGGAAAACGTTGTAGGTATTAAATTATAGCACTAATTTAGTGTACTTACTATGTTACATTGATCATGTTAATAATATCGCAATACATAGACACATGCTGCATTTCAGCGCCATTAAGGCTTTATTTGCTTATTAGCTTTAGCCATATAATCACTTGATGGTGATACTGTGTTCAAGCACAAGCCTATATCCAGAAAACGAAAAGTGTTTTTTCCAGAAATTAATATAAATAAAAGCGAATATTAAACGTACCTAAGTAATACGCAAAAGCTTTCATAAAGAACTTTCTGGAACAAAAGCAGCTGTTGTTTTCCTTATTATTTATTTAATGGAAAACTTCGTGATGCTCCTACTCCATAAAAGTTGTACCCTGCGTATTATATATTAACTCTGTGATAAAAATATGAAATCTTCACCGCTTCTAGAGAGATTAAGTTTTTCAGTTGACAGCTAAGACAAAAGATGTGATGCTATTTTGCTTCAATCGAAATACCATGATGTAACTTCCGATGTAACTAAAACTGTCTGAAAAATTGCACATTCTCTTAATCCAAATCCAATATTATCTTCGCGGTATCGCGGGCGGATTCTTCGTAATATTTATGCGATGATTTACCATCCTCAGGAATACTCCGGTGTTAGGATACCTTAGAGCCTGTTTCATAATCAACATGAGTCGCATATTTATGATTTTTTATTTATTTCTGTGTACAAAATCGGACAAATGCCATATTCAATTGGCGGTTACGAGTTACACTATGGTTGGGAAACGAGCCTTATTATTATTTTATTGTATAAGACTAATATAAGAATAATGAGACTTGTATGAATAATAAGTTAGCCCTTTGCCTGCATATAGATTAAACAACGTATTTCTGTATAATGTTAGCATATTCCTAAAAAATAGTCACCTTTAAGTACACCTAAATGCACAAAACAAAGTTTGTCAAGATCTTTAGTAGAAACTGAAGTAACAGCCTCAACGTCAAGTCAAAGTTTATTCATTTCCTTGCCACGTTACTCTTGACATTTACTAAACAGATCTCGTAGGTAGATGTCGCTTCGAGCAACCGCATTTCTTAATTAAATTGTAACTATCACACCGTGGTGTCGGGAACTTCGCACAAAATGTCGGATATGTAGGAGTGTCACTGTTCTTATAGACCGAGATCCCAGGGCCGCCAGACATTATTATTTTCTGACGGACAAAATGTAGAGAATAGAGTAGGTACTAGTGAAAACTTGGCCGTTGAACATTCTTTATACATTAGTGGGTACAAGTACAGATTGGTGCAATGGTGTCATGGAACACCTGGTTTTGTACCCTTGTGTTTCCTTCAACGGCCAAGTCACACAACATTAACTATAATAATAAAGAAACCGCAGTAAGGAACCTTAGACTTGGCACGACTTTGTCTAGATTTCATTACTTTTTAGAGATAAATAAGCAGCTCCATCGAGACTTGGCTAGTTTTTTACAGAATGTTTTTGATGGGATTTCACTTCTTTTTGTAGAAAATGAAGCGGTCCACCAAGTTGAATATTTTTTGTAAAGGCGGTATATCGATCTCTAATAGTTTGGTTGGACTCTTGTGTTTTCTAATCAGGGTCACCAGGTACTCCAGATCTTCGATTATCCTAGTTTTTATAGTTTTCCCTGTATGTGGTCATTAAACCCTAACTCTGTACCAAATTTCAGCTCTCTGAGTTTATGGGAAGTACTAGTTCTATTTTGATGATCATGAGTGAGTGAGTGAGTGAGTGAGTGTCATAAATGTGAAACTTTGCTTTCGCTTAACTTCGGAACTAAATGACCTACAGACTTGAAATTTTGGATTTTAAGTATGTGATTATAGCTTACTGGATGACGAATTTCTGCGTTCGGGTCTTATCCAGAGGTTCTCAAATAGGGGCCTGAAAATGCGGCGAAATGGTTCCAGTAAAGGATGGTACGGCAGTGTTTGCTTCGCGCTCGACTCGGCGGGGGCACTGCCGTGCCCCCCGATATACAAAAATAAGCTCTACTAATTTAAGAAAAGTACGTAATGTACATATCATACCTTTCATGCCTGATACCTGTAAATTGGCCGAGCCGATACGAGACAAGTTAGCAGGTATTCATCGTTTGAAGTACGTACTGATACAATTCTGCACATTTTGTCAGTCAGAAAATAAGGAAGGTCTGGCGGCACTGGGATCTCCTATATTAGTACACGAGCGTGTTTTGTTTGGATGATCGCAATGGATTTTTGTATGCTTATAATTATTTAAAACATAATACGTTGGTTTCTTAGCAATAAATTATTATTGAAATTCACTAGTATTTCTTTCAAGCAGCATATAGTTATATAACGAATATCTACAAAATATAAACAAACATGCTTTATGTCTTAACAATCTATGCCATAAGCGCTTAATATTTCGTAAAAAATCAAAATGATAAACGATTAACTGATTCATACTATTTGTCCAAGAAACAAACTATTGTTATAGCTTAATGAACCGATTGAAGGATGATCCTTTATATTTGGAGATAAAGGTTTCGATACACTAACCACACTGTATTTTTGAAATTCAACCTGAACTTCGTGCTTGAAAGATAATTTTATCATCATAAAGTCATAACCGAAACAAAACCACTCACCCAAATTTACATCACAAAAGGCTTGGCTAAATCCACCCAAAATTGTTTTCTAGACTATTCTAATGGAATAATTTGTTGTCTATTAACTTGGCTCGTCTCCAAACTTGGCACTTAGAATGCCAAGCTTTGAGCCTCAAGTTTGGCATAACTTTGGCACAGTAATAACCTATCCGCAGTTTATGTAGATGAAGCAACTTCTAAGGCCGCATTAGCATGATCAATGTCTGTTAAAATGGAGGGCTTTTTGCTATGGAGTGGCTAAGTGGTTGAAGACGGATGTGGGATGATTGATGTGAGGGATACAGCCCATAGTAAATGACTCTAGTCTGTCACAAATATTAGAAGCATTAAACTCCGACTGGGTAGAGTTAATGGTTTTGAACACTAACTGTTAGTAATCATTTACAAAGAGCAGTTAGAACCAATTAGAATTCAAAAAAAATTCAAAATTCAAAATCATTTATTCAAATAGACCTTCGCAGGCACTTATGAAAAGTCTGACTCTAATACTCTAATACCGGTTCGGAAGGTTGCATTTGCTGAGAAGAGCCGGCAATAAACTCAGCAATTACTCTTTTCAAAACAAGCTTAGATTCATTACATAATATTTACATTCTAATCGCACTGACAACAATTGCGTGCCCCGGCGCGGCCGCAAAACTACAAAGTAGACTGAATCTATATTTAATAAGTAAATAAATAAATGGCAAACTTAAGCAGACCAACCCCCACAAGCAGCACCTGTTCACAAGTATGACGCGTGTGGCAGCCATCGCCCTCCTCGCCATATTGGAGGGAAGTGAGCGACCAGTTAGGTTCTAAATACTCAGTCTTTGTTTCTGTCACTCAAACTTTTAAGTTTGATTACTTTAACTTCTTTCCAGATTAACAGTACCAGGCCAAACAGTAATCCAGTTTGCAAGCGACAAGGAAGATGACGAAGAAGTGGGCACACGTTTCCGACGGACCGGCTCTGAGCGACTTCGAGATGGCGCTAAAGCCTTACTACGAAGAGTTGAATCCCTCAAAACCAGAAGAAGAAAACGCCAGAATCGCACAGAAGTCATCGTTTCCTCACCTCACTTTCTCGACGTGCAACAAGACAAATATCCTGACTTAAACTACATTGATATGACACCAACCACTCCCACAGCATTTCCTTTCCCTGACTTCCACAGTTCCCCGGCTCATGCTCCAGCTATTAGGACCCAACCTCCCTCCCCCATGACAATAATGCCCCCATCTCCAATAGCTCCTTTAGAGCAATCCTTCGTCCTACATCAGCCTTTTGGAGACGACAGTTCTAGTTATGCGTCAGATGGAAGCATGAGCTCAAGCAATAAAAGTTCTAAGTCAAAATTAGGGAGGGCGAAAAGGATATTTCATAGAGGGATCAAGAATGATGACTCGAGTGCGCTGAGTGACTCGGAATGCCAACCTGCTAGCTGGAGACATAATTATTATAAGGAACATAATACTCATCATAATACTGAGGTCAGTTGGAGGAGAATTACTTAGTTTGTTTTTAAGAATATCGGAAAAAATATTGTTCCTTAAATGCTTTGCAGATGCGATTTGACTTAAATCTCATCTGCAGAGCATGGAATGAAAATAATTTCCGAAAATGTCCTATGGGTAATATACCAATTTGTACTGGGTCTCCAGTGAGATTGTATTTGGGCTGTCATAATGATGAAGCTTTAATAAGATAATTTTTCTGACAGGTCTATGTGGAACCACCATCGCCAGTAGAGCTCAAACCAGACCCAGAAGTACTGCGAGAGGTTCAGAAATCACCTGGTCACACGGTTCATCGACGACAGGCCATTAGAACCAGCTCTCTAAATCTAGGAAAGGATGGACAGAAGTGAGTTATACACTAGAGACATCATCTTTCTTATCTTATCCTTATTTAGGAGAACATAGCCAATAGCAATTTTGCCAATAAATACCAGCGTGACGAGTTCTAATAGTCATGAAATGAAATGTGACAATTTAAGACTTTCATTTTGCAAAACATTCAATTTTATTTAAGTGGTAGTGTCCAACATAAATTGAACTACTCAACCTGCTACTAGCTTTATCTACCGTAGGTTTATGAGGAGTTTAAATGTGGAGCAATAAGATTTTAACTTTTCTGCCAGCACCTACAAATACAATAGCAGTAAAAAACTGCATTAGTAAGTGCAACGCTCCTTAGCCCTGAAAGCAAGTAATTACTGAACTAATTGCTTCACTAACCAGCGTCCATTAGTTAAACGAGTGTACGTCTATGATAATGGCGGCGAATAAATTATAGGTATGCTAATGTGGTGTCGCTGTTGAGATATTGTTTTAAAAGAACTGGTGAAGATACACGAGAAACTACGTCATTCTGAAATTTTTAATTTGCCTGTACTGTTTTTTGTTTCACTATTGGAAAGTATAATGAGTTTAAGTTATTCACAAGAAATATTTTCAAAACTAGATTTATTGTAACGTGCGTTTGACTACAATCTCATCCTGACAAGGTGCCAGAAAGTCGTAAGTCGAACTCGGGACTCGTATATTCAGCTAGTATAAGTAATATAATTTCACGGGTATAATGAATACAATAGGTACTTGGTTACAGACCTTTAACTAACTACAGGGTGACAGGCAGCTAGGCGGATTCTACAAAATAGCATATCATCATACGATAGATATTTCAGGAAAACTCAAACACGCATTACAAACTATTTTTTTACCGCGATATCCGGCGTCCATAACTCCCTGTATACTATTGAGCCATCAAATATTTTGAATTTTCCAAAACATATCAATACGTAAGATTTAAATTATCAATGGAACAAAATAAGATTATTAAAAAGAAATAATTCTCCAGGTTTCGTGATAGAAGCCTCAAGAGGGACAAGTCAGCGTCTCGAAGTTCAGAACTTGACAGCAGTCCGAACTCAGCGGGATCGAGGTCTCATGATGGTGATCAAGACGATGATGATGACAGTCTTGATATGAAATCTAAGAAGTATGATCTTATTGCTAATATATACTCAAGTGAAGTGATTCAAAAGCATATGAGTGAATTTCCCACACTTTCCGATAGTAGATGCCTAAAAAATTTAGTGATTTAAAATACCTCTTCTAAGCTTAAGAAACATCTTGAACTTACTGAGATTTGCGCAAAAATGATGACGATAATTCAATTTCTCTTTCAGAAATAATATACAAAGATGGTACTCCTTCAGAACTAATACATTGAATGGGGGTCCCAAAGCAAATAATACGTTACAACCTACGCCTAATCAAAAGGACCCTGAGGCATACTGTAAGTACAAATAGAAATAGAACATTTATTCATACATGTTACTTAATTAACTTTTATGTACATCGTAGCAAATTTGAAATAATATTTACCTCTTTATTTAAATAGTTGGGTGTTAACATGAATCTAATTGGAAATAATAATGAAAACTAAATAGCAATTTTATTAGTACATTTTATTATATTCTTTTGTTATAAGATTTACATAAAATAATGTCGATTGGATTTTCAATCATTGATGATAGATCTTCAGACAATTCACGGTTTCTCTGAGTTTTATTAAAAAAAAGCCACTTGCAAAGTGCCTATTTCATTTTCTTTCTTCGTACTCGTTCTTTAACACATAAAATTATTATTTATTATCAATTTGGTGTTTTAATGCGATATTAAAATACATTTGAATTTCGGAAATATTTCATGATTTATGATAGTGGCTTTTTAATATTGCTCGTCGGTGTATATCTGTAAACATGTCTCTTTCTTTCTAGTATCCAGGCCAATGTCATCTCTCTCATGCGGTCAGCTGCACATCCTGAGGAAACTGGCTCTGCTGAGGTTGACAGCGTGCATGGAGCGGTATTGTCCATCTCACAAATCTGGCTGGAATTGGGAACTGCCCAAACTCATAAGGAAGATTAAAACTCCTGATTATAAAGGTTCGTTATTAGTGTATATCTACCAGATAGCCTGTTTTTTGCTGTATATAAATATTTTTGTATCTACTATTAGTGTACCTATTGAAGGTATTTTGGCCCCGTATTCCTATATTAATTTTAAGGCAACGTAAATTCTCCTTGTATTATCATCATAAAAATGTTCTTACGAATAATTTGTCACATAAATACAGCGGCGAAGTTACGAAATCCGTAAACATAAATCAATTTCAATAACCAAAACATGTAAGTAATAAAATAAACGAATTCCCAAAGGATATCTAGAAAGTTGTAAAAGAGAAATGGAATTTATTTATGTAACAACATGCGAAGAATTACGAAGTCTACATCAATAACAATCAAAACCTTCTCTAAACAAAGTGTACCCTGAATAATAAAATCCAGAAGACTTCCGAACCCTCTTTTTTCCGCATTGAAAGGACATTCGAAAATCCCAATATTCCATATTGCTTCAAGTATTCTCGCACATTTGAATTTTACCTCCAGAGACATAAGGGTTATATACGTTATGCCCATATATTTTAGGTTTAGTTTCGATTGTTCTGTTATATTAGAAGTTGATGGGCAAATCTTTTCAATTTGCTTCAATAAACCCTGCCTGCAGCATGACCATAGCCAGATACTATGTGAATATCAATAATATCTGATCAGATCGTAATATATTATGTTATTTTTTACCCTCAGCTGTTTGGACCTTTTCTCTATACATATTTATAAAAGAAAACATGTAGTTTTGAACAACATTTTCACTATGATTAGTGCCTTTGGCTGAAGTTGATAAATATACACTCTGGAGGAGAAATTACCTCTGTTTACCACACTATCCAGTTTTACGTTACCGGGTGGCGCAACCCTTTCTGTTATAGTTAGCATATATATATTTCTATACTAACCTTATTGTATTTATAGCTTTGAGTTTGCTACATTTTATCAAGGCTTTGATAGTGTGAAACGCGTTATTTATTAATTTATAAACTGTTCTGATGTATTTTTCAGACAAAACAGTATTCGGCGTGCCTCTTACAGTATCGTTACAAAGAACAGGGCATGCGTTACCAAAGCCAATACAATGCGCACTAAATTGGTTGAAGATCAACGCTTTGGAGCAGGTATGTAAATAGTACCTACAAATCCCTAATAGCTATAAATATAGCTATTTGTCGTTTAATAATAATAATTGCAATAACAATAAACAAGTGCTTACTTGGTACAAATCATTGAAATAATAATTAATCAAATTATCCAACTACCATTTCAGATGGGCATCTTCAGAAAAGCCGGCGTAAAATCGCGAATAGCAAAACTTCGAGGAATTGTAGAGTCAGCCGGTGCTGCCAACGCCCCCTTTGCTATAGAGAACATGAATACTGTAGACCAAAACCAGTCGAGTTTGAACTTCGATAATGCTCAAGCCCATGATGTAGCTGATATGGTGAAACAGTACTTCAGGGAGTTACCAGACGCATTGCTAACAAATAAGCTTAGTGAGACGTTCATCGCCATATTTCAACGTGAGTCACATTTAATTTATTATTTAGCTTATACAAAGTTTAATTCTCATTACTAATGGGCCGACTACCGACTCATCTTATAACGAACATTTTAATAGTTGAAACATGTATTCATTTCAGATGTTCCTGAACCTCTAAGGCCAGACGCAGTACAATGTGCATTATTATTGTTACCTGAAGAACATTTAGAAGCTTTGCATTCGCTGCTCATATTCCTTGCTGATGTAAGTTAGCCTTCTTTGATTCTTGGTACTTTGGTACCACTTATTTACTGATTTCAATGAATGATAATAATGATCAATTATATTTTACAGGTAGCAGAACATTCAGCTATTAACCAAATGACAGCATCAAATCTAGCTGTTTGTTTAGCACCAACGTTGTTGAGGCTTCACCACGCACCACCGCAGACTGGAAGTACCAAAGAAGGAAACTCAAATAGGTACTAATTTTATTATAATTAAATTGAAAAGAAGGTATTTAGTAATTTGAACTTTTTAATGGTGCTGAGTGTTGTTGTCTGATATAATCATCAGATCATCTAGATAGGTGGAATTAGTCATACTGCGTACATAACTTACTAAAACTGGGATTCCATCGTATTTCTTTTAATATAGTCATAAAATGGCTCGTTCTTACAACACAATTCCCAAACACTATTTAAGTAAAGCACCAATAAAAACAGTCACTGAATTTAGAAGTATCTGCCAGAAAACTTACGTAATATCGATAACAATATTTGTTGCATTTCAGAATGGTGATAGAGAGTGTGGCAGATCAAAGACAGATTAGTGAGAGTCGAGCAGCGCATGCATGTCTGCTGTTGTTGATACAGAAGCATCAGCAACTGTTCTTAGCACCAGCTGATATGCTGGCCAGATGCAAGTTCAATTATTTTGAAGAAAGTGTGCCGGTAAGATAAAAAAGGCTATGTAACTTTAGGCTTAAATAACTAGTCAGTGATTTAAAGTAAAACTTCTTTGAATGTTAGTCCTAAGGATGAAACAGTGGCTCTGATTCTGTTGTTCACAACTTAACTAATTTTAGTCTCACTATGTCTCCTTCTAACAAAGAACATTAGAAAATGAGGTAAGAAATGTAGTCCTGTCAAATTAGTCCAATGCTTGTTTTCAATATAAATTTAGTCGTCATCTATCGCGGTTACGTCTAATGCCCACAAATGAAGACGGCAAAGACTAATTTGACGGCATCAAATATGTTTTATCCTTTTTCAATAATGTTTGTAAGAAAGAGATGTGATGTGACTAATACTGGTTTAGTGCGATTTACAGCAGATTCGGCACCACTCTATGACTAAAATTTTTAAGAAATAAATAGAATGTTTCATCTTTCAAAAGATGTTACATCATTTCGTCTTTTTGTACTTTCAGGTAGCGTTAGAAGAATTAGGAGGAGATTTCAACCAAGACTGGAAGGGATTTCAGCAAGCTTGCATCAAAGCTTTACTAAAAGAAGCCAAAGAAAAGTAAGAACAATGTTACTTTCTTGAATAAAAAATACTATATCTGCTCATAACTTACATACAACTAGCTAACTTTTTAGTAGACTCAATAGAAATTTTCTGCGATTTTCTACTTTAAACTGTTGTTTCTTATAGTCTAACTTTTTTCATGCTTTTATAGAGTCTGTGGCCGATCAGGAAAGAGGTGAGATTTCGGTGTTAGCGCGTCGTTACCCATTGGACCATACATTTTTTATCGATGTAGCTAATATTGTAATCTGTTCCAAAAATTCTATTACTTAACATATTTTTGTTTATGTTCATTATTGGTTTTCTAGACAGTATTCAATTTTGTTTCTTTATGATATATGAACAGATTACAATATCCCAAAATTTCAAACATTTTCTCACTTTCATTCTCATTTAGTGATCCTATCATGGCCACTTTAGGTGTTTTTGTATGATTGTAGTGATTTTAATTTTTGATATCGACACAGTTAAACTAAAGATTATTAAAATTTGCTTTGATTATTAAACTTTTATACTAATAAATACACGTTTTTCTTCATGAATAAAGCACTATTATTGCATCACTTTAATCACAAAACTTTAAATTTATTGTACTAAGAATTAAGATTGTTTAAACTTAATTAATTAATCGCTTATGTGGATTTAAAAGACAATTTATTTAATGAATTACCTTAATGTTATTAAAATTGAACTACTTTACCTATATGTGATTTAAAGCATTCAAACAAATTAATAAAAGCATGTTAAATAAACATTCACAACAAAACAAAATATGATACGATTTCAAATTAGTTATCAAAATTACCAATTAATCAAAAAAAAGCAATATTTAATATTAAACTAATTTATATTACCCTAATTCCCAGGACTAGGGGATGGATGTCGGTGTCGGGGGCGGCTCCGCACGTGGAGCTGTGCTGCAAGAAGGTCGGCGACGGACATCCGTTGCGACTGTGGAGAGCCACCACTGATGTTGAAGCACCGCCTCAGGAGGTTATGCAAAGGTAACGTAGTGCAAAGTAGGTAAAGAAGTACAGTAGTACCCAACTAATATGGCTTACCAATGTACCTGCGCAGAAGATACATTTTCAAAGCGCGGGAAACGCAATTGGCCAGCAGCTGCCGCCATGTTAGCGCGCGCCGTGCGGAGGGGCGTGATTTGCGAGTGAGACGGAACTAACAGCTGCAGTGTATTATAGTAGTGATCTAAGGTTGATTGTAAGTTTTAAGCATTCTTTCGTTAGTCTTCGGTGCTATACTTTCTTTTCTGTGCGAACGAAGATTCACGACGCGCCATATCAGTTGGGTACTACTGTACCTATTTAGTTATTCTTGTGATGTCATGACAAGTTAAAAACTAGTGTGATGGGTTAAATTGGACTTATGTTATAAGATTTAGAACTTAGTTGGTCCTGTCTGCTAATTCTTTGGCAGTAAGAGTCGTATTTAAAATTGCTTGATGTGATCCTTACTCTACTTTTCTCCGGTTCTCTTTACCTTTTTGAACGTCACCTAAATCAGAGAGTACAATCCAATTGCGAAACCCTTGTTATATCAAAATATGTATATCTAAAATAATTTCTGTAGTTCATACGCCTGGGCCAGTAGACAAGATGGTTGTCGACAACCTTATCATTAGTAAACAATCAACCTTTGTATGGGATTGATATTTCAAATCGAGATATCACGTGATTTTTAACAATGTCAAGCCCATACAATGGTTG